>OZ038512.1:7621363-7633863 GCA_964036315.1 Acanthosepion esculentum
CTGAAAAGATTTTTTTAAAAAGTATCTTCTATGGCGCATGACTGATAGAGATAAGCATTACATAGATCAAGGTTCATGTTACAAAATTTTTAAAGAGAAACAACGCCAAATAATTGTTACAAGTAATTTGACGTCTAATTTTAACAAACTGGTAAATGACTGCAATCAGATGCATTATTCTCATTCGGTCATTGAGATCCTTCTGCTACTGAGTTATTTTCTTTTTCAAATAAATGTGTTTCATGTAAAGTTACTACTTCGAAATACCAATTTTTTTTTTTTAAACTGAATTAATTTATTTTCAAACAAATCCGTTTCATGTGAAGTTTCTACTTTAAAATCTAAATTATTTTTCTTTAAATTTAATTACTTTATATCTGTTTTATTTGAAGTTTCTATTTTCAAATATTAATAAGAATTGTTCTTTTTTATTTCTTTACGCAGAGTTAATTTATTTTTCAAATAAATATGTTTTCTACTTTAAACTATTAATTAACAAAAATAAATTGCATTTTTGTTTATAAACGCCTTTTTTGTGTCTATTTTAAATATTAATAATTTTGTGTTAATTACTATTCGGCCCAATAAAATTGCGAATTTTTTTATGTGGGCCTTGCACTATTTACATTATTCGGACTATTGTCCTCATCTTTGTCGCCATATTTACTACAACGTTTCAGGTGGTTGGAATGTCGAACTGAACCCTTTATTTCACTCTAGTTCCACGTACCATGTCTAATGGCTGTCATTTATCTCCTGTTAATTCCCCTCTCCAAGTTCTCCACCGCCTTAACCAGGTATTGAACTCACACTCTTTGGGTCCTGTCACTGGATCTAACTAACGACTTTATTCAATGTGCTACGTGTCCTTGAGGACATGTGTGTATGAATTTCAGGATATTATGAAACTAATGTCTTGCATCATTTTTTACCAGTGCTCATATTGCAATTTTTACTGTTTTTTTTTCTTTTTTACTAGAGCTCATATTGCAATTTTTGTTATTATCGCTTTTCTCTGGCACTCCTTATTACTGGTTCCCATATTGTATTCATTTCTATGCTTGGTCGGCTCAGGAGATTTGTGTGGCCTAGCATATGTGCGGATTCCTTAAGTTTACGAATTTTCCAATGGTGTTCTTTGTCTATGATCTCAACCTGATCCCACACTGAAACATTTGTCCACCCCTAACTTGGGGGATATTCTGGTGAGCCATGCTCACACGTTCTGAAGGGACAAAACCCATAAATGAGGCCGCATTCGTAGACGTATTTATGTATTCAAACACAATCATGTCAAGTAGGAAAGACGTCCATAGAAATTTTAAAAATGTCTCCGTGAAATATTCAGCACAAGTGTCGTGTATAAATTCTTTCGCCCGATTAATGAGTTCAATCGTCATCCCTGTCCCATTCCAATATTATTTGACAGATCTTTTTTGTTTTCTAATTTCCTTTCTCTGTTCAAGAAAATCAGCCTTTCACTGATTTCCCCCGTCGATCGACATCTAATCTCCATTCGCCCATACATTTGGCTATTAATCATTTTTAAAAGAAACATTTTTATTTCTTTCTCTAATCCAGAGCCAGTATAGATTATCACCAAAGGCTGGGCGTTGGCAACCTTAGACGTATCTTTGTCTTGTTCAAGAAAACGAATTGATTGCCGATGACAAAAATGCTGCTTTCCATCACAAAATAATGATGAAATATTTTGTTTCACATGTTTTTTTATTATAATTTTAGAGGTTTCTTCTTCTTCTTCTTCTTCTTCTTCTTCTTCTTCTTCTTCTTCTTCTTCTTCTTCTTCTTCTTCATGGCATATTTTTCTTTTTGTTCATGGCCTTTTTTCTTCTCCTTTGCGGCCTATTCTTCTTCTTGTTCGCGGCCTTTTCTTCTATTTCAACTTCTTCACGTCATATTCTTTATTTGTTCACGAACTTTTCCACCTCTTTTTCTTCTTCTAGACCTATATTTCTGTTTTCGTCACAGATTCTTCTTCTTTTTCTTCTTCTTCTTCTTCTTCTCGGCCTACTCTTTTTCTTTTTGTTCACGACCTTTTCTTTTTCTTCTTCTTCGTGGTCTATTATTCGTTGTGTTCACGGTCTTTTTTCTTCCTTTTCTTCTTCTCCACAGTCGAATCTTCTAACTTTTTTTCATTGCCTTTTCTTATTATTATTATTCACATTCCTCTCTTCTTCTTCTTCGTCTTCTTCTTCGTCTTTGCTTTCTCCTTTTCTTTTCTTTCTAACTTTCTATTCTTATTTTTGTTCAAAAGTATTCTTCTTCTTCTTAATATACATAAGAACATTTCTTCCTCATCTTGTTCTTATTATTGAACTTTTCCTTCAAGGGGAATTCTTCTTCATTTTATTCACGTCGTTGTTTCTTCTTCTTCTTCTTCTTCTTCTTCTTCTTCTTCTTCTTCTTCTTCTTCTTCTTCTTGTTCATGGCCTTTTCTTCTTTTGCATGACTTATTCTTCACGATCTTTTCTTTTTCCTCTTCTTCTTTTCCTTCTTCATGTCCTATTCCGCTTCATTTTGTCCATTTTCTTATTCTTCACGCTCTATTCTTTTTTTATTCCCGACATTTTCTTCTTTTCTTCTTCTTCTTCTTCTTCTTCTTCTTCTTCTTCTTCTTCTTCTTCTTCTTCTTCTTCTTCTTTTTCACAGCCTATTCTTCTTTCCGTTTACGGCCTTTTCTTATTACTCTTTTTTTTTCTTTTTATTCACGGCATTTTTTTCCCTCTTTATCTTTTCTTCTTTAGGGTCTTCTTTTTATCATTTCTTCTTCGACTTCTTCTTTTTGTCCCCTTTCATCTTCTTTTTTCACTGAAATTTCTTTTTTATTCACAGCTTTTACTTCCTTTTCATCATAATATCAAACTTCTTGATCGTCTTCTTCAGAGCCTATTCTTCTACTTATTCTTCACTTTAACCATTTATTTCTTCTTCATCTATTTCATCACGGTTAGTTTCTCTTTCCTTCTTTTCGTTTTCAGCTTCATTTTTATTTCTTTCTTTTTTCTTTCTTCACAGTTTTATTCGTTCTCCAATTTCTCCAATTTCCTCTCTTCTCGATCCTCTTTTCCTTTCCTCAATAGATTCTTCATTCTCTTCACAGCCTTTTTTCATCTACTTTTTCTGCATCTTCCTCACAATTACTTCTTCGTGAATTTGATCAATAAATGTACACACATTTTATCTTCTCTTTTTATTTTCTTTCTTCATTTTTCTTTTTCATTCTTCTTCTTCGGCTCATCCTTTTTTTTTCGTTCCTTATTCCCTCGTTTTCCTCTACTAATTATTTTTTTTTCACTTCTCAATTTTGCTTCTTCGCAATCATTTTCTTTTTCTCGCTTGTTTTCTTTATTCCTTCAAGTTTATGCTTTTCTTCTCAACTCCTTCTTCTTCTTCTTCTTCTTCTTCTTCTTCTTCTTCTTCTTCTCCTCCTTCTTCTTCTTCTTCTTGCCTAATTCTCTTTCTTCTTCCCTTTCGGTTCTTTTTCACTCTCTCTCTCTCTCTCTCTCTCTCTCTCTCACTTGTATTTTCTTTGTATTTTTAGGCTCTTTGCATTAATTTCGCCTCCTTTTGCCCTCGTACCAAATCTACTTACTCATATTTGGTGTGCCACAGTACAAAGCATCAGTTGGGATCTTGTCTCCACCCGAAAAATATGTAATTTAAATTTCAGCCCCAAAATACCAAGTTTTATAGCGAAATACACTGCCCCCTCCCCCCCCCCAATCCATTAATTCGGTACTATACCATCATTCGAATATTTTTTACGGATTATAACATAATACTGGTATATAAATGTCTATTGACTTCATTTCTAGTCTGGCGTGAGGTAGGATGACTTTAATGTTTAGATCTCGGATTTCTATATTGGCCGGAGCGCTACTTAATGTACCTGGTCCACTCGTAAAAAACAGTTAATCATATTTTGAAATATTTTAAAGAATTATATTTTATTATACTTTCCTCTATCCAAGACAGTTTTCAGAATCGAAAAATATCCTATTATAGTTAAGCTTGTGTCCCCCTTCGTTAGTTCGCACGGCTGTTGCGCTCTGCCAATACCTTATAAATAGTGGACTATTCCGTTTCGATCGTGTGGAAACAACGAAAAAGACCCTACTTTGTTTCAGTGAGGAAATGACAGGAAGAAAGAAACAAAAAAGGGAAGATAGAAGGTTTTAACGGTTGTTTAAGTAAAATGAAAAAAATCTTGTCAATTTCAAATCTTTTCATTTGTACCCACTTCTTAAAATAATGACCTTCATTCACATCTATAACTGTTATTGCGATATTCTCTTAAAATTGTTAAACCCAGATATTTAACGATGTGGTTGGATATTTTATTGTCACAGAACACTCCATGAGCTTATATATTATAATTTAAGTATTAAAATATATAAAAAAATTAAAATAGGAAAAATGCGAAGTCTAATTATTGAGTATTTTAGAATTGGAAGTCCTCTTTATAATATAAATATAATGTCAAATCAATCCCTGACTTTTATTTACAAATGTTTAGTATGAAACTGTGCTTAGCTTATTGATAACTGCATACAACTGATGTCGTTTTTTGTTTCTTAATCCGTTTTATTTTAAAAACAATATTTTCTTATTTACAATTGAAAAAAAATCGAGAATTTAAAAAATTACAACCACGTAAACACAGTTTCAAACTAGACATGTTGCTAAGTACAGATAACTGTGTAAAAACCAAGAATTGTTTATGGTGTCTAGAGCTGGAAAAATATTCATACGGCATGAAAATTTCCGATTGTGTACTGAGTTGGGCCACCGTTTTATTTTCAGCTTGCGCGTTAGTTTAGGAAATCATCAAAGAAAAATATCAAATTCTTAAACATAACCTCTTGGTTATCGGGTAATGTTTTATTTATTATCCATTTTTTGATACATAAATATATTTATTAAAAAATAAAACTTGTCGATATATAAAAAATTGCAGATATGCTCGGTTAGTGATTTGCATTATCGAAGTTTGCCAGAACCTAAAATAATTTTGTTTTTTGCTTTAATTTATATATTTTTTTTATTCTGTTTCATTTATATATTTATTTTATTTTAATTATCTTTGGTTTCTAAACCAGTTCCTGGTAGACAATAGTATTTATCTTACATACTAATCGCTCTATGGTAAGTCTATAGCCCGAGTAAGAAGATAATCACCAATTTATACTGCTTAGTGGACCAATCCGAGAACAACTCAGCATTCACAACGACTTAAAGCGATTCCATTATTTCTATTCGGAATATTTTTTTAAGCAATTGACCCCAAGCAAGGCGAGAGTGCCACTAGCACGCAAGGGTTTACAGAGAGTGAGACCAAGAGTAAAGAGGGGTGTTTGAAGAAAGGATATAGAGAACGACGGGGATCAAGATCAAAGCATCAGATGTCGATTGATATTACATTGGAATATTTGGAGATTATAGTTATCAGGGAAGCAGCTAAGAGTGTGAGTTCAATACCCGGTTAAGGACAGTGGAGAACTTGGAGAGGTGAATTAACAGGAGATAACTGATAACTGACATCCATTAAAAATGGCACGTGGAACTAAGATAGTGAGCGAAATAAAGGGTTCAGTTCGACATTCCAACAACCCGAAGAAGGCCGGAGCGTACAACGGCCGAAACGTTGTGATAAATATGGCGACGAAGATGATTACAATAGTCCGAATAACGTAAATAATGAAGAATATTCCTGTTAATGATATTTTTTAGCATCAAAATCTCCTTGCCCACCGTTTTTTAGAAAAAAGGACATTAATTTTATTTTCGTAGAAACTTTGAGATGGTCCAAGCAACCCGGCTGGGAATATTGTCTGTTCCAAGGAATAATTTGACACTTTATCCGCTGCGACAATTTTCAGAAAAGATTGACTTTTTTTTTTTTTTTTAATAGCTCATCAACTTTTACAGGATATTTGAAGGCAGGCAACAGAGTGAATTTAGATTGTATGGATTTGATGAAGACAATAAACTTTTACTGAAATAAGTCCCTCTAATTGATTCTAATTTTTCTTTTTTAACTCATGGACCACTTTTTACTCTTAATTTTATTTTGGTGTTCCCTCGTAAACATTCTGTGAAAAATAAGTTTATTTAATTTTTTATTAATAGGTAATTTAAAGAATTGTATTATATAAATAGTAAATGTATATTTTTCATTTTGAATAAAAACTGATTTAAACCTGGAACATATATGTCCCACAGAAGTTTTCAACTGCGGGACATAATTTTCGTCAAAGCGCATTGATAAGGGATAAAGAGGATTTAGCGTCCCATTGCTATATCTATAATAATACATTCAAGTCAAAGTCATTTACATATGTTTACTGAAACGAACAATTTTATTTATTTTTCCCTGTATACATCAATTACGTGAATATGGACTTCAAAGCGTTAATGAAAATACACTTGTATTTTTAAAAAATACAATTGTATTTAAAAATTCTATGGAATATTTAAGTCCACCAATAAAATAACTATTTTTCTGTGGATCCCAGTAATGTTACCTTGACTGCCCAGGGTCCACATGAACCCAAGTTGAAATCCTCTGAAGTAATCCTTAACAGGTTTAAGGTAGAATAGGAAAATTCATAACTTTGCTAAAGGCATTTATGCGTATGTGAATATATTGATTGATTTGTTTTTTACGATCTATCAACCTTTTAATGGTTATTTAAAGCCAAAACATATTTTCAGATTGTAATAATTTTTGAGAAAATAATAATAATTCACTGATATGTTGTACAAATTAACCCATAGATTAAGGCGGAAGAGATGGATTCATGCCTTTCCCAAGGATATTTGCGCGTAAGTGAACATAACGAACTCGACTGGAATTGGAACTCGGTTCTCTGTTATGTTACACTTTCCAAGTTGTCAGCTATCGTGTTACTGACCAGGCTCAACGTTGCTTAACTTGGCCGTAAATGCATATAATGAACTGAAATACTGAAATTGGATGCCGGCTTTCCAACTTCTAATTCCTATCCCTTATCTGTTACTCCACCCACTCATCCAAGCTTATAGCACCTGGTATACCCAAGCGGTCACTCATCTAGGTACCGACCAGGCTTACCGTTGCTTAACTTAGCTGATGGTTCGGAAACCGGGGTTTCAGAGAGCCGACTTGTAATTTCGAACCGGTTTCCTTTCCCCAGCCGTTCATCTAAGCTTATAGCACCTGCTATACCCAAGCGGTCACTCATCTAGGTACTGACCAGGCTTACCGTTGCTTAACTTTGCTGATCGTACAGGAACCGAGATTTCAGAGAGCCGACATCTAATTCCAAATCGGTATCAATTACACGACCCACAAATCCGAACTTATAGCACCTGTTATGCCCAAATGGTCAGCCATCTAGTACCGACCAGGCTTGTCGTTAGCTGATCGTACGAGAACCGGGGTTTCAGAGAGCCGACATGTAATTTCGAACCGGTTTACTTTCTCCACCCGTTCATCCAAGCTTATAGCACCTGGTATGCCCAAGCAGTCACCTATTTAGGTACCGACCAGACTTTATGTTGCTTAACTTAGCTGATCGTACCAGAACCGGGGTTTCAGAGATCCGACTTCTAATTCAGGGCCGGTGTCCTTTACCCCACCAACTCATCCAAGTTGGTATGCCCTTAGTTCTTGTTATGACAAAGCGGCCACCCATCTAGGTACTGAGTAGGCGGCTACTTTTTTGGCTTCGGTGATCGTACGAGAGACGGTCCAGACAAGACACCTGGTGTGTGTGGATATATACATATGCTTAACGACAATAATAAAAATAATAAAATTTTAATAATATAAGACAAAGAATCTTGGTTTTTGATGTAAAGGCCGTTGGGAAATTGTTCTTCGTCTATTGGAAGAGATGGCCCAGGTGATACTACACGGTTTTCATCAAACTTATCAAATTTTCCAAAAGACTGCTGGCGTTGAGCTTTTAAGAGGTATAAGAGTCAAGGTCTCCAATGCTGAAAATTCCGCCATTCCATGGCATTTTCTCTTTTGTCGTTTCTTTGTTTGATGTAGATTAGAGAATTGTTCTCGTAACCGATCCCTTCTTTCCCGGGCTACTGTTTTATTATATCTATCTTGTTTTTTTCATCAACACTCCAGGTCTCTCTAAATTCACATCGATTAAAACACTTTTCTCTTCTTCCTGCCTTGCTTTTTGCTATGTCGTAGATTCTTTTATTTCGTTCTGTCGATGTTTTATTTCATCCTTCCTTTTGCGTTTTATACTTTTATTTTTGATGTCGTCAGTCGTGGTGCTTTCAATGGCAAATTTATCTTTGTCATCCAAAATCAACATCAGTCAGTACCTTCATTTCTGATTATCTTCAGATTTTTTCTTTTTTACTTTATAGTTTTCTTCTTCATTTCTTTCTGTTTGCATTTCTTTCCTCCTTGTAACCCCTCCCCGCGCTACTTCTTTTATTCGTTTACAAATCTTCGTCCTTTTTTTTTTCATCTCTATCTAAAAAAAAAAAAACATGATTTTATGGAGTCCTATTCTACTTCCTCTCTTCTTTTTATCGCATCTCTGGCTTGAAATTTTCTTTTCTAGAATCGCTTTCGACGTTCTCTTTTTCTTACTAGAATTTCCCAGCAACCTTTTTCTTTATATCTCTCACTTGACATTTGGATTTCCAGAAATTTCTTTTCAAATGTTTTTGTCTGTCTTGAAAATCTATTTTCTAGACTCGCTTTCGATGTCCTATTTCATTATTCGATTTTTCCAATTATTTTCTCATATCTATCATGAAGATATCATTTCTAGAATAACTGATTTGAAATTTTTATTCCAAGAATCTTTTCCGTTGTTCTCTTTTTCTGATTTGACATTTCTATCTTCTCTTTATATTTCTATGTTGAAGTATTTTTCCAGAAATTCTGTCATGAAATTTTCTTTTCCGAAGATTATGTTCTTTTCTAGAAATTTGGTCTTGAAATTTTGTTTCCAAGAACCTTTGCCGAGGTTCTGTTTTTCTTATTTGATATTTCCAACTTCCTTATCTTTATAACACAATGTTGAAATTTTCCTTACCAGAAATTTTGTCTTGAAATATTATTTTCCAAAAATTCTATCTAGATATATTCTTTTCTAGAATCTCATTCTACGTGTTCATTATCTGATTCGACATTTCCAACATCTGTTTAGTTATATCCCTTTGATGAGATTTTCTTTTCTAGAAATTATGGCTTGAAATTTTCTTTTCTAGAAATTATGTCTTGCAATATTTTTTCTAGACATTATGTCTTGAAATTTTTTCTTAGAATCTCTTTCCACGATCTCTTTTGAAATTTCCGTTATCTCAGTGCTTAAAATCTTTTTAGAATCTCTTCTAACGTCCTGTTTTTATTCGAATTTTCCAACATATTTTACATTGTCTTTCTATGTAGAAATTATTTTTCCAGAAATCATGTGAAATTTTTTTTTCTAAAAAGTCTCTCTTGAAATATTATTTTCTAGAATCTCTTTCCATGTGCTCGTTTTCGTATTCGACTGGTGCAGTTTATTTTTCTTTATATCGCTATGGTGAAATTTTCTTTTCCAGAAATTGTCTTAAAATGGGATTCTCAAGATGTTCTGTTCTAGATATTTCTTTTACTTTTTCTTTTCTGTTAAATTCTTTCTTTCTTTCTTTCTTTCTTTGCTTCCTTCCTATTTCTATCTTTCTTTTCTCTTCTTTCTTTTTTTATACGTCTTTCTTTCTTTGTACAGTTTCCTTTGATTTTCTTCTTTATTTCCTTCCTTTTTCCTTCTTTCTTTCTTTCTTTCTTTCTTTCTTTCTTTGCTTGCTTCCATCCTTCCTTCCTGTTTCTATCTTTTCTCTACTTTCTTTTCTTTTTTTATACGTCTTTCTTTCTTTGTACAGTTTCCTTCGATTTTCTTCTTTATTTCCTTCCTTTTTCCTTCTTTCCTTCTTTCTTTCTTTCTTTCTTTCTTTGCTTGCTTGCTTCCTTCCTTCCTATTTCTATCTTTTCTCTACTTTCTTTTCTTTTTTTATACGTCTTTCTTTCTTTGTACAGTTTTCTTCGATTTTCTTCTTTATTTCTTTCCTTTTTCCTTCTTTCTTTCTTTCTTTCTTTCTTTGCTTGCTTCCTTCTTTCCTTCCTTCCTATTTCTATCTTTTCTGTACTTTCTTTTCTTTTTTATACGTCTTTCTTTCTTTGTACAGTTTCCTTCGATTTTCTTCTTTATTTCCTTCCTTTTTCTTCTTTCTTTCTTTCTTTCTTTGCTTGCTTCCTTCCTTCTTTCCTTCCTTCCTATTTCTATCTTTTCTCTACTTTCTTTTCGTTTTTTATACGTCTTTCTTTCTTTGTACAGTTTCCTTCGATTTTCTTCTTTATTTCCTTCCTTTTTCCATCTTTCTTTCTTTCTTTCTTTCTTTCTTTCTTTCTTTCTTTCTTTCTTTTAATTTCCCTTCCTTATTTCCTTCCTCGTCTTTTCTTTTCATTTCTTCATCTTCTTCCTTTATTTTCTTTCGCACCCCCGTTTTCCACTCTCATTTTTTTAAATATTTTCTTTTCTTTTTGCTTCCTATACATCTTTCTAGCTTTATATATTTTCCATTCTTTCTTTCTTTCTTTCTTTCTTTCTTTCTTTCTTTCTTTCTTTCTTTCTTTCTTTGTTTTTCATCAACGATAATCGTTTTCCCGCCAACCATCCTTTTCTTCCTCCGCCGTTGGATTTAACATATTCTATGCATCAATTTGTTCATATCCTTAAGTAAAACAACATCCTCATTCCGTAATCAACCAAGTAATCAACAATATTAACAGCGAAGTTCAAACTCCGACCTTCCATTGTGTGATATAATTTCTATTTCCCTTCACTGAAATTCCGACTCAGCCGTCTATATCATTTCATTTTAACTGAAAACTTAACAAGTATTAACCAAAACAACGGCATGAATCAAATTATCACCTTTAAAGTCTATCTCATTACAAATTTTGCAAGCAACATAAGTAAAGTTACGTATATTTTTAAAAAATGATTTCATAGTGGAAACCTTCACGAAGTCCCATCTAGATTTATCGCGTGAACAGCTATCCGAATATGTATCAATTTCACCCCAAGCAAAGTTATAAAGCCACTAAGACACAATGGGTTACTGGATATGGAAGAAATAGAAAACAAACTTTACTGAGGAGAAAAACAAAACAAAAGAAGAGTAATCAAGAAGACAGTTCATTTTTTGAACATTAAAGGTGTCTAGAAACCATGGAGCAGGAACAGATTTATACAAGCGTGAAAGGCGAGAAAAGAAACTGTTAGCATAGAACTTACGGTTCTATTTAGCCAACTAAATGGTAAATTGGTGACACCTCGTCGCCAGTCTCGTAAATTCTTGGTGCCATGCCGAAAGTACTTATAGAAGAGATACAGGGAGGCATCTTCAAGGCAGTGGGAAAGTAATTGAAGCCGATACGCCAGATCGGATCCAAAAATATTGCTGATTCTTCTTTAGTTAGCACCAGACCATATGTGGAAGCAATATTCTAAGCACGGACTTATAGATATATAAGATAGATTATGTCGAGAAAGATTAACTTGCACGACACAGGGAACGAAATTTCTTAGCAGCTGACCTAGCAATGCAATCAATATAGTCTTACCACTTGAGGTTAGTCGAGAACGTTAGCCAGAGAAGACGCAAAGAGTCACACTCCTGGAGGTTAACATCAGCCATGCTGACGGAAGAGAAAAATCTTCCTCAGATGAGTAATAGAGTTTAGTTTTGGAGGCGTTGAAATTAACTCGACTTCAACTGCACAGTTTAATAACGGATTGAATGTCGATTGGACATCAGCCGTCAATTTGACCTATATGGAACAGACCAAACTTAGGATCGTGTTGTGGATTCCGGGAATGGAATCCTGCACAAATAAATAAACAACGCCAGTAATTCAGATAGAAAAATAAGTGTATTAAACGTAAGAATACAGACTTGAAGTGAAGATTAGAAATCCAAGAATGCGGGTTAGTAGAAAGTATATGTACAAGTCTCTGTAAGTGAAGCCATGATTCTCTCCCCCCACTCTCTCTATCTCTCTCAAAGCTATGTGAACACCCTGTGTCTGTCTCCGTATCTCTCACCCTGATTCAACGTATCTCAACCTCCAGGAATTCTCTGTCAGTATAAGTATACTTTGGACGAGTCCATCTTGTGTAAAAGGGGTCTGCCCCACAACAGATCGAAACGCGTATAAATGGTGATGTCATCAGCAAAGATACGAATATAAGAGCTGATGCCATCTGAAAGGTAATTCATGAAAATTAAATTAGGACTAAGGATAGAGACATGGGGGACACGTGTATTAGTATCAACAGTATCTGAAAATGTAGCTATTCAGGACAACTTTCATTTCACGATTTGATAAGAAAGACTGGATCAGTTCGAAAATTTAGCCGGTGTCACTGAAATTTTCAATTTGTGAAGAAAACCTGTATTTCAAATCCTGT
>OZ038512.1:7638863-7643863 GCA_964036315.1 Acanthosepion esculentum
TATATATATATATATATATATATATATATATATATATATATATATATGTATTTATATATATGTATGTATGTATGTATTTAGACTGCAATAACAACCTGCACGTTCATATGTGTTCTCTATATTTGTTTCTAAACATATTTCAGAAATATATATATATATATATATATATATATATATATATATATATACGGAGTAAGTTCCAATAACCAACAATTATTATTCTTTAAAGGCATTCAACACCATCACTTGAAAAGACACGGGAGTGTCGAAACGAAATGGCTATTTTTTAGTGATTTTATAACATATTTATGTTATAATATTTAAATAAATGATTATATATATATATATATATATATATATATATATATATATATATATATATATATATATATATATATATATATATATATATATATGTATATGTATGTATGTATGTATTTAGACTGCAATAACCACCTGCATCTTCATTTACGCTTTATTTCTTAGGATACTTTTTTTCATATTGATATATATTCATATAATTTTACTTTTGAACAATCGCATGTTTCTTTGGATAAGTAGCCTGGCATAAGTCCAGTTGTATTGGCGTGCTTTCGATGGCATAAGACAAACAATTAGTAAGCACTGAATCTCTTCGAACTGGATTATGAAAATTCCCTGCTCTACACATGTTTAAATTTGGTGCTAATAAGCCATTAAAAATAAATTTTTACTGTTGATCCCTATATCAAGAGTCACACAAGGTATTTCCTCTTTTAGACTGAAAAAAGAATCAGTATAGCATGATGATAAATGGGCCCCAAACTTAATAAAATCAAAATGTTAGCGTCAAAATCTTTGTTATTATTAAGAGGAAGGACCAAAGTATTTTTTATTATGTTATTAATTTTTTAAATCCTTTACATATATATATATATATATATATATATATATATATATATATATATATATATATATATATATATATGTAAAGGCATAAAAAACTAATTTATGAAGAACATATCTGTCATGGATGTCATGAATAAATGGGCAGGGAAGAAAAAAAAAAGAAAAAACTGTATATATATATATAATTGCGATTGCGGATCATTTCATAAATAATCCTACTTGTGCGTTGGATTTCTGGTTTTCTGTTTTGGCCAGAGCACACTCAGTATTCCATCTCAGGGTATTGGTGACGCTGTACATCAGGTCCAGGCGACCGACTCTTTACAAACAAAGGGGCTGTTTGTTTGGACTTGTTGTGCTGTGTCTCTAACATCTTTGGTGTTATTACTTTTATTATATATATACACTTTTTTCTTTTTTTTCTTCCCTGCCCATTTATTCATGCCATCCATTACAGACAATTTGTTCTTCATAATTTCTATTCCCCGTTAACAGTTCTGATGAGAGGGGACGAAACCTGTTGACCGGTGTTTTTATTTTAAATTTATCATGGCCTTTAATAAAAAAATTGTATTTTCCCTTAATACGCTTTTGTACCGTTGCAAATATATTTAAATATATATATATATATATGTTGTAAAAATTTTGTTTTATTTTTTTCAGTTAGCGGTCGACCTTATATTTACGATAGTGTTTTACCGCCTTTTTCCGGTGAAAAACACATTGATTTCGAAATTATTGCAAAAATCAAATAAGTCACATTTTAATGAAACTGTCGGGACTTATTCACAAACGAATGAAATTATTTGAAAAGATTTTGTTCTTTTAGAAAATCTTGATAATTTTTTTATAATTTTTGCATAGTTTAACCCCACTTAATTTATTTCATGACATTTCGAAAAAGTAAATTTTCATCCGATAGTTTTTCATTAGTTAAAAACGG
Organism: Acanthosepion esculentum; assembly: GCA_964036315.1. NCBI lineage: Eukaryota > Metazoa > Mollusca > Cephalopoda > Sepiida > Sepiidae > Acanthosepion > Acanthosepion esculentum. The sequence continues at coordinate 7,640,695 of OZ038512.1, forward strand.
AACATTTAGAGAATATAAATCATTTTTTTTTTTCAAAGTAGGATTCATTTCACAAAAATCTGCTCCTTATGGTAAAATAAAAAATGAAATAAAACTATGACATTATTTAATTTGAAAGTTTTTTTTTTAGATTTCTTTTATAATTAAAATTTATTGAGGACAAACGAAAAAAAATCGATGAAGAATGATTTTTTACAAGAATTTTTTTTCATTTTTTAAATTTTAATTATAATAACTTATAATATATAAATCTTTTACAATTCTGCATTTCTTTCATTCGGTTAGTTGATATTGTCATAAAGTGAAATCTATGCTTACTAACCAAAAACTGAAAAGCTTAATACAAATTATTTTGCACCAAGGTTTTTCCATATTTTTTATATACATAAAATATTAAGTAACGTGCCTATCTTTGAAAGTTTGATCGGTGACTATAGTAACTTTTAAGTTAATATCCTACAATTAGATTACAGAGAATATTTTCCACCATTTGTAAGATTACTGAGTACTTAAAATTATATAAAAAGATGCTCACTTGTAATTATATTAAATTATGTTTTAATAGATTCTCCGTAGAACAATAATAAACCTGTCAACACCTTTTTTCAGCACTTGTTACTTGATTGACGAGCGATGACAATAATAAACCTGTCAACACCTTTTTTCAGCACTTGTTACTTGATTGACGAACGATGACAATAATAAACCTGTCAACACCTTTTGTCAGCGCTTGTTACTTGATTGACGAGCGATGACAATAATAAACCTGTCAACACCTTTTTTCAGCACTTGTTACTTGATTGACGAGCGATGACAATAATAAACCTGTCAATACCTTTTTCAGCACTTGTTACGTGATTGACGGGCGATGACAATAATAAACCTGTCAACACCTTTTTTTAGCACTTGTTACTTGATTGACGAGCGATGACAAGTACATAATCACCGCTACCGTTTGTTTTAAAAATCCATTGCTCTGTTATTTTAAAAATAAAATAAATAATATTATTTTGGAATCAGATTATGTATACTTTAAACAGCTAATATTACTCAAATAAATTTTTAAAAAGGATATTTTATTTTTGGAAGATTTTTAATACAGAGAATTGCATTTCAATGAAAGACGGCTAAGACGCTTAAAAAAGGGCGATAATCAGCTATTTTAGTAAAAAATAAAATCGATTTCAATCAATATAATTTCTGTTTTGAAATACACTAGTGTATTTTGTTTACTGGAAATAACAAATTTCATCGTTTAGCTTTACATTTTGGCTACAATGAAAGCTTTAAGAAAGATTTATTTACAGGTATCGAATATTGGAGGAGTTACACTCAAGGTAGGGTTTACTGAACAAGGTTGTTGACAGATAAAGTTTGACCTGACACATGAAGAGATAACCTTTGTTGTGACCAAGTGTCTGTTCCACAAATGAAAATATCAAAGGAATGCAAAACTGTCGCAGTTAGCTCCTCTTCAGTTCTTTAATCCTTCAACAGGGGTAACTCTTTCACCCCTGGCTATAAATACTGGCTGACCCTTCTCTCTCTCTTTCGATTTAGGCCTTGGGCCGCTACCTCGCGCGGAGACGAGGTAAAATCTCTCTTTTTTCCACTTAGGCCAAATAAGTGACCTCTCACAGATACAGCGTTTCTCAAATTCTGCAAACGCGCTAAGAACAATACACGTACGTACGAACACTTACAACACACACACATAATTTATCCATACAAACTCTATGTAACAGTCCATGTCTTTGTTTAACTTTTTTGTTATTAATATATATTTGTTTACCCATGTATATCAGTCTTGTTTGTTTTTCTTTGTCTTCTTTGGACTTAATTAAAGTCCGACATTCTCATGTAGCAGGACCCGCCAGCAGGAAAGTTAACCTTCTGATATCTCTTCACATCTTCACCCCCACGGTCCGCTACAAAACTTTATCCTTCACATGGTGAGCCTTAACTATAAGATTCGGTACTGGATGAAGCAAGGAATGTAGCTCGACGGAGAATTTTCCATGGAATTGGCGATAGAGTAGCGAAACACTTGCAACCTTCCGTCTGTGAATAAGGGGTTGTGGAATGGCAAACAATTCATTAGCCACAATGCCAAATAGCTGGCCAAGTAAATGGTTCTTTTTTGTCATCAATGTCATCACCATTGTCATCATCGTTGAAAAAGGGTGATAACGATGATCCTATCCCCTGCTAATACCTTTCAAACCAACCCCACCCTGTATAAAAGGCCGTCTAATCACTAACTGTTGCATTTAGCTGAGTAAAGATTCGTAAGTTGATATTTACAAAAAGTGAATTTAAAAAGGGCACAGATCATGTTTGCTCTCTCTCTCCCTTTCTCTATCCCTCTCTCTCTCTTTCTCTCTCTTTCACTCTCTCTTTCTCACTCTCTTTCAAAAAACAGCTTGAAACATCATACTTCCTTCCTTTTCAGTAAAATATATACACACCCGAGAGTCAGTATTTCACAATCCCACACAAACATCTATATCTGCCAGCAAGACTTGTCTTTCTCTCTCTCTCCCCCCTCTCTCTCCCCCTCTCTTTCTCTCTCTCTCTCTCTCTCTATATATATATATATATATATAATATAGAAAAACAACTGAAAAGTTGCAAATTAAAAAAAATTGAATGTATTTTTTTTAAAGTATTTATTTATATTTTTACATATATATATATATATATATATATATATATATATATATATATTTGATATTTCAGATCGGCCCCGATCTTTCTTCAGAAATGGCTGAAGCGAGACGAGGACGTCACGTGATATGGAATGCAACTGTATTTGAATATTTCTAACGTAAATCTAACTGTAGTAATATTTTAGATGTTGTTTAAAATATATATATATATATATATATATATATATATATATATATATATATATATATATATATATATTATTCGGACTATTGTCCTCATCTTTGTCGCCATATTTATTATTACGTTTCGGCCGTTGTACACTCCAGCCTTCTTCAGGTTGTTGGAATGTCTAACTAACTGAACCCTTTATTTCGATCACTGGGGTAGACTGTTCTAGTTCCTCGTGCCATATTTGATAGATGTCAGTTATCTGTTATCTCATGTTAATTCCCCTCTGTAAGTTCTCCACTGCCTTAACCATTAGGCGTTAATTAGTGAT
>OZ038512.1:7648863-7666363 GCA_964036315.1 Acanthosepion esculentum
TAAGAAAAATAAAAAAAGATAAGATCCCACATTTTACATAGATAAAGCTCTTCGTAATGTGTAAGCCGTACATGTGAATATATTTTTGTATTTCTTTAAGTCTTGGGCTAGCAGGGATCCATTCAATGCGTCTAAGGATCATTTTCTTGCCAAATCGATGGCTCCAAGTACAACTAGAATTATTGATATCTCATGTGCCATTTTCTTTAGATTTCCACTTCAATATCCTTGTATTTTGATAGTTTTTAGATATGTCACAAGCTGCAGAGATTGCCATGTCAATAAGAAAGCGCATTCAATTTCAATGTCTGGCCGATTTGCTTTGATTGTTCTGTTTGTGTGTATTTTAAAGTCCCATAATTACAGGACCTATGTCTGTACCCGGATCTGGGTTGTGGTTAAACGGATTTCTTACCGTTGCCTTCACGTAAAAGTTTCACATTTTCTAGCGCTGATATTGTCTCAGGCTGTCATGCAAAGTTTATATTCAGTGTGTGTGTTAATACCGTGAAATCTCATACGAGACGGTCAATTGTTTCTGTATTTTCATCACTAGATCTGCATTTCGGGCTGACACAATTTTTTCGGTAAAGATACGGCATTAATGTCTTAAAGGTCTTGTTAATTTCTAATCCTAAACGCCTGTCGACAATACACTAAAATTTTTTTCATAACCTGTAACTTCAACATAAACAAAATAAAATTTCTAATAATTATCAGCTTCTTTTTAAAGCCCATAAAGCCTGTATCTCTCAATATTTACAGGATGAAAGATGCATTGAAAATACATTAAAACCATTCAATGTACGAATTATTTCAAATATAACGCTCGTCGTAAAGCTTACTGGATTCTTAGTATATAAATAAATAAATATTGATAAAACTAGACACATAAACTGATTAGTATTGAAAAGCATATCCACGACCTTGTGGGTGATGAATCATTTTCCACCCTACATCCCTTTTCGCACAGTTGAATCATCGCATGCCTCTCGCAGTTCTATCGCAATTTCCATAGAAAGTATTCAGACGAACACCAGTTCCACCAGCTCTAAACTTCATAGCTAGGCCTGCCATGCAACGTACATTGTTGCGGGCAACGCTCATTCCTGTCGTATGCCTTTGATGGAATGTAAGTTCTTCTTGATCAGCTTCTTTCCACGGACCGCTACTTTTCGATCATTATAATCTTAACCTGTTCAATTGTACGGTTAACTGTTATCTACCCTACATAACCTCATCGACTGTACATCTTATACTGTAACGCTCTACCTCGAGTGGCTCATGTTAAACATTATGAATAACTAAAAATTAAATGAAATCATAATTTAAATGCAACGTCAATCACCGTCTTCTGTCTTCTTGAGCCTCGTTTATCTTTCGTCTTTTATCACTTCTTCCCAACCCCAGGTTTCTCTTTCACTTTCACTTTCAGATTTAGTTTCAGTTTCACTTTCACTCCCTCTACCCTTTGCTTGTTAGTGGCGTTGTTCCTTTTTTTGGTAGAGATTATTTGCTCTATGTTCCATGCACTTAAATTCAAGTTTGTTATGTATACTTATTGGGCTCAAACCTACATTTTAGCATTTTTCATCACAGGGAATAGGTCGCTATAACAATTTTCTTTTATACAAAAATATTTTTGCATTAATTATTACTGCTTATATCCGTTCGGTGTGAAAATATAACTTGTCTTTAATATTAGTTAAGAAAAATAAATATTTTGCAGCTTTGAAAAAAAAAATTCTCCTTCACACAAGATATTTACTTATTTTCAAAGTGTTTCTTCATTGGAAACATATAATGATGAAATTAATACGCTGCTGGATAGATAGATAGATAGATAGATAGATAGATAGATAGATAGATAGATAGATAGATAGATAGATAGATAGATAGATAAAGAAGGGCTATTAGATAGATAGATAGATAGATAGATAGATAGATAGATAGATAGATAGATAGATAAGAAAGGGCTACTGGATAGAGAAATATTTCTTTTCGATTTTCCATAAAACTCCCCCAGTTATGGGCTAATTTTTTTACATTCTATGTATCTAACTCTGTTCATATCTATCTATCTATCTATCTATCTATCTATCTATCTATCTATCTATCTATCTCAGTCTGTTCATATATATCTATATATCTATCTTTCTATCTATCTATCTATCTCATAATTATCCATTTTGACACTTTGTTCTTGCTGTTTCTGTATGTGAAGCCAAACCCCATCGCTAGCACGAAATATTCAAGTGAGAAGAGAACGTACGAAAATGTCCGTCTCTACAAATTTACCAATTTTGTTAGGGATTCCGATAAACACTTTCACAATTTGATTCAGTCTTCTGTCCTTCCGTTCTTTATTTATTTCACTTCTCATTTATTTTGACAATAAGGAAGAAAACTGACAGCAATACAAAACTCTTTGTCATCAGTTACCTATTGATGCCTTTCTATACGACAAGATCGAAAATGACGATAGATGTATGGTAAGTTTTCAGAAACCATGTCAGTATCAGAGAACGAAGATATCAAATATTTTATGTGTATCATAATTATCAGAAGATGGAATCGTAAGAGAGATGCTGCCAGTGTTAGATGATTTCAGCATTGACAAGATTAAAAACATAATAAATGAAATATACAACCGTGGTGATATACCGGAAGAGCTAAAAAGATCCATTTTCATGGTTCTGCTTTAAAGGCCAGGGCCAAACTGTTCGGATTCAGCATACATCCTTATCTTCCTACTACTCTGACAATGGACTGGTCCTACGTATAAATATAAACAAGTACCCACATTAGAGGAGGATTTGAGTAGTATTGTTTACTCAAGTCTTTCTATTCTGGGTATGAATATTTAATAAAGCTTTTCCTCTTTGTTTCCTCTCACTATTCTTCTGTTATTTCAATACTCTCACTAACTACGGCCTTCCTAATTCTTGCCTATTTTCAACTCCTATGTATGAGTATTTAATAAAACCACTGTTCTTTGTTTCCTCTCTCTAGTCTTCTGTTCCTTCGGTACTCTCTCTAAATACGGCCTTACTAATTCTCGGTTCTTTTCAACTCCTATATATGAGTATTTAATAAACCTCTTCTTCTTTGTTTCCCCTACCTTATCTGTTCCTTTGATACTCTCTCTAACTACGGCTTTCTTACTTCTCGGCTATTTTGAACTCCTACACATGAGTATTTAATAAACCTCTTCTTTGTTTCCCCTATCTAGTCTTCTGTTCCTTCGTTACTTTCTCTAACTACAGCCCTACCAATTCTTGGCTATTTTTAACTTTACGTTAGTCGCCATGGTTAATTGCAAAATAAGTAACAGTACTGTCCAGCAAACAGAATTGACAAAGTTTACAATGAGCAATAACAAGAAAAAGAAAAGAACAGGGCAAAAATAATATCAAGGAAGCAAGCAATATTTGCAAGACAAATTAACAGTAATAAGGCAAAACAAGAGTAATAAATCAAAACTGTCCACAAACTAAGAATTGTGCTTGATACACAAGAGCAATTTCGGACAGGCGAAAGCAGCGTTTTGATTTCAAACCAAAAAAGACCGGGACTGAGATATATGAATCCAAGAATCAGCTTATTTTATTGACTAGGAATAATCCCAGCATGCATTTGTGTGCTTCTGCAAATTGGGGAGCGAAAGTATTTTGTAGTCATGCCCCATGGAACTGGAACAAACAATCGCAACACAAACGAATGCGAACTCGAGGCTATTGAGCCATATAACAAAACTAATGAACAGAATTCCGAGGAATAGAGTACGCAACGGAATGAGACGAGAAATAAGACAAGAATATTGCGGTGTCGGTGGTGGAGATGGCTGTGACTCAAAGAGAATTTGGTATAAATTTGATTTTAGTGGACAACTCTGCGTGTCTGTGATGCTCACACACTTAGCCAGGCGCGCCTCCTTTGCAGCTCAAAGAGGATTGAGACAGAAGATATCTGGCAAACCTGGTTGCATCGGTCTATCGGATGTTTGGTCTGGCGATGCCCTCTTCCTCCGGACGGACGTTGAGATCGTGTTCATCATTTCCTATTCCGCCATTGATCGCGTTCAGTGTAAAATATATATGGTCCTTCCTTGTCATGACAAAGGCCATATTTATCACAGTGATCCCATAGCGAAACGTTTAGGTAATCTTGACATATTTGGGAAGGATATTAGAATAATCCTGAATATCTATAGCTGGCCACTCGCATTCGCGGATACCTGTCTACTAGGACAGCTAGCCAATCCCTATTGCAGACGCTTGCTCAGGCACATTTGTGTTTATTCAACACCCACAGAGCCCAACTGTGGTTTATACTGCAACTATGCTGAGCAGACCTTAATTAGAGTTTCTGGGAAAGAGGGTGTTATCTAGCTATCGACGGCACCCAAGAATTCCGTCTAGTCAATTTCACTCACAAGACTTGGGCCAACCTGTGGAATTGTTCAAGATAGTACAAAACTCATTTTCTTCAAAGTAGAGTCCTCTGATTTCACTGCATTTGCTATAGCACTCCAGCCATTTCATGAAGGCCCCATGGAAGTCGTCCAAAGTGAAGGTGTCGAGGACCCTTGTCGCAGCCTCCTTAATCTTCTCAATGTCTTCAAAACGTCTGCTCCTTAGAGTGTTCTTCAGTTTGAGGAAAAAGCAAAAGTCACTGGGAGAAAGGTTGGGACTATAGGGTGAGAGAGAGACAGTTTTGGTGACAATCAACCATCTCCCTGCTGTCACCAAATCGTTTTTTTCTTACGTTCGTTACTGAGCACCCCGGGAACAAACTTTGTGAATGTTCAGAACTTCATAGACATTTCTGTGTACAGATATCACAAAAAAAAAAACTATATGCTTATTGACTTTAGGGACACATTACGATCTTTATCCAGAAAATTGCGAATTTTCTCAGCCATCTCTGATGTTTTGACGTCCAGCTTGTCTCCCTCCTACGTCGCTCATCGCCCCTCACATATACTCTACCGTCATCTAGCCTCTTGTGCCAGCGGACATTAGATTCTCGAGTCATACATGTCAATCTATAAGGAACCTGGTATATTTAATAAATTTCTCTAGCTTTTTGTCCACTTTGACACAAAACTTTATTGCATAGCAAGCTTTCAAATTGTATTCTCGTCCGGACTGCATTCTGAAAATATGTCCTCTGTAACAAGAAATGTTCAATTGGGTGTATTCCAAGAGCTTTTACATCTGTCTCCTTTAATCTGGAATAACAAAAGTTAGCAAGTCAAATTGTACAGTAATTATATACTAAAACTACAATAATTTAGTAAAGTTGTAATTGCCTCTGAAAACATCTGGTATCAAAACACCTTGAATGCGCCTCGTAATTTAAATATAATATATTTTTCTTTTCTTGTTGTTTGCGTGTGTGTGTGTGTGTGTGTGTGAGAGAGAGAGAGAGAGAGAGAGTGTGTGTGTGTGTATGTGTGTGTGTCTCTGTGCGTGTGTATTAGTGGTCCGGGGGTCGACTGTCCAATTTTGCCGTGCATTGCTCAGGAGAATAATTATATATGTTAAAAATGGAAGTTAGTTTCACACAAACCGGTTCTTTCCGACGACAACTACTTTGGAAAACAATTTCTTTTCCCGCGGGGGTACTTTCTCGATCACTACAATCATAATATTTTCCAATTTAGTGTTAATCTATCCTACACATCTTCATAATCTTCACTTACCTCACCCCCTCCACACACACACACACACACACACACACTCTCTCTCTCTCACACACGCATGCATATATATGCATGTTTTGTTGAAGAAGGCGAACAAGGTATTTTGTTTATATTTTTTCATTATGTTTTTTCTTGTGTTTATGAAGTTTATTGTTTGAGTTGTTAATTTAACGGCATATCAACTCATTCATGGGTCAATTAATGCCGAAATTTAATAATCTTGGTTGCTGGGAAGTAATAGATATATGATATATGTTATTCTACTTTAATAATTGAATACATGGTAGATGTTATTCACCCTTTATAAATATACATGTTTGTGAGGGCATTATTGCTAGAGGCGATGATATATGCGTTTTAAGTAGAAGCTTTGTTGATGTTATATTTTGGAATACAGTTTGATTTCTTTAAGAAATTGTAGGATATTATAATGGATTAATGTCATAAAAGAGTTCTTTCATATTAGTGGTTTGATTTTATTTGGCGGCATATCTACTTCTACGGGTTATTAATGACGAAATCTAAATATTTTCTAGGTATTGTTGGTTGGTTGATTTTGTTTAGAGGCATATCAACCTCTATGGGTTATTTAATGACGAAATCTAAATATTTTCTACGTCTTCAACTACAGATAAATAGGTATTGTTGGTTGGTTGATTTTGTTTAGCGGCATATCAAACTCTATGGGTTATTTAATGCCAAAATCTAAATAATTCATACAGATAAATAGGTATTGTTGGTTGGTTGAATTTGTTTTAGTGGATTATCAACTTCTGTGGGTTATTTAATGCCGAAATCTAAATATTTTGAACATAGTTTCCAGTTGCAGATAAAATGTATCGTTGGTCATTTTACTATAGAAATGCATTTTTTTTATACTTGCCTAGTTTTTGGGGATTCACTATTTGTCCATAGCTGGGATCGTAACAGGTGCTACTGCAGAGTGGACCTGGGAACAACAGCAGTTAAGAGTTAGTTCCACCTTCTTCAAAACATCCAATCTCTTGATCAGAGGTCCTGCTTACGGATGTAGTTTATCATCATACCCATGACTAGATAGATGAATTAACGTGAAGGAAATTAGATGTTGTCATGAGATTGAATACCAAGAATATGGTAAGGACATGTATTTAAAGAAAAATAGGAATTTAAAAACACATATACTTCCCGTCAGAAAGCGTCAGTTGTTATTTCTGGAGAACATGGTAATTAAAGTAGGTTTGAAGAATATAGCACTCAGCGCGCTTTTCGAAGACAGAAGTAGCGAGCGACGGCGAAGAGGAATAGTAAAAAATAAAATATACTTTTCCCTCTGTAAAAGGCCCGGCAGCCACTCGGAGTAGAGGGTTACAGAATAAGAGGCACTGTTTATGCGGTTATCAGGGGAAAGATGACAGTTAACCCTGGATTTGAACTGGTTAAGATTGTAGTGATCAAAGAAACATCTTCCTAGGAGTCGGTTCAACAGAGCAATGGTTCGCAGGAAAAAAAAAAACTTACGCCTCACAATGGAAGACGAATGGAATGAGTGTAGTCCGCAACAATGACCGTGGAATAGCGGGTCCTAGCCGTGAAGGATAGAACTGGCGAAACCAAGGAATGTAGTTCGTCCGTACACTTTCCATGGAAGTAGCTTTAGAGCAGTAAGAGTTTTGCCACACCCTGTCAGTGAGAGAGGGGTTGCAGGGTAGAGCTATACTTAACTTCTCTTGGAGATAACATCCAACTAAATCACAGCTCTATGGCCCAGGCTCTGATATTTCTACAATCTTACGCGAAAGCGGAATGTACGTTGCAGGGCATTGTTTGCGAGCAAAACAAGATCTTGTCAGATCTTTGGACACACAGGTCATGACGCAAGACGTTCGGAATGTCTACCAATCACCTACATTGACCAGCTATGTTATGATACAAATGTCACCCTAATGACCTTCCGACCATGACGCCGGGCCGTGATAGTTGGCATGAGAGATTCATCAATGCCGGAGATCTCTAGACCGAATATTAATAGACTGTTGTTCTTTCACAGTTCATGTCTACCAATATCACGTCTTCTATTTTTTAGTATTGCACAATTTTTACTCGCTCTGTGTTCAGATGAGTTAAAGTCTGCCCAACTCGGCCCAGAGATTGAACTCGTAATGACTGTGTCACCAAATTCCCAAACAAACGCTTTTTTTAGTGACTATTTCCACGCGGTGAAGAAATATCCCGTAAAAAATGATTTCCTGGGTTCAATAATTTATAGAATTAGGAGTTATCCTTAGTACATTTGGACGGACGTCATTGCTTTTTATCTTTGTTTTTATTATCAAAACGTTTCGGCCATTGGACCATCTTCAGGTTTTTGTCGTTCAGGTTAGCTTTCAGGGGAATTCGAAAGTAACGCTTTATTTAATGTAGTGGAGGAATAGTGGATAGCGACTCGGATTTAGGAATCGGAAAGCCGGTTTCGAATTTCAGTCGAGTTCATTAATATTCACTTACGTGCAAATAACATTGGGAAAGGTATGAATGCATATATCCCCAACAAGCTAAGGGTTAAATAGCAGGGCAGACTGGATCTTAGATCTTTGGCTGGTAACAAGCCTAAGAGAAAGATAACTTTGAATTAAAATCTACAACTATGAGTCAAATCGCCCCACGACACTGAAATTGGCCAAACGTATTGAGTAGCTTTATTCCTTGAAGAAATGGTCAGTCAATGAGGGGTATCTCTAAGGAATTAGAAGGACCTCGATATTGAGCTTTCGTTTCTGGTAAAAAAAAGTAAGTTTACCGTATTTGGGTTTGGTTTGTTTTGTTTTACGGATTATCAACCTCAATGGTTTATTTAATGCCGTCAAAATTTTTGTTGCTGCTAATATTTTGTTTTGTCAAAACTCAATTTTTCTGGTAACATTTTTGTTTGGTTTATTTTGTTTTGTGGCATATTAACCTCAATGGTTTATTTAATACTGACAAGATTTTTATTTCTGGTAATATTTTCTTTTTTCAAACATTTATTGCTGATATTAATTTTTTTTTTTTAAGTATTTCTGGTATTAAAATCTATTTTTACACTTTCATAGTGTTTTGAATCAGGTTGTGGGGTCAACTATTTGCCCATAGCTGGGACCGCAACAGCTGCTACCACCCCGGGTCAGGGTGGACCTGGGAACACCAGCAATTAAGAGGTGGTTGCACGCTCCTCAAAGCCTCCTGATCAGAGGCCTTGCTGTTGGACGTAGTTTATTCTCCCAGGACGCGGATACAGTTTATCGTCATACCCAGAACGCCGTATATTGTTCACATTCTGCTGATTCGGGCAATCTAGTCTTGTTCTTTGAACTCAGAAATTAAAACAGGAATAACAGAAAGTAGGGGTTAGCCACGTACTTTATTTGATATCTGTCTGTTTCAATACGTTTACCTAACTTTTAGCAGCGATATTTCGCGTTATCTTTCTCGATTTTATCATCTTTGCCTTCCGTATTTTCTTCATTACTGCCATTCGGTGTGATGTGATGCTATCATTTTCGCTCGTCGATGTTTTTTTGTTTTATTAAGAAAGAAAATATGTCTCCAGCTTCCTTTTCATCATTTTCACCGTAAGTGGCAGTTTCCACTCGGATCGGGCGATATGTCATTGGCCTGTCAGATTTCCCGCCGCTTATTAGCTTCGACATTTGTTTATGGCGGGAAATCTGTGCTGGCATCTTTCGGAAGTCGGAAATTTTATAAAGGATGGTGATAAATTGCGTTTAGACTCATCTTTGAGCGGCGGAAACGTTTTTCGTCCCATCATTCAAGGTAGAAGTTTTCTTTCCGATGTAGGTTTTTTCATTTTTAACGTTATTTAATTTTCTTTCTCTTTCCTTTTGTTTTTCTTGTCATTTTTCTTATTTGTTGACTTTTAATCATTGTTTCTTCATATTTTTTTCTTTCTTTCAATTTTTTTGTCTTTCTCTCCTATCGTTCTTTGTTTTTGTATTTTTCATTTCTTTATTTTTTACGTCTTTCTTTTTCTTTTACATTCTTTTCGCTTTCTTTTTTGTCTTATTTTTTCATTGCCTTTCATCAAGACTTCTTTTTCAATTCTTTCGTTTTCTTTTTTTATTTCTTCCTTCGTCTCTTTATTTCCATTTTCTCTTGTTCTTTCACTCTTTTCATTTATATTTTCTCTGATTATTTCTTTCCTTCTTTCTTTCTTTTTATTCTTCCCTTCTTCTTGCTCTCATTTTTATACTTTTCTTTCTTTTGCCTTGGTTCGTTCTTTCTTTCTTTCTTTCTTTCTCAGTTTTCATTTTCTTTTTTATTTCCTCCTTTGTCTCTTTATTTACATTTTCTTTTCTTCTTTCATTTTCATTTTCTTTTCTTTCTTTCTTTCTTTCTTTCTTTTTATTCCTCCCATCTTCTAGCTTTCATTCTTCTACTCTTCTTTCTTTTCCCTTGCTCTGTTCTTTCTTTCTCATTTTTCATTTTGTTTTTTTCTTCATTGATACTATTAATTTTAGATTACTTCATTTACTTTCTTTCCTTCTATTTTCCTTCTTTTGCTCTTCATTTTAGCTCTTTGTTTTTTTTCTTTTTTCTTCTTATATTTCATTCTTTCTTTCTCTCTTTTTTATTTCATTATTTCACTTTCCTTCTTTCTTTCTCTATTTACGAATTTATATTACTTTCTTTCTTTTTGTTGTATTTTTACATTTTTTCTTTATTTTTATTCTCTTCTTTTCTATTTTTATTATTTCTATCTTTTCATTTTTATTCCTTTTTTTCTTCTTTAATAATTTCTTTAGCACCATCTTTCATTCCTTAACCTTTCTTTTTTCAGTTTCTTCATATCTATCTATCTATCTATCTCAGTTTCTTCATATCTGTCTCTCTAAGATGTTTCATATCTATCTATCTATCTATCTATCTCAGTTTCTTCATATATATCTAACAATTTTCATATGTATCTCGGTTTCTTCATATCAATCTAAGATTTTTCATATCTATCTATCTATCTATCTATCTATCTATCTATCTATTTATCTATCAATCTATCTATCTCAGTTTATTCATATATATCTCAGATTTTTCATATATATCTATCTATCTATCTAGCTAGCTATCTATCTATTTATCTATCTATCTATCTCAGTTTCTTCATATCTATTTATCTATCTATCTCCGTTTCTTCATATCTATCTATCTCCGTTTCTTCATATCTATCTATCTATCTATCTATCTATCTATCTAAATTTTCGACTTTCCATAAACACCCCAAGTTATTGGTTAAACTGTAGCAATTTATGTGGGAAAATAATTATAATCTAATGCAAAATATATTTTGGTTTTAAATAACTCACAAAATGTTAATCGTTTGATAAAAATCTAAGTCATAATAAAAATGTTATATATATATATATATATATATATATATATATATATATATGACATTTTTTATTATGACTTAGATATATATATATATATATATATATATATATATATATATATATATATATATTGGTGACATGAGTGTCGGGGTTATGAAGTTTTATAGGTTTACTAAAGAAAGATGAAGTCAAGGACAACATATGTGCACTTCTCCAATGAGAGATTTGGGAGCTATATGGCTAGTTAAATGTCGTCACGCTCAAGCACGTTTAGTGTTTGTGCTTAATGCATATATATATATATATATATATATATATATATATATATATATATATATATATATATATGTCTGTATGTGTTTGTGTGTGTTTGTATGTGTGTGTGTGTATATATTCCGCCAAGAATATGACCTGTATCATACACGGAAGCGTCATATAGCCTGACGTGTTATACAATTTAGCTACAGAGGTAGTATTTGGTTAGCAAGGTCTTTGACTGCTTTTAAACTACAATTTTTCCATGTTTTCTCTCGAACGCTCATATCTTAAAGTAAACAATTGGTGTCATATATTATGAAAGTCCGACAATTATTTTAATATATTTTCTGTTTATACGTTATTTTTTATAGATACACATATTTAACTAAATTCTTTGTACATAATAGACAACATTAACAATATTTACCGGCCTGACTATCCGAGAAATTTTGTCGAAAATATGTGCCATTCGACATGACTTGAACGCGGATTCTACACGGAATGATCATGTTTTGTTTTGTTTTTTGTTTTTTGTTTTTTAATGCCGAAAGGCGTTTTGGGGGCAGGCTCTATACAGAGTTGCTCATTGCTGGATTTACGTTTATATATAAATGCTCTGAAGTGAATTTGGGTGCGCGGTACTGTTCAGCTCTATTTCGGCTTAAGGATCGAGCTACTGCGCCTTGGAACTAGTTTCACATTATTAATCGCTTTTTCTATACTGGCAAGCCTTTCCAGGTGGCAAACATACTAGTAAAAAATACAAGCGTTATAACCTCTTCCACATGTAAAAAAAGATTAAAAATAATGAAAGTCCTAAATAATAAAAGAGAAAAAGCTAACACTCAGTAACATTAATTATGAACACGGTCACAACGTGCTGACAGTTATTATTGCTAATAACTAGTTTTTTTATACCTTGGCTGGATGATTTACCCTCTCCCCAACAGTGCGGGTTTGTTTTGTCTGACAAACTGAATTCGCCCGGTCACTGGCTACCTGATGATTGTGTGCAAACACATGGAACTAATAGTCGTGGCCACTCATTGCCGACCTGGTTATTTGAATTTTTATATATATATATATATATATATATATATGTGTGTGTGTGTGTGTGTGTGTGTGTGTGTGTGTGTGTGTGTGTGTGTGTGTGTGTGCGTGTGTGTGTGTGTGTAAAAGTAAGAGGTTATAGGGGTTACAACGAGAGAAAAGTGTGTATATTAAAAAGAAGAGAGGTACCGCAAACGTTTTAGTAATGTGGATTTAAAAAAAAAATATTATCCTTTATTTTTCATAATTTTACAACACGAGTTTCTGGTCTCGCGACCGTCTTCAGGTAAAGGGTGGAGATTTCCAGATATTATTAAAAATAATTAATTTTTTTTCCATTATGTTTTTCAATGTTAAATATTCTCGATATGAGACATTCTCTATTTTTGCTTTAGTAATCCGAATGTCTTTCTTGAAATGGCAGTGAAGAGTTCTGCGCGAAGGGTCATAAAAAAATTGACGTTGGTTTGAGAAAGGATGAATTAGTTGTCCGTAATACTAATAGTAGTACTCGGTTGACAAAAAACCGCGGGTAGCACATCTTGTAAGTCTATCAAAACAAATGAGTACCAGAGGAAAAATTGGTAAAACAGAACAGGGCGAAACAAATCGTTCAGTGCCTTAAGTTTTAGTCCAAAGATTACCCTGAAGATCCGCTTAGGTGAAACATAAGTATGTTGTTCCTGGCTCTTTGTGATTTATTTTATATATATATATATATATATATATATATATATATATATATATATATATATATATATATATATATATATATATAATATAGAAAAAACGACAGACGATACGTAATGTAAACAAACTTGTGAAAACAGTCATTTCTGATGAAAGATCGGGGCCGATCTGAAATATAATATATATATATATATATAAATATAAATAAATACTTTCACAAAAAAAAAAATTCAATTTTTTTAATTTTCAGTTGTGTTTTTCTATATTATATACATATTAAGAAAGTATACGTGGCTTCTCATTATACTATATATATATATATATATATATATATATATATATATATATATATTTGAATTGGACATTATCCGACAATTTATTAAAGACATATAAAAAGAACGTTAAACATATCAAAAATTTCTTTAATATATATATATATATATATATATATATATATATATATATATATATATATATATATATATATATATATATATATAGATGTTGAAAATATAGTTTTAAGTGATGCTGTATTTTTTGTACTTTTTCGTAGGTTTTTAGATAAGACGTTTAGCTATCTTGACAACATTTGTCGAAATAATCACTGAAAAGACCTTTGAGATATTCAGTTAGACAGATAACGGGTTCAAATCACGTTGTGCCACCACCATTATGTCTTCTCAAGTGAACAATGGTGGGGTGAAAAATTAATTCAGGCCTTCAGTAATGGTACCAACTTTCATATTCTGACTTCCATCTTCAATGTCCTTTCAATAACTGTGATGGTGCAGGTTAGGACCAAGGAAGAACAACACTTTTGCATAAAATTCTTCTTGTTCCCCTTTTCAGCAATTGTGCGGTTACGTTCCTCAAATCACTTGCGGCCAAGCAAACCAATTCGCATATGCTCAGGCACCTTGTGCGTGGGGATTTTCTCCCCTGAGATTGGTGATACCATGAAGCAATACATTATATTTAAGTCGAATGTTTAATAGTCAAAGGATTAATATTCGTATATTATATTACTATTATTAACACAGTAATGGTCAGAGACCTACCAAACTTCTTCAGCGTCACACTCGTTGTTAATACTGTTATGGTCCAGGTTAGGTCCAAGGAAGAACAACACGAACACAAGAGTAACGAAGATATATTACACGGAATAATAATACAAGACGTGGAAGGTGTTAGTATGACTGTCAGTCTGGTTTGGAGTGAACTACTATCGGCTCGACTCGATTCGTCCCTCTCTCTTGAGAGGCGTAGTATACATAGTGTTAGGAAGAGTTCATTCTGTAGTTATAACCCATAACAAGAACCATCAAGAGAATGGTAAATCATTTTAAAATTAGGAACAGTAGAGAGGAAGATTGGATAAGGAGCTCACAACACGAAGAAGGATCATCATTTCAACTTAGAGCTAATGTGATCCATTAGAAAATATCCAATTAATCTTTAAAACATTTGGAACCTGAGAGAGGAGATTCAGCTATGACAGTCCAAAGAGCAGTGAAAAAAGATTTTAAAATGAAATCGTACGTTAAAAGTGTGTGGCACCTTGTTACTTCACGGCAGAAGTTATAAGTTTACAAAGGGAGAGATCATCTTGAATACGTTCGAAACTCATCCTGGAATTATATATATATATATATATATATATATATATATATATATATATAATTATTTATTTAAATATTATAACATAAATATGTTATAAAATCACTACAAAAATAGCCATTTTGTTTCAACACTTCTGGTGTCTTATCAAGTGATGATGTTGAATGTAGAATGTAGGTTCTACATTCAACATCGTCACTTGATAAGACACCAGAAGTGTTGAAACAAAATGGATATTTTTGTAGTGATTTTATAACATATTTATGTTATAATATTTAAATAAATAATTATATCTGCTATACTCTGTATTGAGCACTCTTTTAAGAATAATAATTTTTGGTTATTGGAATTTATTCCGTATATACCAATCCTATACTTATATATATATATATATATATATATATATATATATATATATATATATATATATATATTTTAACTTTATTACAATCCTTCACAAGATTCCAATTCTTAGCTAAGGATAAACAAGCCATTTTCTTTTATGATCGACTTTACCACGATTCTTCTGAGAGATGATACATTTTTATTGTTCAATGTAGAATCCAACAGGGTTATAAAACTATCGGAGAACGCCAGTAAGATATCTTTAATCATTTCTAAGATAGAACGGTTCAAATATTGCTGTCATACGATTTGTACAATTTTGCTGTTACTCACGAAACGTACCTTAAAATTTCTTGAACATTCAGCCCGGTAAATGTATATAATAATTTTTAATTAGAAAAGAGAATATTTACTTAAATAAATATTTCTAAAATTAACGTATAAACAGAAAATATATTAAATAATTAATCTATTTCATTACGCAAGCACACACATGCACACAGACACACACATATATATATATATAAATGTGTGTGTGAGAGAGATAAATTTATATATATATATATATATATATATATATATATATATATATATATATATATATATATATATATATGTATGTGTGAGAGAGATCATCCATTTCATAACAAGTTCTCAATGTTTACGTTAAGATACGTTTCGTGAGAAGATATGTTCATTCGGGAATGTTTTGTTTTTGATGAAGACTAATTTGTATTTACTAATCAGACGCTTCTCTGTAGCTGAGTTGTATAGCACGTCAGATCATCTGACAGTTACGTATAAGACACAGGTTCGATTCCTGTCAGAGATTGCATAATTTCAAAGAAATTTCTCAAACATTCAGGCCGGCAAATCTATTAAATTATTATTTGGCGTAATTCATTTCATAACATGTTGTCAATGTTTACGTTAAGGTACCTTTCGTTAGCAGCTATGATCTTTCGGTCAAGATCGTTGAAGATTTGTTGTTTATAAACAATCGTTTGGACTTTGCTAACGAGACGCTTCTTTGTGGCTCAATGGTTAGTAAGATACATCATCGCCTAAGCGTGTATCACACATGGCAGATAACTGACTGATATACATATGTCTATCTATCTATCTATCTATCTATCTATCTATCTATATATATATATATATACATATATATATATATATATATATGTGTGTGTGTGTGTGTGTGTGTGTGTGTGTGTGTGTGTGTGTGTGTGTGTGTATTATACAGTAATACCTCGGTTTAAATCGTTTCGATTTAAGTCATTTTCGAATATACGCTGGTTTTTCCTAAATATTATACACAAAAATAAAACTCACATTAGGTTGTTTTACACGAGTTTACGCCGGCCGTTTAAAATATTACGAAGACTAAAATAACAATGAACAATCATATTTAAATATATTTAAATGTAATATTATATACATGCAGCCGTGTGCTGTCTTCCGCTCAACACCGATTTTGAATTCAGATTTGTTTACATCTGTGCTCTGCTGTTGACGTTCTTTCAATTATATTTCAATTGTTATTTAGAATACATTTTTGTCCACGGCTCCGAAGAAGAGTCCCAACTGAAAGTGCTACGTGTAAGCCAATATCGCTGGAAGATAAGGTAGAAATGAATTATCTTATTCAGAATACTGTACGTATATAAGTCGTACTTAAGTTGTTTTTTTTTTACATAATTCGTGATCTCTGGAACCAATTATCGACGTAGAATGAGATATACCTGTATATACAATTTTTGACAAAAACGACCGACATGTTACTGCGATTAATTACGTTGAAATTGTGCGAATCCAATGTGTTTTCGTCTATTCTTTTCGTTATTATCAAAAATAAATTTATTTTTACATTTAACTGATTGTATGAATTTTTATGTATGTATCTAAAGTTATATGAATATTATTATTTTTCTAACACCATCAGCAAATTGTTGCCGTGTTCATAGTTAATTTAATTGAGTGTTGACTTGCTCTTCGCTATTAATAATTCATCTATTATATTCGCCCTGTTTTAAATGTGTTTTTATATTTGTATTTGTTATAGGTCCTTACCTATAACTACAGAATGAACTCTTCCTAACACTATGTATACTACGCCTCTCAAGAGCGAGGGACGAAGAGAGTCGAGCCGATAGTAGTTCACTCCAAACCAGACTGACAGTCATACTAACACCTTCCACATCTTGTATTATTATTCCGTGTAATATATCTTCGTTATTTCTACTCTTGTGTTCGTATTGTTCTTCCTTGGTCCTAATCTGGACCATAACAGATAGATAGATAGATAGATAGATAGATAGATAGATAGATAGATAGATAGATAGATAGATAGATAGGGTGAGATAAATAATGAATAAATTAAGTGTTATGGGTCCTTACCTATAACTACAGAATGAACTCTTCCTAACACTATGTATACTACGCCTCTCAAGAGCGAGGGACGAATCGA
>OZ038512.1:7671363-7721363 GCA_964036315.1 Acanthosepion esculentum
AAAAATAATCCAAGAAAAATCCCTGTACTTATATAATAAATAAATATTTTATACTCGTTTTCTAATATAGTCGCACCATTTTTTTAAAATTTAAAATGTGTATTTCGTCTATAGGTTTGCCCATTCGAGAAATCTTAATAAAAATAGTATACAATATACTGACGGGATCGATCCTCCGTCTCCCTCTTCCTAATAAAGACACCTTTTATTCGCAGTTTATTGCCACAGCGCCACAGAGATCATCGTCGTTCGTGCGATGTCTATTTTCCTCTTTCAAGAAGAGTATCCCTCCTCATCAGAATATTTTCCTCCAAATGCCATATCTGCTCAGTTTTTTATCCAAAGCATAAGCAAAGAACATTTTGAAGAATTACACGATATCTATTAATCCAATATTTTTATTCCTTCAAATATTATTATAACGGACACTCGTATTTGAAATACTCCTCAATTTTATATATATTACTTCAAAGTTAGAGGACGCACCTATTTGATTAGATAGCCAAAGTTTTTTAAACGTTGAAATTAATTTATACCAGTCGTGAAATACAAAGTCATCGAATTTGTATTACTTGCCCTGTAATGAAAATATACTCAAAACGCAATTATTTTCCGATATATATATATATATATATATATATATATATATCGGAAAATAATTGCGTTTTGAGTATATTTTCATATATATTCGTATATTATTTGTTTTGAGAATATTTTCATATATATTCGTATATTTTTTATATATCTATACATTAAATAATATAGACAAGTGTTGTCTATTTATTTTATGTAAATTCTTTTCATATCGTCTGATAAGCTTAATAACATTATCATTAAACGAAGAAAGAAAATCACAATATTGATACATATTTTTTAATCCAATCTAAGCTTTCGGCTTACATAAGCCATTATCAAAGATAACAATTACATTACAATATATTAAGCAAAACACGGACGAAAGAATGATAAAAGCCTCTTTCTGTTTTCATGTAAGATTTCCAAGCAACGACAAACTCGTGCATACAAGACGCTGGAAGCGAAAATCGCACCGAAGCTCATGACGTCACACATGACCGCGTCAGAGTGAATTCGAGAAGTATTAAATATGGGAAGCCGTTGGTATAAACCAATGGCTTCTGTTACCGATTATAGGCATTTAAGTATATTTGTGGAGTTTTCATATTTTATTTTGTTCAGGTTAGGTTTCAACTGCTTTATGTATATAGCTATCTACATATAATGTTATTAAGCTTATCAGAGGATATGAAAAGAATTTACATAAAATAAATAGACAAAAATTGTCTATATTATTTAATGAAACATGCATGAATGATAAAATGCTGCCTAAAATACACACACAATATATATATATACACCCACACACACACACACACACACACACACACACACACACACACAGCATATATATATATATATATATATATATATATATATATATATATATATATATATATGTAAGCAAATGTGTGGATGTAGATCCGACGGTATGATGAAAATGTGGAAAAGACAAAGCAAAATCCGAATATATGAGTTTACTGTTTTTATTATGTTTTTGTTTTTGTTATTCTGTCGACGTCAGACGTTTCGGTCAAATAGACCTTCTTCGGGACATGGTTAATGCAGACATAATTATATTAGATTTAAGTTTGATGGAGAGACGATATATACAGGACTGGTCAGAAACAGAAAAACTGAAATTCTAAAGTCAAGTATTCTTTCTTGGTTATATCGAGGATACCTTCTCCAGCCTTTCGTATCCGAGACAACTAATACTCGGCGCTAAACATAAAGCCTTGAAAATCCACAGAGTTCGTCCATCAGTACATAACAACATACCGACTACTACTACTACATCAAAGGTGGAGAGAGGCACACTCTCAGCTGCCCCTGATAATCCCATTGGCCGCATCTTTCTACCGAATAACCCTCTGACCGAACACATCTCCAACAATCTAAACGCGCTAAAAATTAAAACTACTACATTACCCACTAAATCTATACGTAACATATTGAGTAATACGAGCAGACAACATATTACATCCGATGCTTGCGTCTATCAGGTGCCCTGCAGAGACTGCAACCTGAGTTATGTAGGCGAGACAGGTAGATCATTGAAATCTCGCATTTCCGAACATAAACGTGACATTCGCCTCGGTAATCTAAGCAGTGCTTTAGTTATACACATAGCCAAATCTGATCACAATTTTGATTTCGACTCTGTGAAGATCTTAAAATATATCCACAATAAGAACCTTAGACCGATTTATGAGGCTGGCATGATAGCCACCTCACATACAGTAAATAATAGACCTGGTTTCTTTCAGATCGCGACCTCTGTGGCGAGATTAATGCGTGACAAACGTACCGATAAGCTATAGTTTTAAATAGTCCCCCTCACCTTCCACTTAGGACACAATCTTCTTCCCTGTGCGCAGGTCTTCGTAGTTGCCGCCCACGCGACGCCAGCATATCCGACTCTAAGAAAGAATACTTGACTTTAGAATTTCAGTTTTTCTGTTTCTGACCAGTCCTGTATATATCGTCTCTCCATCAAACTTAAATCTAATATAATTATGTCTCCATTAACCATGTCCCGAAGAAGGTCTATTTGACCGAAACGTCTGACGTCGACAGAATAACAAAAACAAAAACATAATAAAAACAGTAAACTCATATATTCGGATTTTGCTTTGTCTTTTCCACATTTTCATCATATATATATATATATATATATATATATATATATATATATATATATATATATATATATATATATGTAACGTAAATCATTCAAACGAAAAACAAATACTGAAGCTAGTTACATGGCGTGATTCTCGCCATATAACTAGCTTCAGTATTTGTTTTTCGTTTGAATGATTTACGTTACATAAATTGAATACGCACTACAAAACCGATATATATATATATATATATATATATATATATATATATATATATATATATATATATATATATATATATATATATATCATGTAACGATATATTATATTATATAATTTTATATATCAACAAACAGTATTTAGAAAAATATGACAAACTGAAAACTGTTTTCGTGACGCGTTCACCCGTTACGATTTCAGCACATTGGCCTTTGTTGGCCTTGCTACATCTACACATGCGCACGAAACGAGAGACGCAGGTAGTTTGAAAATTTTTTGAAAGAATTTTTTTTTCAATCTACCCAAATTCATCTGAATTCTTTTTCTTTTCTCTCTATCAACTTTGTCCGTGACTATCCTTCATTATGAGAGTATACAATCTATTAACAATAGTGATATATTGTCAGAGTCTGGACGCAAATTTACGGTTTTTGAACTAGCGATCAAGGCACTTTCCATGTCTACATTACTAAAATCGTACATATGTAGCGGACCGCTGGGGTGAAGATGTGGAGAGATATCAGAAGGTTAAAATTTCCTGCTAGCGGGTCCAGCTGCATGGGAATGTCGGACTTTAATTAAGTCCAAAGAAGACAAAGAAAACAACCAAGACCGATATACATCGATAAACAACTATATATTAATAACAAGTTACACAAAGACATGAACAGTTACATAGTGTTTGTATGGAGAAATTATGTGTGAGTGTTCGTACGTACGTGTATTGTTCTTAGCGCGTTCCCAGAATTTGGGAAACGCTGTATCTGTGAGAGGTCACATATTGGTGTAAGCGGAAAAAGAAAGTTTTTACCTGGCCTCCGCGCGAGGTGGCGGCCCAAGGCCTAAGTCGAAAAAGAGAGATTTTACCTCATCTCTACGCGAGGTGACGGCCCAAGGCCTGAGTCGGAAAAGAGAGAGAGAGATAGAGAGAAGGGTCAGACAGTATTTATAGCCAGAGGAGAGAGACCCCTGTTGAAGGATTAACGAACTGAGGAGGAGCTAACTCCGATATATACGTATAGTAGTACTATGACTTTCTGTAAGCTTCTTGAAATTTCTAGTATGCGTTTCTGTCTATTTGTATATAACTATAATCTATTCAATGACTTAAAAGTATATAAGTACTATCTAATTACACTTTAAGTAAATTGAGAAATAGAGCTTCTGCAAGTTATGTTTATTTGTAAGGTTTATGTGTGTATTTTGTATTTAAAAACAAAGTTATCACATTTTACATAGATAATGTGAGCTATACTTGTGAGTACATTTTTTTTGTATTTTTTAAGGCATGGGCTAACACGAATCCCTTCATTGTGTCTATCTGAACCTTTTCCAAACGAACCGAGGGCTCCAAATACAACTGGAATTATTAATATCCTTATGCGTCACATTTTTTTTAGATTTCCACTATTTTGATAGTTTTTTTTTTTTTGAAGATCTTCAAAGGTACATTACAATCTGCAGGGACTGCGATGTCAATAAGAAAGCACATTCTGTTCTTATCGTTTTTGATCACGATTAGCTTCGATTGTTCTGTCTGTGATTTTTGTAAAGCCCCAGAATATTTTTACAGGTTTTATATCTGTAACAGGGTTTGGGTGATGTTCATACAATTACTTTCCGAAAGAGTTTCAGTTTTTACAGTGCAGAGATTGGGCCACTCTACCTTAGCGAGTTTTATCTACAACCGGTGGCAATATCGTACAACCTGAAATAAGATGGTCAATTGTGTCCGGATATTTATCACATAAGCTGCATTTCGTTTTAACACAATTTTTCAGTATGCGTGATTGGTAATTTCTACTTAGCAATCGTTGTTCATGTTCAGAAAGAATAAAAGCTTCGGTTTCAGATGTTATCCTTGCTCTATGATGGGTACGTAGTTTGTCTACATCGGTTTGCTTGTAGTTGGTTTTGCTTTTGAAGTTGTTGACTCCCGCTGTTTCTGAATAAAATTTCTTTTGTAATACCCGTTTGTAGGAGAGACTTTGTAAATCACAGATACAACAATAGTAACGCCTTTGAACAATATTGCGGTCAGACGCCGCTAATTCCAATATATATATAGTTTTCCTTCACCGGTCACGTGATCTAATTATTTCAAGATGAGGTCGACTGTGCTTGCTCCCTAGCAATCTGTGTTCAAACCGAAGTGTCGGCAGCGACATTTTATACCTATATGATAGTTTCTTACTTTCTTTATATACGTTAACACAAGTTAGCATCCAGTCTTCTGTAGTTTTCAGGTATCTTTGAAGAACGTTTGTTTTATTTTCTAAGACAGTTCTAGTTCAACTAATCCTCAGTCTCCTTCTTCTTCTTCTTCTTCTTCTTCTTCTTCTTCTTATTATTATTATTATTATTATTATTATTATTATTATTATTATTATTATCCTTGATATCTGCCGTTTACACATTTCTTTCCGGGACCCGACTAGGGACCTAAGGTTAGAAATGGTATCATAATACTTTCCACTGCAAAAAAAAATAAAATTCGTAAAGTGTGGGCTGTACTTGTCAGAATAATTTTTTGTATCTCTTTGAGGCATGGACTTCCAGGGATCCCTTCAATCAGCCTACTGGAATCTTTTCCAACCAATCCTAAGGCTCCAACTACAACATGGATTGTCGATGTTCCCATGTGCCACATTTTTGAGATTTCTATTTCAAGGTCCTTGTATTTTGACATCTTTTCGAATATCTTCAAAGATATATTGCAGTCTGCAGGGACTGTCATATCAATAAGGAGGTTTTTTTTGTGGTCTTTAATAACAATGTCTGGGCGGTTGGCTTTGATTGTTCTGTCAGTGTGTATTGTGTAGTCCCATAGAATTGTAACAGGTCCTATCTCCGTGACCGGGTCTGGGTGGTGTTCGTACCAGTTTCTTTCAGTTTCCTTCCCGTAGAAGTTGCAAATTTTCCAGTGCAGATATTGGCCCATTCTGTCATGCCAGTTTTTATATTCAGTGGGTGCCAATATCGTGCAACCTGATACAAGATGATCAATGGTTCCTGGATATTATTATTATTATTATTATTATTATTATTATTATTATTATTATTATTATTATTATCTTTTCTAGGATACATACAACTGCTTCTCGTAAACTCACAGATCATAAATGCGAGTAAAACTTCAATAAAAACACTACATTTTCATACCCATATGAACAATATCATATTTAGCAAAATAAAATATTGTGTCCTAAGTGGAAGGTGAGGGGGCACAATCTTTTCCCTGTGCGCAGGTCTTCGTAGTGCCGCCCATGCGACGCCAGCGTATCCGACTCCAAGAAAGAATACTCTGACTTTAGAATTTCAGTTTTTCTGTTTCTGACCAGTCCTGTATATATCGTCTCTTCATCAAACTTAAATCTAATATAAATATGTCTCCATTAACCATGTCCCGAAAAGGTCTATTTGACCGAATCGTCTGACGTCGACAGAATAACAAAAACAAAAACAAAATAAAAACAGTAAACTCACACATTCGGATTTTGCTTTGTCTTTTCTACATTCTCATCATATATATATATATATATATATATATATATATATATATATATATATATATATATATATCCGATGCGATGAGGACGAAAGTAATATATAAATTCCAACGTTCGCAGCGTTAATTCAAAAAAGAGCTCGATACAGATAGTAGAGCGATAATTATTTATCTATTATAATTTGATCATATAGACAAAACCATTTTACTTAAAATGCACTGAAACCAAGTTGCATCTTTGTTGTGAGTAAAATGGTTTTGTCTATATGATAGAATTATAATAAATAAATAATATATATATATATATATATATATATATATATATATATATATATATATATATATATATATATATATATATATATGTCAGAAATGTTGTAAGACCAAATTTTCTATAGATTATATTGCGATCAAGGCAATTTCTAGACATTTTCGTCGTAGTGAATTGTTTTCTCCATTGATCAGAGTAATAATCTTTATGTCGAAATTGTGCTCAGTCACGTTACGGTTGGTAACCAAAGCATTTAACGTATTGTAAAATGTCTCTTTTGTGTTCATATAATCTTTTATTTAGTTTCTCTGAAGTTTCTCCAATACATTTGTTGTGATCCTGCGCATGCGCCGTCGCACCAAGCTAATAAATTTAGTCCACTGAAGACCTGGAGGATGTAATGCGTCACAAGTAAACTTTTTCCAGTTTGGCATACATTTTCCCCAATATTGTTCTTGATATATACACAGTATTATCATATACCGTCGACATGGAAAACTACTGATATATATATATATATATATATATATATATATATATATATATATATACGTGTGTGTGTGTGTCTGTGTGTTGATCACCACTGATGATGCGCTTTTTCCAGTAAACTCTAAGGATCTCTGAGTATAGTTGCAGTAGAAAACGGGGTTGGGATCTGTGGGTGTTGAAGAAACACATATGTGCCAGAGCAGGCGTCTTCGACAGGGATGACATCAAATTTGACCTTTTATGTCATACAGGCATACTCTAAAACGCGCTGACATCTATTTTATGTAATTTGACATTAGGCTGCGTGGTGAAATTGGAATTTACTGATAATGGCTTTTGAGAAAAAAATTGTAATCAACGCCCAAATCAATGTCCAAAAATATATATATATATATATATATATATATATATATATATATATATATATATATATATATATATATATAAGTAATTCATTGAGTCTGAAAGAAATCTCAACAGAATACAGTTGGCATGACGTTTGCTTGATAAATCAACTGTCAGGGTTCAATTCTTGGTAGTTGATGCGCACTGCTGATCAGTCCCAAATATAGGATGAAACGGCCGTCCACTGCTTTCAGCATTCTGTTGAGGTTTCTTTCAGACTCAATGAATTACTTAATTATAATTACCAAATCCTCCTTACAATTTCTATCATATGTATATCATTGCTTGATCCGGCTTCTAATGCTTCAGTTTGAGCGGCTTGGTGATAGTAGTCGTGGCTGCCAGGGGCACAGTCCTATGCTTACAGTGAATTTCAGTTGAGTTCCACCACGGTATGTGAGCGAGCGGCGCTATATCGAGTCTGATTTGCCATCTCTTCGTCACCGAGGCCCGTTGGAACAGTTGGTATGATGTTTGCTTGACAACCTGTCAGTGTTTCAATTCTCGGTAGCGGATGCGCACTGCTGATGAGTCCCAAATATAGGACGAAACGGCCGTCCAGTGCTTTCTGCATTCTGTTGAGGTTTCTTTCAGACTCAATGAATTACTTAATTATAATTATCAAATCCTTCTTACAATTTCTATCATATATATATATATATATATATGTGTGTGTGTCTGTGTGTGTGTGTGTGTGTGTGTGTGTGTGCTTAGGGCATTGATTAATATATATATATATATATATATATATATATATATATATATAGATTAATCATTTAATATATATATAAATATAGTATACTGAATTTATATATTTTTAAGCAGCACCACTCGCACAGATGTATAATACCCCACACACATTTGCACAAAAGCACCTGCTCAAATTTACACACTCACACGGACATATTTATGCCAAAAGACGGTCACTTATTCTATGAAAATTCGCCTTCAGCGGTTTTTGACAGTCATCTTCCGGTATTATTCCAAAACACCGTCGATTATTCTTTTTTTTTTTCCAATTTTGGCGAAGGCCTGTTAACTCTATCAATTCTACTGAAATGTCTATTCGATCTAGCACCATCTCTAACAGTTCGGGGAAGCATCCCTGACGAACAGATACGATCCATTGAGTCAGTGCATGTCCACGAGACATTAACTCCAGAACATCGCAAGATGTTCAGGTTCCATTTAGATAAGTCTTCTAATCTACATTCGTCGAGAAAAAGGCGCCTTTGGCCTCGTCTTTATTTCGACATTGTTTCACGATTTTAAGAATGTCGATTATCTCTTAACAACTTCGCATTCGTTTGTTCACGGCTGGGGCGAGGTGTGAGAAAAGCAAATAAAAAATCTTCCTAATAAATGAAAACAAAATGTTAGACTGGTAACAAATTAACTCGGTTTTGCAATAAAGTGAGCATTACTTGAGAAGGTGAATAGATACCTGTACGCGGGTACAGTTGCAAAAGTGTTGATTTAAAATTAATAAATTATACGCTAACAAACAAATTTTTAAAATATTTTAAAATTTATCATTGAACAAAAAACAAAAAGGATAAAAAAGAAACCGTAATATTAGGGAAACAATAAACAATGCAATGGGCACAGCTAATTCCGAGAAGTTTCAAGTCTAACATCAAATCAGATAAAAGTAAATACAGATGCTGAATGGAGCTCTCGAACAATTCGACGGCATTTAAATAATAAAGGGTTTAAGAACTTGAAACGGCTGCAGAGGCCTCGCCTTCTTCTTCGCCATAAAACCTCCCGTTTACAATTTGCTTCCGATTATCAAACTTGGGATGTGGATAAATGGAAGAAAGTGTTGCTTGCAGACGAGAAAATCAATCAATCTTTGTGGCCAAGGCGTTTTTCAGCGTTACTGGCATGCAAAAGATGTCCAAAATGAAATTTTCTCAACACGACACAGTGGAGGTGGATCAATTCTTGTCTGGGGTTCATTTTCGTACAATGGAACTCTTGAGTTACAGGAGGTAAAAGGTCTCCACTCAACTGTTAGTTACATTGACATGTTAAGAAAGGCATCGCTAATTACTGAAGGCCCTCGTCTATGTGGAGAAAACTAGATTTTCCAGCAGGACAATGCTCCAATCCACAACGCACGAAGGTCGAAGAGTTTTTTTGTTTTTTTTTGAAAACAGCATTCGACTTTTCAGCCATCCACCGTGTTCTCCAAATCGAAACCCAATCGAAAATGTTTGAGGATGGATTGCAAATGATGTTTATAAACATGTGTCGCAAATGGAAACTATGGATGCTCTTCCTGTTGCAGTCTATGCATCTTGGGCAAGCATGCCAAGCACCCTCACGGAGAATATGTGTAGTAGCATATCTACAGACGATAATGGGTATGCCTCCATTCACATAAATACAATAGTAAATACTGTATGTTGGTTTGCAGTTGGAGATTCGTTATGGAATTCACTTGACTACTACTTCTACACACCGCTGGCGAATCTTATATGTGTTGTTCTTGCCATAAGTTCTTGTTTATTACCAACCTTCATTTGATTATTCTATTCAGTAACCTTCCCTACGTTACCAAATTACCATACTACGTATGCCAAAGCGACTTTTGTAAGTAATTCGCAAAATTGAAGGATATATACATATATTACACAGAGATTGCTGGTTTAAAATAAACTGTAATTAAAATAGACAGGATTTCTATTTTATATGTAAAATAATCGGGGATTGATTTTTTATATTATGTTTAAAATAAACGGGGATTAATGGTATTTTTTTTTAAATTATTAAAATATAAGAATATAAAGCTATAAAAATAAACTCTGAAGAAAAGAATATTTGAAATAGTCGGGATTTATATTCAAAATAAACGAGGATTAATGTATTTTTTTAATTGTATTAAAATAAAACGAAGCTAAAATTATAAAAATGACGGAATATATGTTTTCTTTTTAAAATAAAAGGGGATTACTGTTTTTATTTTATATCTAATATAAACGGGGATTATATATATATATATATATATATATATATATATATATATATATATATATATATATATATATATATATATATATATATATATATATATATATATATATATATATATATATATATATATATATATATATATATATATATATTGGTGGCCTGACGATTGCATCTAGCTTGAAACAGACTGTCGCCTCTCAGTGTTGACTTCTATGTTCACTTATATATATAGAATGGATAACGGTGGAGTAATGGATAACGGCTTGGATTGAGGAATCGGAGAGCCGAGTTCGAATTCCAGTCGAATCCATTACATTCACTTACGTGCTAATACCCTTGGGAAAGGTGTGAATCCTCTTCTTCTCCCTCCAACTCATATAAACTTTATCGTCAGCTCCATCAGCAGGACAGAATGGGTTCTATAGCCTTGGATGGCAACTGGTCTAGGAGAAGGACAACTCTGAATTCAAAACCTGCGGAGGGTCGTTTGGGGACCTTGTGGCATTCGTTGCACCAGGTCCCTGTATTCGTCCTTCCAGAAAGTGTGGATCGCCCTGCACAAAGCCTTCACCACTATAATCAAATCCTGTGTGGGTGTCGGGCTTTCAGTTTCTGGGAACTGATCTGTCTGACCCTCATACGTCGAGTTCGACGGGAGAGTCCATCATATATATGTACATTGAGAAAAATATTGAATAATTTAGACAAGTTTTATCTACTCATCTTCAGCTGGATCCTTTCATATTCACGGACAATCTTTTTGGTGTCATTATTAAAGGAAGAGATAAAATTAGTGTCTAAATGATTCAATGAAATATGTCTCATCGTCTAAATTATTCAATGAGACATCATTTTATCGTTAAAAGTTCATGTGTTTTAAGTATTGTTCCCCCGTACGGGGACAAAACCTCATATAAACTTTATCGTCAGCTCCATCATACTTAACTTTGAACATGTTGGGCGGTCATTCGTCTGTCAATAAACCGCTTAACACGTCAGAAAAACAAGCCCTTGTGGTTAAGAAATGCTTGTTTAAAACATTTTATGGCAAGTAATTAATATTCGTGTCAAATCTGATTATTTTAACTTTAAATCTACTAATTTTTCTCGAATCACGTTTCAGAAATATATTTTTTATTTTTACAAGATTTTTAAACCGAGAATTAAATTTTGTTTACAAATGCGACATAATTGCCATTTTTACAAATTTTACTGAAAAAAATCGATTCTTATTAATATAATTTCTGTTTGAAATACACCACAGAGTATTTTGCTTACTGGAAATAGTAAATTTTAAATAATTTATCTTTCAATTAAAGCTAAAATGAATGCTTCAAGAAAACATTTTTAACTTTTAAAAATTCATTTTAAACCTTATGTGTACCAAATTTGTGGAGGTACCTATAATAATAAGGTGTATTCCGGGAGTAATAATTCTTTTGAACATGATTGGTTTAATAACATCGTCAAGTTCTTTATTTTAATTGTTGTGTGTGTGTGTTTGTTTGTTTGTTTGTTTTGTTTTGTTTTTTAGTTTGTTTGATTTTTTGTGTGTATGTGTGTGTGTGTGTTGATTGAAGTTACTTTCTCACTATTACTTATATTACTTCCGCACTACTTCAGAAAAAAAAACTAAAGGACTGTGGAAGTAATATATATATATATATATATATATATATATATATATATATATATATATATATATATATATATATATGTGTGTGTGTGTGTGTGTGTGTTTCAAATATTTGGTTGAATATATCGACAAGTTCAGTCTCTCAAGTGTTTATAAACTTTTTCAATTTTCTGAATTAGTTGTTTTACGTAATCGGTAAATTTATCAAATTTAAAACCAGAAACTGAAATTCCCTGAAAACATAATGAGAAAAGAAAGCTTGGAAAATTTAACACTCACAAGATATACTGAACGCAAGAGGTAGAGAAGGAAATATTGAGTAATCTACCTAATGGACAGTAATTATTATAAGGGGAAAATACTGGCTAGAGCTACAGAAGACGTGGAGAGCCATGAAGCAAGAATAACTAGAAGATATAACGTTAAGTTACTGGTTAATATTGATTAAAAACTATGTATTTTGAAACTGATACATACCCCGAATTAGGCGAGGTCAGTGGAGAATTAGCCTCGCTTTCGGTTTTCAAAGCATCCCTTTGTTTGTCGGCTTAAATGTGCAAAAACAGACACGCGTGTTTGTCGCTTTTGTTCCATTCTCTTTCCTTCCTTTCTTCGCCTTTGTTTCCATTCGCTAATTTATTGCATTTCTGTCTTTCTTCACTTGCTCTTAAGGCGTTTGTTTTTTTGGAGTTAGATTTCTGATTTTTATAAAATAATTTGGCTCATGTTGTGACTTTTATTCATTTTCTACGTATTCTTTCCTTCTTTTTCCTTCCCTCTTTCCTCGTTTCTTCATTTTCATCAGCCTGTTCAAATCTATCTCATCCTCCTTCATGATCTACCTTTCTATCTCAATCTCTTCACATCTATATATCTATCTATCTATCTATCTATCTATCTATCTATCTATCTATCTATCTATGACAGCCTGTACACATCTATCTATCTATCTATGACAGCCTGTATACGTCTATCTATCGATCGATCTAATTCTATTCATATCTATGTATGTATGTGTGCACATCTATCTATAGCAGTCTATTCACATCTATCTAACTATCTATCTATCTATCTTTCTGTCTATCTATCTATCTATCTATCTATCTATCTATCTATCTATCTATCTATCTAATTCTATATATGTATGTATCTCACTGTATTTATACCTATATATTTATGTATGTATGTATGTATATATGTATGTCTGTATATATATCTATCTTTCTGTCATTCTATCCACAGCTGTCTGTCTAGCAATCTATTAATCTATCTCTATCTTTCTATTCACATCTCTCTCGCTCTATCTATCTATCTATCTATCTATCTATCTATCTATCTATCTATCTATCTATCTATCTATCTATCTATCTATCTATCTATGTCTGTTCATATCTATCTATCTATCTATCTATCTCAGTCTCTTAATATCTATCTATCTATCTATCTATCTATCTATCTATCTATCTATCTCAGTCTCTTAATATCTATCTATCTATCTATCTATCTCAGTCTCTTAATATCTATCTATCTATCTATCTATCTATCTATCTCAGTCTCTTAATATCTATCTATCTATCTATCTATCTATCTCAGTCTCTTAATATCTATCTATCTATCTATCTCAGTCTCTTAATATCTATCTATCTATCTATCTATCTATCTATCTATCTCAGTCTCTTAATATCTATCTATCTATCTATCTATATCAGTCTCTTAATATCTATCTATCTATCTCTCTATCTCAGTCTTGTAATATCTATCTATCTCTCTCTCTCTCTCTATATATATATATATATATATATATATATATATATATCTCAGTCTCTTAATATCTATCTATCTATATATCTATCTATCTATCTATCTATCTATGTCTATTCATATCTATCTATCTATCTATCTCAGTCTCTTAATATCTATCTATCTATCTATCTATATCAGTCTCTTAATATCTATCTATCTGTCTATCTCAGTCTCGTAATATCTATCTATCTATCTATCTATATATATATATATATATATATATATATATATATATATATATATATATATATATATATATATCAGTCTCTTAATATCTATCTATCTATCTATCTATCTCAGTCTCTTAATATCTATCTATCTATCTCAGCCTGAGCCATTAATATGAAAGTCACCGTCATCATCTCCGAAACGTGGCCCACTTCGTGGCAATAAAGATGCTCCCATCCAATCCAGCCAGATGCTGACCTGGGACGTGGTTGGATGGTTTACCAAGTTACACACGGAGGAGACACTTTCGGTAGTCAGGTTCAGTCTTTCCACGGACACGGCCCAGGTGAACGTACCAGTATAAAAATAGCTAACCTGATGGAGATGCTGACTTTATGTACACAAACAACACACTTCTGAATAGTAACAGACATATACCGACAGGATAAAAGCTTAACAATGGGCTCGCCATTATCACCAGCAATGTCAAAGGTTACCATGGAATACTTCGACGAAATGGCATTAGAATCCACACCACTAAAGCCACTCTATGGTTGAGATAGGTATATAACGCCTTCAGGAGGTGTTCCAGCTACTACCTTACCATGTGCGCTCAATATGACCATCAATACAGTTCACAATGGAGAGAGAAAACGACAAAACCGCATTCTTGGATATACTAATATACTGGAGACATCATGAGTTCAAGATATCCGTATACCGCAAGCCAACATTCACCGGACAATACATCAACTTCAACTCCCACCATCCATTCAGGGTAAAGAAAGGGATCGTTCCTTGCTTACACAGTCAAGCAAAAGATATCGGTGGACAGGACAGATTGAGGAGAAGATGATGGTATCCAGGGATAGACTGGCATCGGACTCATCCTCAGAAGAACGTACCAGGATACCATTAGATAACGTGATGGATTTTCTGTACACAAACTCAATGGGATCATACATATATCGTCAGGATGAAGGCTTAGCAATGGGCTCGCCATTATCACCAGCAATGGCAATCATATACATGGCAGACATTCGAAGAAATGGCATTAGAATCCACATCACTATAGCTGAGATACGTAGATGACACCTTCATACTCTGGCCATAGCAGGAAGAGGCCCAGCTACTAAGAGAGAGAAAACGACAACAAACACGCCTTATTGAATGTACTAATATCTTGAACAGAGCATGGGTTCAAGACATCTGTGTAACGCAAGGCAAAATTCGCCGGACAATACCTTGATTTCATCTCTGACCACCCATAAGTGTAAAGAAAGGGATCGTCCGATTCTTACACCATCGAGCAAATGACATAAGAGGCGACCCAGAGACATATGAACAAGAAATAATCAGTATAAGCAGTACCCTGCAATGTAACAACTGGATACATGGTAGCAGCTCCGACAAACTGAAACAGAAGGGTGCAAGAGGATAACAACAGTCATAAAACTGTTTCCGCCTGTTTGCCCTATGAGAATGAACTATCGGGAAAATACAACAGATCCGTGGTCCATATAACATCCGGACGACCTTCGAAAATGGTTCGACAATTTTTAGACACCTCTTCCTAGTAAGACCTCCCATAGAGGATAACAGGATTAAGAACTGCGTGTACGCCATCCCATGAAGCTGTGGTGCAGTATATAAAGAAGAAACAGGCCGCTCCCCTTAAGATAAGATTGCAGGAATTTCGTAAAGCCGTAACACGATGGAAAATAGAAAAATCAGGCGTAGCTGACCACATATGTAGGGAAAAGGAGGATCGCCGCCCACCTGTTGAATAAGGTTGAAATAATAGACAGAAAACATCACTGGAAAATACGAAAACTTAAGGAATCAGCATATATGCTAGTCCAACAAAACCTCCTAAGCAGGCCAAACATAGAAATGAATACAATATGGGAATTATATTACTGAGAGCTAGAGAAAAACAATAATAACAACAATTGTAATATGAGCTCTGGTAAAAAATGTTAACCGAGATATTAGGTTTAAAAAATTCATGAGGTGATGTACTCAATGACTCATGGGCTAGTGGTTAAAAGCGTTGGTTGAATCCAGTGACTTCGCCCAAATAGTTGTGACTTCAATACCACAGTTGAGGTGGACAAAACATGGAGATTTGAGCTAAAGGGAGACATCCGATTAAGGCATGGTACGTGGAACTAGAACAATCTACCTCAGTCTATGTATGTATGTATGCAGGTATATATCTGTGCATTTCACTCTATTCACATCTATCTATTCACAACTATGTATTTATTTACCTCTTTTTCTTTCTCAGTCTATTCTTCAACTATGTAAGTAGGTAGACATAGGGCGAAATAGTCTGAATATTTCACTCTATTCAATCTCTCTATCTCAGTCTATGCACATCTATCTATCTGTTCACATCTATCTATCGCAGTCTGTACAGGAATATGTATGTATGTATGTATGTATGTATGTATGTATGTAGATAGGTATCTGTTCAGTCTGTTCATCTATCTGTCTATCTATTTATCTATCTCGGTCTGTTCATATCTATCTATCTATCTATTTCGGTCTGTTTATATCTATCTATCTATCTATCTATCTAGCTTAGTTTGACAATCTATCTATCTATCTCGGTCTGTTCATATCTATCTATCTATCTATCTATCTATCTCAGTCTGTTCATCTGTCTATCTATCTCAGTTTGTTCATGTATGTATGAATGGATGTAGATAGGTATCTGTCTGTCTATTTCTCTCTATTCACATCTATCCACATTTTTCTCAGTCTATGCATCTACATCAGTCTGTCCATCTATCTATCTACCTATTTCAGTCTGTTCCTATGTATGTATGTATGTATTTATCTATATATCTGAGCCTGTTCATATCTATCTATCTATCTATCTATCTTTATCAGTCTGTTCATCTATCTGTCTATCTATTTATCTATCTCGGTCTGTTCATATCTATCTATCTATCTATCTATTTCGGTCTGTTTATATCTATCTATCTATCTATCTTAGTTTGACAATCTATCTATCTATCTATCTATCTCGGTCTGTTCATATCTATCTATCTATCTATCTATCTTTCTATCTTTATCAGTCTGTTCATCTATCTGTCTATCTATTTATCTATCTCGGTCTGTTCATATCTATCTATCTATCTATTTCGGTCTGTTTATATCTATCTATCTATCTATCTATCTTAGTTTGACAATCTATCTATCTATCTATCTCGGTCTGTTCATATCTATCTATCTATCTATCTATCTATCTATCTCAGTCTGTTCATCTGTCTATCTATCTCAGTTTGTTCATGTATGTATGAATGGATGTAGATAGGTATCTGCCTGTCTATTTCACTCTATTCACATCTATCCACATTTTTCTCAGTCTATGCATCTACATCAGTCTGTCCATCTATCTATCTACCTATTTCAGTCTGTTCCTATGTATGTATGTATGTATGTATGTATGTATTTATCTATATATCTGAGCCTGTTCATATCTATCTATCTATCTATCTTTATCAGTCTGTTCATCTATCTGTCTATCTATTTATCTATCTCGGTCTGTTCATATCTATCTATCTATCTATTTCGGTCTGTTTATATCTATCTATCTTAGTTTGTTCATCTATCTATCTATCTATCTATCTATCTATCTATCTATCTATCTATCTATCTATCTATCTCGGTCTGTTCATATCTGTTGTGTAGGATCCACGTAATCTGCATAGGTGACTACCAACTATATAAATAATGGTTGGTACCGGAAGACGAGGAGGGAGGAATCACGAGATCCAACTAGAGACTCTGATCGACTGCGACTAGTCAACACATTCTCCAGGAACGTCTTCCCAGAAATATACAGAAATACTATATGTACTTATTGTGTACACTTTCTTGTTATAATACATTCTTGTTCTAAGTACATTTTGTGTTGCATTATTATTCCATGCATTAGGCGAGATTCAACAATGAGTCAAGACTCAACAATATCTATCTATCTATCTATCTATCTATCTATCTATCTATCTTTGTCTGTTCATCTGTCTATCTATCTCAGTTTGTTCATATCTATCTATCGTATTCGCTATCGAACTTTCTCTTTGCTCCATGTGTTTTTCCCTTTCTTGTGGCCCTTCCATTCTTTTTTTCAGTCCCTTCGCTTCTTTCTTTCTTTATTTCTTTGATGGCTTATCAAGTTTCCCTTCTGTTGTCGGAGAAAGCGTCCCAGGTTTTAATCCCAGATTTTTTCCCTCATCGCTCCGTTCAAATCGTCCCCCGTGCCGTGTACCGGGGCTGACCCGTTTCTATTGAAAAGAGAGCGCCTTAATTATACCTATGGCTTGTAACTCTCAGTGTTCAGATTTTCACCGCGTTCGTCAGGCAGCCAGTGGGTAATTTTAACGAGTTGCCAAACTTTTACAAAGGGTGCGGACGAGTTTTGCATTTGCACATGCCCACGGCCCTACGGTGTGCCTGTCGGTCACAACATGGCTACAAACATCGTCTTACGTGATGGACGTGTGTTTCTCTTGAAGTTTGTATTTTACTGACTTTCAAATTTTATTATTTTATTTTTTGCTATCATATTATATGCTTCCCGGCCCTCAACGAAAATGCTAAACTCAAATTGGTTGACTTGGAAACACTTTATTTATAACATAATCTTTTTTTTTTTTGAACAGAACAATTTACTAACAAATTCGACAGACGCTTGTCTTTCAAAGAAAAGCATGCGGGTTAATCGTCTGTACATAAAAATAGTTAATATTTTTATTCTGATATAATACGCACTCATTCTTTTCAGTTTATTTTATATATCGGTTTTCTGTGCTGATATTTGGAGTTCGCAATATATTACATTTTTAAGACGTATATTATGCCAGTATAAGATTTAATGCAATACAATCTTACCATAAGCTATTTACTTATTAACAGTGTAAACGTATGTGCATCCTATAATTCATATTTAAGAACATTTTGTTTAATATTTCTTAGATAGCTAGATAAAGAAACTGTTATATATATAAGATAGAAATTATAAGGAAGATTTGATAATTATAATTAAGTAATTTATTGAGTCTGAAAGAAACCCCAACAGAACGCATAATCACTGGACGGCCGTTTCGTCCTATATTTGGGACTCATCAGCAGTGCGCATCCACTACCGAGAATTGAAACCCGGACAGTTAGGTTATCAAGCAAACGTCGTACTAACTGTTCAACGGGCCTCGGTGACGAAGAGGTAGCAAATCAGACTCAATATAGCGAAACGGCCGTCCAGTGCTTTCTGCATTCTGTTGAGGTTTCTTTCAGACTCAATGAATTACTTAATTACTTACAATTTCTATCATGTGTATATCATTGCTTGATCCGGCTTCTAATGCTTCAATTTGAGCGGCTTGGTGATAGTAGTCGTGGCTCCGGGGGCGCAGTCCTATGGTTACATTGAACTTCAGTTGAGTTCCACCACGGATTATGTGAGCGAGCGGCGCTATATTGAGTCTGATATATGTTGAATCTGATATATATATATATATATATATATATATATATATATATATATATATATATATATATATAAATGAAAACAGACCACTTTAAGGTTCCATGTAATAAATTATTTCACCACAGCCCTTTTAAAGGACTGCGGATCATCAGTCTTTACTTCCAAAGGTTGAAAGGAAAAATGAAAAGAAATTTACACATTTTCGACGGACAGTATTAAGCATATGTAAATTAACGAAGTGAGGAAGTGAGGGGGGAGAGACATGAGTGAGTTAGATCTAATTTAATATTTCTATTCTTTCATACTTAATATTACTTGAGGAGGTCCAGACATTGACTTAACGGAAGTCATATATTGATATGGAAGTGGGAGAGGAGAAAAAAGACGTAAAAAGAAAAAGAGAAAAGGAAGTCATGAGAGAAGGTGTCACTAACGTTCTTTGGAATGAACAGGCTCGAAATAGACGCTGTTGTTTTGCTTTACTTTGAAAGTGTTATTTTGGGGATTCATAAATATTATAAAGTTTGATATAAATTTGAATGTTTAAACAGTCTACAAGGAATTTAATTTGATGTTTGTTAGCGATTTTTTAAAAAAACTTTATTACAAAAATTTTGGAGATTTAATATGAAATAGTCGATTAGAAAAATATTCATAGAATGTACATTAAAAGAATAAAATTTTATTTTAAAATATAACTTTACTTCTAGTTGTAATTGATTATTAAGGTGACATCTCTATCAGTTTGAATTTTATTCATGAATTTAATTCGTGACTCTTTTTAGATGGGTAATTTCTTTTACTTAAAGTTTAGTTTTTAAGTTAATATGGAGTAATATTTGAAGGTAATATTAGAGATCTTGCTGTCATATACTGTATACACACCCATGATGCAAGTTTCACATCTACATACGTTCCTTTACATGTGCAGTCACTCATACAGGTACACATGTACCGATATACACGGGTAATTTCATGTATTAATACCTACATAAATCTTTTAAAATGTTTACGCATACTGACATATATATATATATATATATATATATATATATATATATATATATATATATATATATATATATGTGTGTGTGTGTGTGTGTGTGTGTGTGTGTGTGTGTGTGTGTGTGTACTTAGAATTTCCCTAAAAAAAAATACAATTAATATTCGGTCATGACTTTAGTATTCAAATATCAAAAAATCCTTCCAATTTAAATATTTTATCATCAATAATCATTATTAAAGAGTAATACATTTAAATTAAAATTAAATTATCAATTTAAAAAAATTACCTCCATATTATAAAGAATATATATATATATATATATATATATATATATATATATATATATATATCAAATGGAGGACCTGTCGAAAGTACTTGTATATTTAAGTAAGCCCTAATACAGTTTATAATTAAAAAAATAAAAAACAAGGATCATAACATTCATCAAGTGATTAGTAGGTTAATGCATCTTTATAATTTTGTTAGCGAAGGGATTTCGCCATTTTATATCATTAACTTTACTAATTTACTTTTCGTATGAATGATTCATTGTAATATAATTAAAACTACACCACATAATTGATATATATATATGTATAAATATTATAAT
The DNA here is from genome assembly GCA_964036315.1 of Acanthosepion esculentum. Lineage (NCBI taxonomy): Eukaryota > Metazoa > Mollusca > Cephalopoda > Sepiida > Sepiidae > Acanthosepion > Acanthosepion esculentum. Next base: position 7,692,660 of record OZ038512.1, read on the forward strand.
AATATTTTTAGTTTTTAAAAATATGACTCCTTCGCTACATGTTTCAAAAGCGAGAGCCGAAACCCCTAACATAATTTTTTAAGTTATGTAGAGTTAAGGTGTCTGGACCCGCTTCCTTCTCAAGCGAGAATTTTGGAATAAGCTATCTTTTGGTTAGCAAGCGTTTATAAGTGCGGTATCATTGGAACATTAGTTGCTATGGAAACGGCTAGTTTCGGCCGTTGAAGTTAGGTGGTTTATAAAAAAGACGCCGTCTGACTGGCATAAGCTAAGACCACTCTGGACATAGAATCCCCATTGTAACTTGATACGCATTTTTGGAAGGGGACTGGCCTGTAGATAAAAATTAATTCTTAATTCTTAGCTCTTTAAACCACCTAACTTCAACGGCCGAAACTAGCCGTTTCCATAGCAACTAATGTTCCAATGATACCGTACTTATAAACACTTGCTAACCAAAAGATAGCTTATCCTAAATTCTCGCTTGACAAGGAAGCGGGTCCAGACAACTTAACTCTACATAACTTAAAAAATTATGTTAGGGGTCTCGGCTCTCGCTTTTGAAACATGAGAACTCTTATGTAGCGAAGGAATCATATTTTTAAAAACTAAAAATATTATTATAATATAAGCTCTACTTCTGTATGGAGCACGGTCCTTCTGGAAATAAAGCTAAATACTAAGGAACACCGGATTATCTACCTAACGTGTTCTTTCCTATTTTACTGCACACCTGCATACATATATACATATATATATATATATATATATATATATATATATATATATATATATTTTTCTGTTGCCTCTTTAGCCAGCCGACCCTGACGATCTGCCTAAGTGAAACCTTGGTAGGTGTGTCTGGCTCATTAGGTTTGACTAGGTTTGCTCTACGCTTGTATTGAGCTCTTTAGTTAGTTGTTTACTCGTATCGGGGTTTTTTCTTTGGGCCTTGAACCTGTATCTGTGCGATTATTTTCGACAGACTTTCATGTTCCTGACTCTTTCTTTTTTTAAAACCTTCTTTTCCTTCGTGATTGATTTGGCTGTTGTTAAATCAAGAGTTCGAAGGTTTTTCGACACGAGTATAGTTACCTATATTTATATATATATATATATATATATATATATATATATACACACAGAAAGTACAATTATTTTTCATTTCCTTAAGGCATCGGCTGTCAGGAATCCATTCGGTGCGTCTATTATTATTATTATTATTATTATTTGTGTATGTTATGTTTCCTGCTTTGTAGCCTGTAGAGCCGGGTCCAAACTATGGTCCTTAGGCCCTATAGGAGAATTGTCATTTAATTGATAGCACTTTTCTTAGTATATGGGACGTTCCTAGTATAGCGATTTTCTGGGCAACTTGCATGTTGATGTTGCCTGGGACACTGTTAATAAAACTGTCCATTCCTTTTCTCACGAGACCCAGCGCTCCGATTAGTATTGGTACAGTCTCAGTCTACATTCCTCCCATCCTGTTAATCTCAATCTCCAGGTCTTTGAATTTGGAGAATTTCTCAATAATTTTCATGGGGGTGTTTCTCTCAGATGGTACTGATATATCACCTCCTGAATTTCTTGTCTTTTATGATAATATCATGTCAGTTGGCTTTTATTTCCTTGTCAGTTTGGATTGGCATGTCCCAATGGTTATTTATATCGTTATTTTAGGTAACTGTATCTGATTGGTGCTCATACCATTTCTCTGTGCTTTCGATTTCTTACATCTTGCATATCTTCCATTATTAGTTTTAGTATTAGTAGTAGTGATTGCAGCACTCGTAAAAGTGATACGGTTCTCCTATTTGAACTTTCCGATGAATCATAATATGAAAGTTAATGAAGGAATAAAATCCTGGAGAGTTCTACCGCTATAAAATAGCCAGGGAAATTCTCATATTGTGTGGTTAAATATTTGGGTTTAACAACTTTCTAAAAATATGATGAAGACAGGATATTGCTCAAAGGAGAAACATGTTTCCATTTCATTGAAGCAGACGTTAAATGCAAGAGGGTGTTACCGTCTCTTGTTCTTGCAATTCTTTTTGTGTCTTTGTTTCTTTTGTATGTGCACCCTTCTCGTTCTTTCCACTTTTCTTTCTTTCTTTCTTTCATTTGAATGAGCATACTGTTCATTCCTCCTTTTTTCTTTCTTTTGAATGAACATACGTTTCTTTCTTTCTTTCTTTCTTTTGAATGAGCATACGTTTCTTTCCTTCTTTCTTTCTTTCTTTCCTTCCTTCTTTCTTTCTTTCTTTTGAATGGGCATGCTATTCATTCTTCCTTTTTTCTTTCATTTGAATGAACATACGTTTCTTTCTTTCTTTCTTTTGAATGAACATACGTTTCTTTCTTTCTTTCTTTTGAATGAGATTACTGTTCATTCTTTCTTTTTCATTCTTTTGAATGAACATACTGTTCATTCTTTCTTTTTCTTTCTTTTGAAAGAACATACATTTCTTTTTCTTTCTTTCATTCTTTCTTTCTTTCTTTCTTTTGAATGAATGAATGAATGAATACACTGTTCAGTCTTTCTTGTTTCTTTCTTTTGAATGAACATACGTTTCTTTCTTTTTTTTTCTTTCTTTCTTTCTGTCTTTCTTTGGAGCATGCATCCTTCTGTCTTTTTCCTTTTATTGAACGCCTCTTTTTCTCTTTCTTTTCTCTTTCTTATGAAAAGTGTTTTTCTAAGCAGAGCCTAGCATAGCGAAAGTTATGGGGAATCCAGTGAGCATCAAATTCCTTATTCAGTCGTAATTGAACGACCGAGACAATCTTGCGAACTATTACCACACGTCCAAGTGACCATTTTAATTTTGAGTGAATAAATGAGCATCTTTTCTTTCTTTTTTTCTTTTGAATGAATGATGAGCATCTTTCTTTCTTTCTTTTTTCTTTCTTTTTTCTTTCTTTCTTTCTTTGGAATGAATCAGTGAATGAGCTTCTTTCTTTTCATTCTTTCTTTCTTTTGAAGGAATGAATGAGCATCTTTTCTGCCGTCCTTTCTTACTTTTGAATGAATGAGCATTTTTCTTTCGTTCTTTGTTTCTTTCGAATGAATAAATGAACTTCTTTTCCTTCTATTTTATTTCTTTCATTTAAATGAATGAATAAGCCTCATTTCTTTCTTTCTTTTGAATGAATGAGCATTTTTCATTCTTTCTTTCTTGTGAATGAATGAATGAGCGTTTTTCTCATTCTTTCTTTTGAATGGATGAATGAGCATATTTTCTTTCTTTTTTATTTTGAATGAATCAATGAATGAGCTTTTTTCCTTTATTTTCTTTCCTTTTTTGGAATGACTAAATGAATGAACATCTTTTCTGCCTTTCTTTTTTCTTTTGAACGAATAAGTATTTTCTTTCTTTCTTTCGTATGAATGAATAAGCAATTTTTTTTTTACTTTCTTTTTAATGAGTGAATGAGCTTGTTTTCTTTTTTACTTTCTTTCTTTTAAATGAATGAATGATCATCTATTCTTTTTTGTTAATGAATGAATGAATAAACATCTTTTTTTTTCTTTCTTTAAAACATATCATTATTTTTTTTATTTCTGTTTCTCACGAGAACCAAAAAGTCTTTGATACGTCTTTTCTCGTTTTGAATGAAAAACGGAATGGTAATGGTTCTTTATTTATCTGAGGAAATGGCAAGGCTTATCGTACGCGCTCGCTGGCATTAATTTAACAGCAAAGGGAAAAACGAAAAGAATTATGTTATCATTCTTTTACTCATGTTACTATGATCATCAATTCTATAAATCTTAGAAAAAAATTATCAATAATTATGATTATTATTAAAATTAATTTTAATTTTAATTGTTTTATAGTTGATTTGGTTATTGTTATCATTATCTCCTGCCCTCTGACTGGCGCCCTTTTGTCTTAATTGACTTTAACATCCTGTCCCTACTGCGCACGCGCAGAATAATGAGTACAATTATATTTGTTCGCTGAAAACAAGAGCCGGTAATCGACTTGTTCAGGACAAGTATACTGACCTGCTCACAAGCGTGTGTAAAGGCGCACGAAAAAAGAAAAAAAAGAATCCTTTCCAGTACTTGATTTTACAAGTTGCTGCCCCTGATCCTGAGAATGTCGAACTCCACACCACTCGTCCGTGGAAAGGCTATAACGTGCTCATTTTTTTTTCGTTTTTTATTCTTATTTTTTTTTAGCTACTTCTTGTTCTTAGTAATGAGAAGAGGAATATTTAATTATATCATTCATTCATCGTGAAAAAAAAAATACAAAAAGAAAAATGATCCTGAAAGGCGGAGAAAATGACGAGATTTGGTTCAGTGCAAGGTCGAAAAGGGGGAAAAAGGATTTTAAAAAAAAGGTCAACACGATTTATGTTTCTGCATCACATTAAGAGATGACGCATCGTCAATCTGCCAAGGAGTAACTTGGTGGATGAAGTTATAGCGCCAAAGCTCTCACTAAAGGTCATATATTCAAGTCCAGTCAATACCGAGAGAAAATATTTCTATTACTAATAATTAAAATAAATAATTAAAAATTAGTGAAAGAAAGGTGGAGTAATGGATAGCGGCTCGGATTGAGGAATCGGAGAGCCGAGTTCAAATTCCAGTCGGATACATTACATTCACTTACATTCTAATATCAACCTTCCTCTTCTCTGTAAGAGGAGGAAAAACTGAGACTTGGAGAAGGCTGGGCTCCGTTGGGCTGTCTTGCCCAAACCCAACACCACTTCTACTAGCGCTTAAAGAATTCACGTCCTGGGTAAGACGTTAAACTACATCCGCGTCCTGGGTAAGACGTTAAACTACGTCCAGCAGCAAGGCCTCCGATCAGAATGTTTTGAAGAGCATGGAACCACCTCTTAATTGCTGGTGTTCCCAGGTCTACCCTGACCCGGGGTGGTAGCATCTGTTAGGGTCCCAGCTATGGGCAAATAGTTAACTATTACCAGCAATACAATTTTGAATGATATTATATTTGACAAAACAAAATATTACCAGTAATAAAACATTTTGTCGGCATTAAATAACCCATTGAGGTTGATATGCCGTAAAACAAAATAAACCAAACCAATCTAAACCAAAGAATACATATTCTAGTCATACGAATCTATTCTAAAAATGTTGTCGGCATTAAATAACCCATTGAGGTGTTGATATGCCGTTAAACATAATAAACCAAAACAAACCAAACTTAAATAATTCAAATTACTCTTATAGACACATAACGTTAAAATGCTGGTTCACCGAAGTTAAGCAATGTCGAGCTTGGTCAGTACGTAGATGGGTGACCGCTTGGGAATAATACGTACAGGTGGTGTGAAGAATAATGGCTTAAAATTGTTAATCGGTGAACGAAATGTTTTCGTTTTATTCACTTAAGCACAAATACCCATGAGATAAGTATGAATCCACCTCCTCCCTATGGATTAATTAATAAATTAAATATATTACCGAAATATTGGCGTACATAGAGAAAAAGTTGCTGAAAAGTTTTCGAATACACAAAGGTGTTTAGTTTAACACCCCATATGTGGAGAAGCCCGAGAGGAGATATAAGGAACTGGATTAATTTTGCAACAGTTATCAAAAGGTTCAGAAACCCATACAATATAACTAAGTGCTGACTGCGGTGTGACCATCTTCCAGTCGTATGCTATGTCAGAGTAAAACTACGGAAACTAAGGACTACCCCAACAACGACTAAACTGGTAAATATATTTATCAGAAAGATTTATAATTAAATATATAAATATCATAAAATGATTTCTTTAAGCATTTCACCCCACGCAAGGTAAGATGTCACTAGCACGCAAGGGGTTACAGAGTGGGAGCGAGAGTGAAGAGGCGTGATGGAGGAAAGGATGAAGAGAAGAACAGGAAATAGGTCAGGGCATCTGGAGATGTCGATTGAATTTACATTTGAATAGTTGGAGATTATAGCTATCATGTAAACAAGTAATAGGAAGGGAATTCCACAGACAGTAGGTGCGAGACATGGTCCTCTTGAACTCAAAACTTCCGCACGTTTCTTCCCGAGACGAAAAGAAGCTACTACCGCTGCTCTGCGCTCATACTCCAACCTGGAAAAGGGTAGAGAGAAAAACATTAGTTATTTCTCAAACTGCCGGGTGTCTGCATAGACAACTTTTCTTTTTATTGCCTATTTCGTTTTCTTTTTGTCAAGAGTCGGATTTTGCTGCAACACCCTGTATATAGAAGGTGCGATGGGTAAATGTTGGCCTAAATTTCGTAAAAATGAAAATACCAACATCTCATTTTAACAGATATATTTACCATAATTACAGAAAAACTTCTTGTAAGACGAAAGAGTACATTTATTCACTAAAATCGCCATTTGCGTCAACCATCGCTTTCAGAAGACTTCGAAATCTCCGGCAATTTTTCTGGGCGGCCTCTTTGTTTAAGTTGGTGAATGAAAGCCATAATCCTTGTCTTCAGTTCATCTTTGGCGTTACAAAGACTTTTGTCGGTCTCTCGCTCAACTGCGCCCTACACATAATAATCAAGGGGATTGCAATCGTGGTAGTTAGGTGGCCAGATGTAAGGGATGATGTGGTCCCAGAAATTGTCTGACACCCATGACTGGGTACTTATGCTTGTGTGGCAATGTTGCAGAGTTCTGTTTGCCAGGAGCTTCATGCAAACCACCCTCTTCACCCAGGGCAGCACTACTTCTTCAAGGAAATTGATTTAGGCCTCCCTGTTGAGTCAGAGGCTCTTATCAACAAATTCGGGAGATCTTTTCTTATCAGAATGATCAGAGAAAGTTTTCCGATCTGCCATACCTTCGTAATCACCATTAGATTCATCCAACTCTTTCCGAATCCCCTGCATTCTCCGCAGATTGACATCCAAATACCCTGAAATCTTCGTATTCGAGCTTCCGGTGCGAATGCCAAGCAGTACACTAGACCGTTTCCAAATTTCTGGGGGCGTAGATTGCTTTATTGTGCTCTTTTTCTCACAAGCGGTACCCAACTGACTCTCAGTCAGCTATGGATTTCGTTAATCGGACTGACTTCCTCATCTTGGTTGCTTTCCTCACAACGTTTCGGCCGTCTGATCCTCCGGCCTTCTTCAGGTGCATCTCGAACTCGGGAACCGTCGGTCTGGAATTTCGAACCCAACCCTTTATTGTTACGGGGGTACCATGTTCTCGTTCCATTAAGGCCATCGCTGCTGCTACTACTGCTTGACGCCATCGTTGCTGCTGCTGTTGCTTCTATTATCGACACATGGCCGAGGCGACTAGGACGTTGGAACAGTGATTGCAAGTTCTCCCGATGTTCTGAGTTCAATTCCGAGCAAAGGCAGTGGCAGCGACAAGCAAGAGCGGTGACAACGATAATAGAAGCAACAGCAGCAGCAACGATGGCGTCAAGCAGTAGTAGCAGCAGCGATGGCCTTAATGGAACGAGAACATGGTACCCCCGTAACAATAAAGGGTTGGGTTTGAAATTCCAGACCGACGGTTCCCGAGTTCGAGATGCACCTGAAGAAGGCAGGAGGATCAGACGGCCGAAACGTTGTGAGGAAAGCAACCAAGATGAGGAAGTCAGTCCGATTAACGAAATCCATAGTGAAAACCCCTCATCCCAAAAATATAGACAATTTCTCAGTCAGCTATGTGATACACGCTTAGGCGATCATGTATCTTTCGATACATGACTGACGAGGCAGTTTTTTTTCCCGCAGTAGGTTGTCATTTCTTTCTGCGGTAGACCAGTTGCTATCCAAGAGCCCGATCTGTCCTGCTATTTACCTATAGCTGTGGTGGGGGGAGAAGAAGAGGATTCATACCTTTCCCAAGGGTATTAGCACGTAAGTGAATGTAATGGACTGACGGGAAAGTCTGTCAGTCAGTTATGTGCCAGGCATGATACACGCTTAGGCGATCATGTATCTTTCGATTCATGGCTGACGAGGCAGATTTTTTTTCCCGCAGTAGGTTACCATTTTATTCTGCGGTAAACCAGTTGCCATCCAAGAGCCCGGTCTGTCCTGCTATTTACCCATAGCTTTTGTGCGGGGAGAAGAAGAGGATTCATACCTTTCACAAGGGTATTAGCACTTAAGTGAATGTAATGGATTCGACTGGAATTCGAACTCGGCTCTCCGGTTCCTCTATGCGAGCCACTATCCCTTAATCCACGAACAGTTTATTAACAGAGATTCAAATTTAAAAATTTGGAAAGAATGAAAAATACATCAATCAATAAAGAGAAAAAGAAATAACTCATATCGATCTGTCGCCTGTTATATTTCCGACTGATTATCGATTAAAATCTTTAATAATTAAAATCAAAATGTCCGTCATTTTGGCCCCGCTTCAAGAATTCATTTTTGATGACTCGTATATTAAAGTGGAAAATTAAAAAAAAAAAAATGCAATCCAATGATACTATTAAATTTTCTGACGGCAACTTAAAGACCCTTACAAAAACACCCAACCTGACACTATCAGACGCCAAGTCCAGAGTCAAGTACCCCCACCTCGACAAGAGCCAGAATTATTTATTCATTTATAAATTTAGTCATTTATTTGTTCGTCTCATATGACAAAATCTCCTTCCCGCTCCCGTATCTGTCTAACCTGTGTGGATTACAAAGCCAAGTCAGCATCGTAATTGTTCGTTACGTTTCAAATCATCACAAACAACATGGTGGAAATCTATGACAAAAAAAAAAAGTTCTTACTTTCTTCCTCCCTATCTTTTCTTTTTGGTTTCTTTCTTTTTCACTTTCTCCTCCCTCTATATTTTCTTCCTGCTGTTCTTTCTTTCTTTGATATTTCTTTTCTCCTCTTCATCCTAATTTTTCTCTTTCTTTTTTTTAGCTTTTATTCACCGGCTCCTTCTCCCTACTATTCGTTCACTTTCCCTACACCTATTTTGCTTTCATTTTTCTTCTTTTATTTGTTTTGTCATCTTCTTCTCCCTCCTTTTTCTCTCCCTCATTTTAGAAGCGTTCAAATTATATTTTTAATTGTCTTTCTTTTCAGAATTTTCTTTCTTTTAATAAATACTTTAATTTTATAACTTTTTCTTAACTCATTATCCTGGAATTAATTATCATTCTTTCTTTCTTCTTCAGTCATTTTTCTTTTCTTTCTTTCTTAATTTATTCGTATCCCACCTTTCCTCCATTATCTTTCTTTCGTTCTTTTTCTTATTCGATCAATTCTCTTCTGTTCTTTCTTTCTTTCTTTCTTTCTTTCTTTCTTTCTTCTTATTCAATAATTTTTATTATTTTTCTTTATTTTCTAATTTATTCTCATTCTACCTTTTCTCCCTTATTTTTCTTTCTTTCTTTTTCTTATTTGGTCATTTTCTTTCTTTCTTTCTTTCTTTCTTTCTTTGTATTTATTCAGTCATTTTTATGTCATTTTTCTTTCTTTCTTTCTTTCTTTCTTTCTTTCATTTCTAATTTATTCTTATCCCACCTTTTCTCCTTTATCTTTCTTTTTTCTTTTTCTTATTCGGTCAATTCTCTTCCTTTCTTTCTTTTTTTTTGTTTTTTTTCTTTCTTTTTTTCTTTCTTTCTTTCTTTGTTTCTTCCTATTCATATCATTTTTATTCTCTTTTTCTATCTTTTCTAATTTATTCTTATTCCACCATCTCTCCTTTATTTTTCTTTATTTTTCTTATTCGGTCAGTTGTCTGTCTTTTTTCTTTCTTTCTTTCTTTCTTTCTTTCTTTGTATTTATTCAATCATCTTTATTTTGTTTTTCTTTCTTTCTTTCTTTCTTTTCTAATTTATTCTTATTCCACCGTTTCTCCTTTATCTTTCTTTTTCTTTTTCTTATTCGGTAATTTCTCTTTCTTTCTTTCATTCATTCTTTCCTTATTTATTTATTTCTTCTTATTCAATGATTTTCTTTATTTCTTTTCCATTTTGTTCTTAATTAACTTTTCCCCTTTAACTTTCTTTCTTTCTTTCTTCTCTTTCTTTCTTCTCTTTCTTTCTTCTCTTTCTTTCTTCTCTTTCACTCCTTTCGTCATTTTCTCTATATCTTTATTTTTCATTTCTAATTTTTTTTATTATCAGCTTTTTTCATTTCATATTTTTCTTTTTTTTCTTTCATGTTATTCAGTCCTTTTTCTATATTTCTTTCTTTTTTTCTCATTAAGTGATTTTCTTTCTTTCTCACTTTTCTAATTTCTTCTCAGGCGGCCTGTTCTCATTTATGTTTCACTCTTTCTTTTTTCTTTCTTCTCCGCATCTTTCGAGTTTATATTTTTTTAACCGCAAAACACTATTGATTTTTTTAAGGGGTGCTCAGCAATTAGGCCTCTTGCCAGTTTGTGACAAATGAAGAAAGAAAGAAATAAAGAAAGAAACAAAAAAGAAAGAATGAATGAATGAATGAAAGAAAGAAATAAAGAAAGAAAGAAAGAAAGAAAAAAGGATGGAAGAAAGAAATGAAACAGGAAAAAGAAAGAAAGGATGAAAAAAGAAATGTAAAAGAAAGAAAGAAAGTCAGGATGAAAGAAAGAAAGGAAAAAGAAAGAAAGGAAAAAAGAAAGGAAAAAGAAAGAAAGTCAGGATGAAAGAAAGAAAGGAAAAAAGAAAGGAAAAAGAAAGAAAGAAAGAATGAAAGAAAGAAAGAAAGAAAGAAAGGAAAAAGAAACAAAGAAAGAAAAAAAGAAAGAAAAATATTTCCTCACTTCATTTCCTTTATCTTTGATTGTTTTAAAAATCTTTGGTCATTTATTTTACATTTAAGAATAGAGAAATTATTTATTGTAAAACTAACACTGGCAGGATGATTACTTTCAGGCAACTCGTCTTGCAATCATCATCATCATCACCACCATCATCATCATCATCATCATCGCTTTAATTTTCACATTATTATTATTATTATTATTATTATTATTATTATTATTATTATCCAACTTTTCAATAAAACACGCACCAGTGCACTGTTAATAGTTTGTGTTAGGGGCGGTCCGCCCTGGCTCAAAACTGATGAACCATGAAAAGAACATTGCTAAAAAAAAAAAGGAAAAATTAAAAAAAAAAGAGAAAGTAAAGACGTGTGCGTCTGTATGTATATACGTCGGCGCTTGTGTGGTTGTGTGTTTGAGAGAGAGAAAGAGAGAGAGAAAGAGAGAGAGGGGGGGAGAGAGATGAAGAAGGCTAGAAAAATACTTAGAACACTGATTAAGGAGTAAGGTGAAAAAACAGTCTTGTACAGAACTAAATTATCAACACACACTCATGAATAACACTAAAATTATCATCAAAGTCATTACAAATTGGGAGAAGACAAATGTGAAATTAATAAAATTAAAGACGATAATTTTATTGAAACAGCAATGAAAACAAATCCCGCCACCAAAAAAGATCGCAATAATATCTTTTCATGAAATAATAGCATAATACCCACCAAAAATGGTGAGATAATTTAGGGAGTAACAGTACGCGTGAAAATTTCTAGATTTTTAAAAAGATTTCTGGTAAGTAATAACTTTTAATTTAGAAATTGAATACGTTTCTTGCCATTTCCATAATAATAAAATACCCGTGGAATTTCCCCTAATGCATCGTTCGTTCTTTCTTTGTTTCTTTCTTCCTTTCTTTCTTTCTTTCTTTCTTTCTTTCTTTTTTTCTTTTTTCTAAACCGGTCGCGTCTCTGATAAGTCACATAACGAAAACGGTAGGACCATTATTTCTCCGAGGCAATGGCAGGTGTAACACACGTTAACTTCCTCAATGACAGATGAAAAGGTAAAACGTTATTATTATTATTATTATTATTTCCTTTGATATCTGGCGTTTACACATTTCTTTCCGGGTCTCGCCCAGGGGCCTAAGGTTAGAAATGGCATCATTACACTTTCCACTGCAAAAAAAAATAAAATAAAATAAAAAATAATAACATAGATAAAGCCCTTCGTAAAGTGTGGGCTGTACTTGTCAGAACAATTTTTTGTATCTCTTTGAGGCATGGACTTCCAGGGATCCCTTCAATCAGCCTACTGGAATTTATTAATATATTATTATTATTATTATTATTATTATTATTATTATTATTATTATTATTATTATTATTTCCTTTGATTTCTGGTGTATACTCATTTCTTTCCGGGTCGCGGCCGGAGACCTAAAGTCAGAAATGATATCTGCCACTGAACAGTTTTGATAAAACGAAACAATCACACATATTTTTCATAGATAGAGCCCTTCGTAACGTGTGGACTGTACAATGTTTTGCATTTCGTTAAGGCATGGTCTTCCAGGAATCCCTTCAACGAGTCTATTGGAATGTTTTCCAATCAATCCGAGGGATCCCAATGCAACTGGAATTGTTGATGTTCCCATGTGCCTTTTTTTTAGATTTCGATTTCAAGGTCCTTGTATTTTGATAGCTTTTTGAAGAACTTCAAAGATACATTGCAGTCAATATAAAGTTACATTTTGCTTTGCCGTCTCTGATAACGTTTTCTGGCCGATTAGTTTTCATTGTTATGTCTGTGTATTATTATTATTATTATTATTATTATTATTATTATTATTATTATTATTATTATTATTTCCTTTGATATCTGCCGTTTACACATTTCTTTCCGGGTCCCGGTCAAGGACCTAAGGTTAGAAATGGTATCATGACACTTTCCATTGCAAAGAAAAAATAATAGTTACATAGATAAAGCCCTTCGTAAAGTGTGGGCTGTACTTGTCAGAATAATTTTTTGTATCTCTTTGAGGCATGGACTTCCAGGGATCCCTTCAATTAGTCTACTGGAATCTTTTCCAACCAATCCTAAGGCTCCAACTACAACAGGGATTGTCTATGTTCCCATGTGCCACATTTTTGAGATTTCTATTTCAAGGTCCTTGTATTTTGACAGCTTTTCAAATATCTTCAAAGATACATTGCAGTCTGCAGGGACTGCCATGTCAATAAGGAGGCACTATTTTTGTTTGTGGTCTTTAATACAATGCCTGAGCGGTTGGCTTTGATTGTTCTGTCAGTGTGTATTGTGTAGTCCCATAGAATTGTAACAGGTCCTTATCTCCGTAACCAGGTCTGGGTGGTGTTCTTACCAGTGTCTTTCAGTTTCCTTCACATATTATTATTATTATTATTATTATTATTATTATTATTAGCCATGTTTGGTGTGAAATGATGAAAGCCAACTATACACGACCAATAGTTAGCTTTAGTTAATTATATTTACCTATTATCAACCATCCGACCAAAAAATGCTTATAAGTACGCGGTAACCATTTAACTATGAGCCAGCTAAATGCATCTATTATCGAATATAAATGTCCGATATTTAGCTATCCTCAAACGAAGAAAGCGATTAGACTAATATTTATATATCACGAATAAAAATGATCCTTACAGATTCAATTATAAACGCCCAATATTTACCTATGCAGTGAAACCGTGGTTATTGGCAATGATTCGTTCCAAAAAGTTGGTCGGAAACCGAAATGCGTGAAAACCGAGGTAATATCCCCATAGGAAATAATGCAAATCCAATTAATACCTTCTACACACCCCAAAATGTTAACAAAAATACACGAAAACCGAGGTAAAATTCCCATAGGAAATAATGCAAATCCAATTAATACCTTCGACACACCCCAAAATGTTAACAAAAATACACGAAAACCGAGGTAATATCCCCATAGGAAATAATGCAAATCCAATTAATACCTTCGACACACCCCAAAATGTTAACAAAAATACACGAAAACCGAGGTAATATTCCCATAGGAAATAAGGAACATCCAATTAAAACCTTTCACACACCCTAAAAGTATTAACAATATACACGCAAACCGAGGTAATATTCCCATAAGAAATTATTCAAATCCCATTAATTCCTTTCACACACCCAAAAAATATTAGCAAAATACACGCAAATCGAGGTAATATACCTATAAGAAATAATGCAAATCCAATTAATCCCTTCCATACACCCCAAAATATTAACATAAATACATTTGATACAAAATAACTGTAAGTTTACATGCAGAAAACAATAAGAAACAAATGAAAAATCCATAGACTGAACGACCATTTATCTTTTCCTTTTATTGAAGACTCTTATGGCGTATGTAAGATGACAAGAAGAGGCTTTATTGTTTGGAAGGAGAATCCACCTACATAAAGACTTCAGGTAAAGTCTTTTCCCTAATCTTGGGAGAAGTCAGGCAGGCAGTAAACGAACAGGAATGTACATAAGCGTGAAGATGTATGATTTCCGTGTCATAATTTAGCCAAACAACTTCAACGACAACCGGATCACACGATAACAGTGGGGCCCGACAACCGAGGTACCGCTATACCAGAAGCAAGTAAATGCTTAAGGACTCAAATATAAACGATTAATATTTATTTATTCGGTCGTGCTAGCTCGGACATTCATGAATCTATCACGCCAAACATCAAGGTTAGAAGTTCATTAGGGTAGCATTCTGTTTGCATATCCAGATGAGTAGATTCCACGCGAATTCTTGTATTCCTCGCCGGCAGTGGGTCCTGCAATGCACATTCTGCGTCCAAGTAAGATTGTAGAAATATCAGTGATGGGGTCCATAGAGCTGGGATGTATTCGGATGTTGTCTACAAGACTCAGCATCCCAGTGTAGATTCCATCAGGATTTGAGTTTTAATTAATGTCCAAGCAGTGGCAACATACATTAAAACCGCCTTTAAATGGTACGTAATTTTCCCCGTTGGAGTTTGTCTGGAAGGTCAGATTTCCAGATTCTGGTAGATCAGTATCTATCTATATTCCTGAGATGAGTGATTATGTACACTATTTACATTATGCGGACTATTGCCCTCAGATTTGTCGCTATATTTATCACAACGTTTCGGCCGTTGTACGCTCCGGCCTTCTTCATGTGGTTGGAATGTTGAACTGAACCCTTTATTTCGCTCACTGGGGTAGACTGTTCTAGTTCCACGTGCCATGTCTAATGGATGTCAGTTATCAGTTGTCTCCTGTTAAGGCAGTGAAGAACTTGCAGAGGTGAATTAACAGGAGATAACTGATAAGTGACATCCACTTCAGTTCGACATTGAAGAACTTGAAGAAGGCCGGGGTGTACAACGGCCGAAAGTGGAAAAATCCAGCGTGGTTGACCACATATGGAGAGAAAAGGGAGATTACCGCACTCTGTGGGATCAGGTTGAGATCATAGACAAATAACACCATTGCAAAATTCGTAAACTTAAGGTATCAGCACATATGCTAGGCCACAAAAATCTCCTGAGCCGACCAAGCATAGAAATAAATACAATATGGGAATCAGTAATAAGGAGTGCCAGAGAAAAGCGGTAATAACAACAAAATTGCAATATGAGCTCTGGTAAAAAACATATAATGATAACAGCAAACATTGCAATATGAGCACTGGTAAAACATAGTAGAGCAATACATTAGGATTATAATACCCAGAAATTCATACACAGAAGGAGACAGGGCACAGTGGAGAAAGGCGTTAGTTAGTGACAGGACCCAAAGTTCAATACCCAATTAAGGCAGTGGAAAACTTGCAAAGGGGAATTAACTTCGTACGATACCCTGTGTTTCAGCACGCTAAGACAGGGCCTCGTATTATGTAAAGCCTATTATTTTTCTATTCATCATTAAGTAATTATGTTAGAATGACCTGAATGTTATCGTTAGTTGCTTTTAAATATGTCTAAAATCCTCATTGTACAAGAATTATATTTTAATACCAGCTATATTTCTTGAAATTATAACTGACATCCATTAAACATGGCACGTGGAACTAGAACAGTCAACCCCAATGAGCAAAATAATGGGTTCGGTTCGACATTTCCACCACGTGAAGAAGCGGCCGAAACGTTGTGATAAATATGGCGACAAAGATGAGGACAATAGTCCGAATAATAATAATAATAATCTAGTAGATCAGTTTTCCAGATAACATCCATTTTATTCAAGTTTTCCCAAGCTTTAATAACACAAATTTTCACATCGTTTTCAGTAGAATTTATCTTGCTCGCTAGGTCTGTAGAAGATTCGATAGATTTTATTGATTTACCTGATATAGCTTGCATTGTGATTTGCTGGTTGAGGCTTATGGATTCAGTTTTAGAGGCATAGAGTCCGAAATATTTAGCAGTATTTTCTAGACGACAATGACCGGGGAGGAATGTGAACCCAACGATAGGCAAACATATCCACTCCTATTGCGCCATTCTTTTTCTTAATGTTCCATTGCAGGACATAGGCTTTCCCAAGATTCACGTAGGCGGAATGGGACATTACCATGACACGCTGGCCGAAAATGCGTCGCCGTTGATCAGACAAATTTGGGCGATCATGAATCGAAAAGTACCAAGATTATCTACGCGTAAGGGAATGTAACGACCCCGATCAGAATTCGAACTCGGTTTCTCATTCAGAGCCGTTATCAATGACACCCCCATCTTATCCAAGCTAATACTACCGTGTATTCCCAAGCGGTCACTTATCTAGGTACTGATCAGAATGTTGGTTAACTGCGTACCCTATGTTTCAGCGTGATATTGTCTAAAGGCTTGTATTTTTTTTTTATTCACCTTTAAGTATTTATGTTAAAATGACCTGAATATATCGTCATTTGCTTTTAAATATGTCTAAACTCCTCATTGTGCAAACATTATTTTTCAAACCCCGCTATATTTCTTGGAAATATAAAAGTATTTGAAAAGTTAAAATAATAAAAAACGGAAAGTCAGTTGGCTTATACTGGGTAAAAAAGAGCTAAAGAGCACGATAAACGGTTTACATATATATATATATATATATATATATATATATATATATATATATATATATATATATATATATATATATATGTATGTATAAAGAAAGACGCAAAAGATATTAAAAAAATTTAAATAGATAAAATAAGGGGAAATTATGTTTAAATTTGGGAGAAAGAATGCGAGAAGTAAAAGAATGAATAATGTAAAAAAAAAAACAATAAAGGAAGAATTAAAAAGAAAGAAAGAAAGGAAGAGTGCATTAGTTAGTAATGAAAAATGTTTAGTATTAAGTAATGGTTAGCTATTAGTCATTACTTGGATTTGTCATGTTTTCATTCGTACAAAGGTTAAATGAGGAGGAACCAAAAGAAAAAAAAATAATCCCGTTTATCCTGGAGTAATAAAAATTGAAATAAAAATAAAAACACTTTTCAAATATGAAACAAAATAAAACTAAAATATGACAAACAAAAAATGATTACAAAAAAATAAATAATAATAATAATAAATAAAAAAATAAATGAAAGGGGCACCCGGGTACATAATAGACTCATCCCTGTAAAAAAAAGTATTCAGTCTCCTCCAACACACACACACACACACACACACACACACACACACACACACACACACACACACATATATATATATACATATATATATATATATATATATATATACATATATATATATATGTGTGTGTGTGTGTGTGTGTAAAATGTATATATATATATATATATATATATATATATATATATATATGCAAGTTATATATATACATATTTAGTTGGTTTGATGTAAGTTTGTGACACTATTTTCGATCGTCACACAAACATATATATATATATATATATATATATATATATATATATATTTATATATATATAGGTATTAAAATATATATATATATGTGTATTATAATATATATATATATATATATATATATATATATATATATATATATATTATAATATATATATAAATAAAACAACATCGGAGTAAATGGAAGGATGACGAATATAACATTATTTTAAACTTTTTAAATGATATTTAATTAAAAAAATCAACAATAGACGTAAATTATATATATATATATATATATATATATATATATATATATATATATATATAGCAACACCATCACTTGACAAGATACCATAAGTGCTGAAACAAAATGGCCATTTTTGTAGTGATGTTATAACATGCATATGTTATAATTTTTAAATAAATATTATATATATATATATATATATATATATATATATATATATATATATATATATATATATATATATATGGAGTATTTATTCACAGACTAAGTACATAAAAATTCGCCTACTTTTCAACCTTGCTCCGAGGGCTTAGGGGGAACATCTCCAACTGATATCAAATCAGTCATGTTTCGATCCTGGCTTGAAGTAATCTGAAGTAAGCTTTCCTGATGAACTGTGAAGCAGTCTGTCTGTCTGGGAATGACACTATATGTAATAGTATATTTTGGATGAATGAATATATATATATATATATATATATATATATATATATATATATATATATATGTCATAATAAAAAAAATTTGAAATTGGTAGGCAAAAGCTTTCATGTTTCAGTACTATTATTGTCTTTCTTCAGGTGCATTGCGTATTGAAACATGAAAGCTTAAAATAATCCGTTGGTATATAATCCAAGTGGATCTTAGTAATAAGAAAAATGACCTCAATGTATTTTATTTAATTTATACAGAACAATATAAAAATGAAAGTCAGCTATTGAATCAGAGGAACGAATTCGTGTGTGAAAGTCGACATAAAAACAAATTCATATTTCCATAAGATAGTTTTGTTATAATTAACTACCCAAAATCAATTTCCGACTCCCATTTCAGCTAACTCTTCAAATGTCGACAACAAAAATCAATACTAATTCCCATAGTTGAATTTTGCTTCCCCCTAAGACCTTTTATTCTCTGTTAATTATAAGCTATAATCTTTCATCTATTTAGAATATCTCCCTAACACTCATTCCGTTAATCCCTTACGTCTGATATATATATATATATATATATATATATATATATATATATATATATATATATATATATATATATATATATATACTTTTTTAAAGTTTATTTTTCGGTTCGTTTTTAATTTAAGTTAAAAATTTGTTTTTTTCTCATGCCCCCAATTTGTTTCCAGAAGTTTAATATTCTGTTTTTGTTATTAATAAAACTTCTCCCCTTTAAGATAGAGAGCTACCACCATACTTGACCCTTGTTTCGTGCCTAGCGTCTGACTGAAACAGAGAAAGGTTTAAACTCTGTATTAGGTTTTTTGGGCAAGTTAAGGTTTAAGTTGATCCTTTAGCTTCCAATCTCAATTCCACACAGTTAACTGCTAAATCCCGCTTCCCCTAAACTTACAAGAATAAACTTCATTTTATTCCACACCGGGGTACAAAAGACATTGTCGAATTACGTCATCTGCCCAAATAGCCTATTCCTCAATATGTGGTAAAAGGATTTGTTTGATTACTAATTACATACATACATACATACATACATACATACATATATATATATATATATATATATATATATATACATACATACATACATACATACATATATATATATATATATATATATATATATATATATATATATATATATATATATGGTGGACACTCCCGTCGTATTCGACTATGAGGGTCTAACGACTCAGCCTAGACACCAGCACATATGATTTGATGAGAGTAGTGAAGATTTTGTGCAGAACCATCCACACTTTTTGTAGGGCCAAATACAGAGGCCCGTTCCACTACGTGTCACAAGTTTCCCAAACGACCCTCCGCAAGTTTTGAATTTAGAATTGCCC
The DNA here is from genome assembly GCA_964036315.1 of Acanthosepion esculentum. Taxonomy (NCBI): domain Eukaryota; kingdom Metazoa; phylum Mollusca; class Cephalopoda; order Sepiida; family Sepiidae; genus Acanthosepion; species Acanthosepion esculentum. The sequence continues at coordinate 7,712,308 of OZ038512.1, forward strand.
TTCTCCTAGACTAGTTGCCATCCAAGGCTATAGAACTCATTCTGTCCTGTTATTTAGCCATAGCTGGAGGGAGAAGAAGAGGATTAATACCCTTCCTAAGTGTTTTTATGTGCACGTGGCCGAGTGGTTAAACCGTTCGCATTCCTACCATGAGACCCAAGTTCAAATCATTTGTCAGTAAGGAAACTTCCTGATGTTACCGGACTGGAGGGGTCGAACCCACTGTGCGGCACCTTTGGAAAGTGCCTGAAAACCATACCTTATTAGTGAAATTGGGCAGACGGAACACTTGGGGTCGTCGGAAGCTGTGATAGCACGAAGTCACAAGTCATTGTGGCTGAGGGCCTGGGCGTTCTAACCTTGTTCGCTAGATAACACCCTCTTTCCTAGAAACTGTAACTATGGTCCGCTTAGCATATTTGAATAATAGGGATTGACTAGCCACCCTAGTAGATGGGTATCCTCGAATACGAGTGGCCATATATATATATATATATATATATATATATATATATATATATATATATATATAAAACTGAACATAGAAGTCAACACTTAGAGGCGACAGTCTGTTTCAGGCTAGATGCAATCGTCAGGCCACGAGTGCTGTTATTTTTCTCGGCGATTTATATATACGGGTCAGTGCTGCATTGTGGGTAGTCTATTTTGGCAGATATTTAATTTTATTTTTTATCTTATATATTTATTATATTAAAAAATACTAGTAAGAACATACTCCAAAATTCAACAAATAGCTTTATCTTCCCAAACAAAAACAAAACTATGAAATAAGCTATATAAAGAAATTTTTATTTCGTTAATAAAAACACCGATCAAAATAAAAATAATAAATAAATAAATATATAAGATAAAAAATAAAAATAAAAATAAATAAAATCAAGGAAAATAATTTGACCCAAATAAATGAACAAATGAACGACTTCCGGTAAAATAGCCGCCATAATAGACTAACCACAATAAATTATATAAATAAATAGTCAGAACATACCCCAAAATTCAACAAATAGCTTTATCTTCCCAAACAAAAACAAAACTATGAAATAAGCTATATAAACAAATTTTTATTTCGTTAATAAAAACATCGATCAAAATAAAATAAATATATAAGATAAAAAAGAAAAATAATATTAGATAAAAACAAGCAAAATAATTAGACACAAATAAATAGATAAACAAATAAACGACTTGCGGTAAAATATCCGCCAAAATGGACTAAGCACAATGCACCACTGACCCGTATATATAAATAGCCGAGGAAAATAACAGCACTCGTGGCCTGACGATTGCAGCTAGCATGAAACACACTGTCGCCTCTAAGTGTTGACTTCTATGTTCACTTTTATATTTACAGACGCTCTATCTCTGATATTGAGCACTTTATCCCATAAATATACCACACATTAAGACTATATTTTTTCATATATATATATATATATATATATATATATATATATATATATATATATATATATATATCCCTTTATGCTAAAATAACAAATCGGATAACCAAATGTAGAAATGCATTTGGGAAGCTTCACTACCTCTATGGAATGACAGAGGTATCAAAATTGGCATAAAAATACGGTTTAAAGAACAGGCTTTTTGATCACACTGTTATACGGCTCAGAATCGTGGAACCCATATATGTCTCATATCAATCAGCTGGATGTTTTCCACAAAAGTTGTCTCTGCGCAATACTTTTAATGATAGCGTGTCCAATGCTGATCTCCTCGCTAAATACAACATCAGTGGAAATGAAACTGGTACAGTCCCAACATCGCTGGGCTGATCACGTTGCAAGGATGAGTGAAAAAAGAATAACTAATGTCCTCATGTTTAGCCAGTTTACCAGTGGATTGTTGGATGACCGTAGCTTAGTTATAAAAACAAGCTAAAGAGTAACAACTCAGTTGTCAATGTGCCTCCTACTAACTTCCAGAGAGTTGCCCTGTATAGAAATAACCGATGTATTTGTGCCAGAGTGAAATTTCCAAATCAGTCGTATTGACGGGCTAAGAAACGAAAGAGAGCGACGAAAAGCCTCAGCAAATATTCCTGTGGCAATGTTCACGTGTTCCTCGATTGTATGCAGGTTACTCATACGTCGAAATCGCTGAGAGAGTCCATCAATCATATATATATATATATATATATATATATATATATATATATATATATATAAACATGTATTGTTAAATAACAGATGGTGAATGTCTATTATGTTTGATTATGAGCCGTTCTAAAGTCCGTAAAGCTGCTTTAATTCCAAGAGGAAATAAAGACAAAAATTGTCCAACATTTGGATATTTTTTTTTATTAAGCTGTTCTAAGCTTTCGGTTCCCATAAATTATCTTCCGAGTAGTTATGACGACATTTAAACAAAGATATTCACCATCAAAGATGATATTCTGTTATATATATATATGCTTTAATATATATATATATATAATTTATTTATTTAGTGCATTGCGTCAACAAATAAGTATGTAAACATATATTGTTAAATATAACGGAAAATGTATGTCTATTATTTTTGATCATGAGCCGTTCTAAACTTCGTATATTTTCTTTAATTTCCGGAGAAAATAAAGACAGAAATTGTGCAATATTTGGGTATTGTTTTATTATGCTTTTCCTCGATTTAATCTTTCGGCTCGCATGAGTCATCTTTGTTTAAATGTCCATATCACTACTGTTGTCGTTTGATCTGGGTTTTCATTTGAACGGGTCTTTTTCCTCATTCCAGCCTTGGCTCTTTGACTGCAATCTGGTCCTCTGTCGGCGGAGGATTCTTTTTGTAAGGCAGACTGCTGCCGTATTCGATAGGCAACAATGAACTGCAGAAGAACTCAAAATTGATCGCTGCATTTAAGTATTGCATTAACAGTTAATTCTTCTGACGCCACTAAATTTAAAGACAATTTCATTTTCTTTCCGTACAATCTATTATTTTTATTTCATGGGTGACTTTTGCAGGAATTCGCAATTAATTTCGATCATTCCTCATATTTTTTCCAAGTTATAAAAATTTTATCGTACAAAGGAATTCGTCGCAAAAAATCACGTTAAAACATCGCCGAAATCAATCGCAGTAATGAAAACTGGAAATCCAAAATTACTGTAACATGAGCTATTAAAATTTAGAGAGTTATGTCCCTTTAATTCACACAATGTCACGCAATGACACACTGACATTGGCATTTATAATATGAGCTATTGAGAGTAGTGTCCCTTTGATTGAAAAAGTGTGACATCTACCTATAAATCTATCGCTATATATATATGTGTGTGTGCGTGTGTATATATATATATATAGAGAGAGAGAGAGAGTGAGAGAGATAGATAGATAGATAGATAGATAGATAGATAAGTGTGTGTGTGCCTATATATATATATATATATATATATATATATATATATATATATATATATATATATATAGATAGATAGATAGATAGATAGATAGAAAGGTTAATCGTAACAGAAGAATCAGACGAGGAAACAGTAGTATTAAAACGTGCTTAATACACTTTAAAAATAACATGCATAGCTTTTAACTTTAAAAATCAGGAGGACAGTTGAATCCGTTACCTTTTTCACCTTTACGGTCCCCTCCTCAGGCAATTTTCATCAAATGACCACCTAACGCTTTTTTTATTTTTTTTTTTTTATTTTTAAAGTAAAGAACGTTACATTAGTGTTTACCTAGGGCAGCATTGCCAACTCAAGGTACTCGATGTAGCCCTCCATGTTGAGTCTGAGGCTATCACCAAAAGATTTGGTAGTTCTTTTCTTATCAGAATGAACAGAGTGAGTTTTCTGACCTGCCGTGCCTTCGTAATCGCCATTATACTCACCCATCTCATACTGAATCCTCTGCACTGTGCTCAGATTGACAAAGATGACGACAAGTGTCCTAATAATATAAATAGTCTAAATAATTACAATACCACAACTCAGAAATATAGACAGATCCTGAAGAAGCCCGGATCCAAGAACGGCCGAAATGTCGAGAATATGACAACGAAGATGAGGACGACAGTCCGAACAATGTAAATAGTGTAAATAATTAAAATACGTCATCTTAGAAATATAGACATATCATGAAGAAGGCCGAACCTTCGTGAATATGGTAATGACGATGAGGACAACAGTCCGAACAATGTAAATAATGTAAATATTTGCAATACGTCATCTAAGAAATAGGGACAGATGTTGATGGTGAATATGGTAACAAAGATGAGGACAACTGTCCGAACAATGTAAATAGTGTCAATATTTCCAATACATTATCTCAGAAATATAGACATATCCTGAAGAATGCTAGAGCCCACAACGGCCGAAACGTCGTGAATGTGGTAACGACGATGAGGACAACAGACCGAACAGTGTAATTAGTGTCAATAATTACAATATCTCATCTCAGAAATAGACAGATGTTGATGGTGAATATGGCAAAAAAGATGAGGACAACAGTCCGAACAATGTAAATAATGTAAATATTTGCAATACGTCATCTCAGAAATATAGACATATCCTAAAGAAGGCTAGAGCCTACAACGGCCGAAACGTCGTGAATGTGGTAACGACAATGAGGACAACAGACCGAACAATGTAAATAGTGCCAATATTTATAATACCTCATCTCAGAAATAGAGACATATATTAAAGTTCCCACTGTCTATAAAATGCTGCCGTCGTATGCATGACAAATAGATTCTGACAACTATGTATAACTCCAAAGAATGGATGAGTGTGTAAAACTGGTTCCTTATAACCATCTGCTTCAGTTAAATGGAGCTCGACTCCACAGGAAGACACTCCGTCTACAGAAGGGAAAACCCTGATTTTAAACAGCCGCTGCAGTCATATCCAAAAACACAGAAAAGGCTCTGGAAGTAAATCCAGACAGAAAAACCATAGTTATGTCCAGAAGGCGGCTGGGTACGTTCCGTCAATTCCTGCAGACAAGCCATCCCCAAATATAATACCCTTCATTTCTTTGGATCTTATCCGTATGGCGGTGTGTGTGCGGCTTGGGTAGCGCCCGGCCTATATATATTCCAATTTGCAATTTGAGCTGTTCCTTTGGCTAACAAGATTCTAACTTCTTTGAATAGTGGTTTACTCTTTTCTACTAGCTTTCCTTCCTTAGCTTCTGTAGGATTCCTTGTAGTTTCCTTTCTGTGTCTGCTATCAACAATGTGCCATTTGAATTTGTGGCCGCCAATAACGAATCTTGCTCGGATTTCTGTTTCTCACAGAATAGACTTGCTGTATATGTTGCCTCGGTCTCGTGAGAAGACACGTCTTTGCTAAAACCTTTTTTTTTTATTTTTGTATACTTACTGAACTTATTTTCTATCCGTATCCAGGCGTTTTGCTGCCAATAAAGGGTCTGAATTATTCTAATATCATTCCCAAATATGTCAAGGTTACCTTGAAATTCTTTTTGACGTAATTTATCAAACGTTTTTGCATAATCTTCAACAAACAGTTATAAATACCTTTCCGTCTGTATTGCTGTATTTATGAATGAAAGATGATAGCATGAACACGTCTGTGAGACAATGAGTAAAAAGGATGAATGGAATATGCATTATGGGATTGCTGATGTTGGACGTTTGTAGCAGCCGTCCGTGCAGGCGCTGGAAAAAGATTATTCAATTTATGAACGAATGAATGGATTAAAGAGACAGAGACACATAAGAGGTTGAGATATGATATTAACTTAATTATTATTGAATCGGTTAAATACACGATAACATAATAAACAGAGCCAGAACGATTGTCTTTTCGAATCGTTGCGTATGCTGGTAATTGTCCGGTAGGCAGAAGGATCGCTTCAGTGAACGTTTGAATGACAGAACAGGACTCAGAATGGATTTGGAAAATGCGCCGGTCAAGAGAAAGAGACAAATATGATCTAATGAGAAGGAGGTTAAAAAAATGGGGTGTGGAAGGTTCAGCGCGAGAAAGGTTACCTAACTACGCTGACCTTGTCGACCTCCTTGTCTCTCATAGCTATTACTTCTCGCTTGGTGACACAGTATTAGCCGTTATGTAAGTGGCCAAGTGCTCCGGCGTTGGCCAATGTCATTGAACAATTTATCTAAAACGCATCTGGGATGGATTTTGATATCTCGGAAATCGATAACAAGCGGCAATAGTGGATTCTGAGAGACGGCTGAGATTAGCGATGAAGTGGAACAAAGATAAGGTAAAGCGTTTTACTCTCTGACTGTGGCAAGGTAGGGGTGAGTTTGGGGGGTGAGAGGAAAGGGTGGTTGGCCGGGCGAAAAAAAAAAAACAGCTACTATAGCGGGAAGAAATCGTTGCCCAACAGAAGGACAATAACTTGTGAGTTGAACGACATTGCGTGTGATCTGACTTCCGGGCAGCCTACGAAGATAACAAAACGAAAACTGAACGTAGTCGATGTTTCTGAGCTTACACTGGTCAAAAAGGGGACTACGAGATATAGAAGATGCGTGGACAGTAATAGGGACTGGTTAGGTTGGGGTGCTAGGAAAGGAAGGGAGGTAAATAATAAAAGCAGAAAACGAGAGAGGTTGAGGAAGCGATAAACAGCGTGTTGTAAGGTAGGTTGTTTGTGTATCGGCTTCGGGTCGGATTAAGGCAGGGAATTTGTGTTAAAGAGATCGTAAAGTGGACAGCGGCCAGGGGATGGGTTGAAGGTGTGATTGAGGATGGATGATTTGGAATTGTGATACAAGAGAAAGCATTCGTCAGCTTATAAATGTTACAAAAAAAATAACCAATCCAAGTAACTGATTAAAAGGTAGCGTATCTACTTCTTTAAAACGCTAAATAAGACTCTGCTAAAGGATTATCATAAAACTAAATTAACATAATATGCCTATATTATTCACTAAAACATGTTTAAAGATATATATATATATATATATATATATATATATATGTATATATATATATATATATATATATATATATATATATATATATATATATATATATATATGCCCAAGTATAGGATTGGTTTATACGTAATAAATTTCAGTAACCAAAAAATACTATTCTTAAAAGAGTGCTCAATACAGAGTAGAGCAAATATAATTTATTAGAAAATTATATCATAAATAAAATAAAATGCACATTGAACATTATCACAATTAATAGTACTACTAATGTTAATAATAATAAAAGCAATGAGGTAGCATCTCGTTATCAACGGTAAATATCTCCCTCTCTTGAATAGTAAAAACTGCGGATAAAAGCAATTTTAATGTAACTCTAAAAACAAAGACATTTCGATTTCATTTTTGCCTTGAAAAAGTCGCAAGACGAAACGCATCGACAAAATCAAAGATTTTTTTCCAATCCTCATTTTATACCATATCTCTCTCTCTCTCTCTCTCTCTCTCTCTCTCTCTCTCTATATATATATATATATATATATATATATATATATATATATATATATATATATATATATATATATATATATATATATATATCCAAGTATAGGACCGGTGTATACGGAATACATTCCAATAACCAAAAAATACTATTCTTAAAAGAGTGCTCACTACAGAATAGAGAAAATAAATTTATTTATTCAAAAATTATAACATAAGTATGTTATAAAATTACTTCAAAAATAGCCATTTTGTTTCAACACTTCTGGTGTCTTATCAAGTGATGGTGTTGAATGTGTGTGTGAATATATATATATATATACATATATATATATATATATATATGTATATATATATATATATATATATATATATATATATATATATATATATATATATATATATATATATATATATGTATATATATATGTGTGTGTGTTTTTTCAATACATCCCTAAGGATGATTTAGGAGGAAAAACTATGGCGCCTTCCTTGGTGAATTCCAGCTTAACATCAAGAAGCTGATTAGAGAAAGAGAAAGGATTATCATAAAACTAAATTAATATAAAATGCCTATATTATTCACTAAAACATGTTTAAAGATATATATATATATATATATATATATATATATATATATATATATATATATATATATATATATATGCCCAAGTATAGGATTGGTTTATACGTAATAAATTCCAGTATCCAAACAATACTATTCTTAAAAGAGTGCTCAATACAGAGTAGAGCAAATATAATTTATTAGAAAATTATATCATAAATATGTTTAAAAATGCACATTCAACGCCATCCCTTGATAAAACACCAGAAGTTTTGAAACAAAATGGTTATTTTTGTAGTGATTTTATAACATTATAATTTTCGAATAAATTCTATATATGTATATATTAAAGAATTTCGTGAGAAAAATAAAACAACAACAATAATAATAATAATAATAATAATACTCAAGTGAAAAGCGGGAATTAAGAAAAGAAAGAATAAAAACAGTGACAATGTTAAACACTATTTCGACAGAATGCCTGACCTCTTCAAGTTATAAGAGAATATATATGTCATTTAAGATACCAGACATTCTGTCTAAATATTGTTTAACATTATTAAACACTGTTTTTCATCTCTTTTCTTAAATCACGCTTTTCTCTTAAGTATTATTATTATTATTATTATTATTATTATTATTATTATTATTATTATATTTCCTTTGATTTATGGTGTGTACATATTTCTTTCCGGGTCCTGACCAGTGACCTAAGGTTAGAAATGGCATCATGACATTTTCCACTGTCCAATAAAATAAAATAAAAATACCAACATATTTTATATAGATAAAGCCCTTTGTAAGGTGTGGGCTGTACTCGTGAGAATAGTTTTTTTGTATTTCTTTAAGGCATGGACTTCCAGGAATCCCTTCAATTAATCTACTATTATTATTATTATTATTATTATTATTATTATTATTATTATTATTATTTGTCTACTATTAGTTTATTATTATTATTGTTGTTGTTGTTTTTTGTTCTTTATTTTTCTTTTCTTAAAACGCACTTTTCTCTTAACTGTGCTAAAATATTGGAGGAGTTACAGCAATCATTTTGATTTTTTAATA
>OZ038512.1:7726363-7733863 GCA_964036315.1 Acanthosepion esculentum
TCCTCCCCCACCAAGCTATGGGTAAATAGAAGGACAGACCGGGTTCTATATCATTGGATGGCAACTGGTCTATCGTAGAAAGAAGTGGCAACCTACTGCGGGAAAAAATTCTGCCTCGAGATATACATGATCGCCTGAGCGTGTATCACGCATGGCACATGACTGACTGACTTTCCAATCGAATTCATTACATTCCCTAGTGTTAATACTCTTGGGAAATGTATGAATCATCTTATTCCCCCCAGCTATGGGTAAATAGCAGAACAGACCAGATTCTATAGCCTTTGATGGCAACTGCTCTACCGTAGACAGAAATGGCAACCTACTACGGGAAAAAATTCTGCCTAGAAAGATACATGATCGCCTAAGGGTGTATCACGCATGGCACATAACTGACTGAAATACCGTTAAGATTTGAAAATTAGTTAGTGTGTAGCGAAACAAACTCTAGCTGGTAATATCAATAGTATTTCTACGGTTTCAGTTTGCATGAATCAATATTTCTAAATAATGTCTACTGAGACATATGAACGTATTGCACCAAAGACTTAGTAGACCTGGTGCAATTTTTAAAAATCTCGGTCTTAACGTCTGTCCTGGGATTAAAAGAATAACACCGTTGCTTTTAAACAGGAATAATTCGTAAGAGACCTCAAAACGAATATATACATGTTTAATGTGATATTCTCACGTTGGGAAGAGAGAACTCTTTCGACGGAGCAAATCAGTTCAATATTTTTTTGCTTGAATATGTCAAACGGTTCAATTTTTTTCTCTGCAAACTTTTATTTCAAAGCGAAATCTTTATTTGCACATTAAGCTAAAGAATATGTCATCACGAGTTTATTTCTTTCGCCATTCTTTTTGTTTTTCCATGCAGCTGCAATAGGCGGATGTTTCAGGCAGCTTTCAATCTTCACAGTTTAATCAAGCGTAATTGTCAAAATATAACAGGGCCCCTCTCTCAATCTTTCTACTAGGGCCGGTACAAGGGTATCGTGCACAACCCCCAAATCTATGATACGGGACCCCCGACTTTACTAAATCTCAATTTTCATAAGATAGAATTCATATAAAATACGAATGTTTATGGTCAGCTAATTATGTACAATAATGGATCATATGTAATATAGTTGAACAATTCAACTAGAAAATTTTTAAATAAATACAATATATCTAAATACAAATTAGGGACATATAATAGATCATTCTATCTTAAATAAATCAACAGTGCTTTGCGTCAGTTTTTGACACCAACTTGACATTTTTCTTGTTAACAAGTTGAATAATTTAATACATTCAGCATTATAAGAATTAATGAAGTTTATATAGTTTGTTTTTTTCGAGACTTACAATCGGGTATTGAAATCAAAAATCTTTGAGTCAAGTCACTTTTTCCGGAGTTACCATCGGGTATTGAAATCAAAAATCTTTGAGTCAAGTCACTTTTTCCGGAGTTATCATCGGGTATTGAAATAAAAAATCTTTGAGTAAAGTCACTTTTTCCGGAGTTACCATCGGGTATTGAAATCAAAAATCGTTGAGCCAAGTCACTTTTTCGAGAGTTACCATCGGTTATTGAAATCAAAAATCTTTGAGTAAACTTATTTTTTCGAGAGTTATCATCGGGTATTGAAATCAAAATTCTTTGAGTCAAGTCAGTTTTTCGAGAGTTACCATCGGTTATTGAAATCAAAAATCTTTGAGCCAAGTCACTTTTTCGATTACGCTTTTATCAACTAGGCCATGTGCGCCTGATTGCGAGTTCAATACTTGGCCATAGGAAAGGGAACAAAAACTTGCATTTTTCAGTTACTAAATGGAATTAACTGACACTGAAAAAATTCAAAACTACGCATGGCACGAGAACAATCTACCCCTTATACTAAATGAAGTGTTCTGTTCGAAATTCCAACGTATATCCCCTGAAGAATGTCAGAGCATAGAACCGCTGAAACGTCGTGAATATAGCAATAAAGATGAGGACAACAGTCCAAACTATGTAAATAGTGTAAATAGTTACAATACCTCATCTCAGAAATATAGACAGATGTTGAAGGTGAATATGGCAATGAAGATGAGGACAACAGTCTGAACAATGTAAATAGTGTAAATAGTTACAATACCTCATTTCAGAAATAGAGACAGATGATGAAGGTGAATATGGTAATAAAGATGAGGGCAATAGTCCGAACAATGTAAAAATGGTAAATAGTTATAATACCTCATTTCAGCAATATAGACAGTTCCTGAAGAAGGCCAGCTCGTAGAACGGCTGAAACGTCGTGAATATGATAATAAAGATAAAGAAAACTGCTCGAAAGCTGTAAATAGTGTAAACATTTACAATACCTCATGTGAGAAACATACAAAGATCCTGAAGAAGGTCGGAGCGTAAAACGTCCGAAACATCATGAATATGGCAATAAAGATGAGAACAACAGTCCGAAAGATCTAAATAGTGTAAATAGTTACAATGCATCATCTCAGAAATATCGACAGATCCTAAAGATGGTCGGAGACTAGAACGGCCGAAACGTCGTGAAGATGGCAATAAAGATGAGGACAACAGTCCGAACGATGTAAATATTGTAAATAATTACAATGCGCCATCTCAGAAATATAGACAGATATGATATCGAATTATCGGTTTGGTTTGTTTTGTTTTACGGCATATCAAACTCAATGGGTCATTTAATGCCGACAACTTTTTTTTTCCTGGTAATATTTTTGTTTTGTCAAAAATCTATTTCTGTTAATATTTCTTTCCTCAAAAATGTACAGCTGGTAACATTATTTTTTTCCAAAACGCAAAGCTGGTAATATTTTTTCAAAAACGCACAGCTGGTAATATTATTTTTTCGAAAACGTATAGCTGGTAATATTAGTTTTTCAAAAACATATAGCTAGAAATATTATTTTTTCAAAAACGTATAGACAGCAACACTATTCTTTAAAAAAAAACGTATAGCTGGTAATATTATTTTTTGAAAAACGTATTGCTGTTGGGCTTAGTTTATCGTCTTACCCAGGACGCGGATGTAGTTGATCGTCATACCCAGGACACGGATGTAGTTTATCGTCTTACCCAGGACGCGGATGTAGTTTATAGTCATACCCGGGATGCGGATGTAGTTGATCGTCATACCCAGGACGCGGATGTAGTTTATCGTCACACCCAGGACGCAGATGTAGTTGATCGTCATACCCGGGACGGGGATGTAGTTTATCGTCACACCCGGGACGCGGATGTAGTGTATCGTCATACCCAGGGCACGGATGTAGTTTATGTCATACCCTGGACGCTGATGAAGTTTATCGTCATACCCGCGAGGCTCGAGTTATTGGTTTATTACTGGTATTACTGGTATCATTTAAATATATTGCATGTTTTGCAACACACAACAGCCGAAACTTTGTAAACGTAACAAGGTGAGAATACTGGACTGAATAGCAAGACGTATAACAAATTTTTGAATGTTTTTAAATTTTATTTAAATAATTTAAATAATTTCGATATAAGTGAAAAATCGTTTCGTATTCTAATAATCATAATAATAAATTAACGTCCGATGATCTTTTCCCAACAATCTTTAAATTTTTTGCGAATAGATTTTAAAATTTAGGCGTGGTCAAAAATTGTTATCAAAATAACATTTCGTTATTGTACATTTTTTTTTAACTAAACATACAACAGGAAAAATAAGAGACAAAGTCAAAAGTTAAAAAAAGAAAGATTTAAACATTAAACATCAATTTTAATTCTTATTTCCTTTTTTTAAACGAAAACAGAAAATTGTTAACGAAAGCCCTTCCCTTTCAGATGTTAAAAACAATTTTCAAAAGAGTACACCAGTGATTTCAGTGAAACAAAAATCAACGTTCACAAGAAAATAATTTCAGCATTAAAGAATCACATTTATTTTATTACTATTCTGATCTATTCTAATATTTTTTCTTTTCTTTTTTTTTCTCTCTTGTAGTTTAGCAGCAAGGTGTGGGAGGGAAGGTGAATCCTAACGTGTTCATTAATCTAAAATGAATTAAATATTGTCGTGATTAAAAATAGCTCAGGTTCGAGGAATTCGTTGAAATTTTAAAATTTTCCTTTACAAATATTTGGCCAAGCCTAGACTGCATATAATTTCATCGTCTTGTTTCCTGAATGATAAAATTAGAGTGGATTGATCTAAAAGCCTTTGAGAATTTTCAAAATTTTCACCGAATTGTACATTACGAATGTCCTTCTGATTTATATAGACGTGAAAATTATTCTGAAATAGGTAAGACATTACCTTTTTCCTGACATTTTTAGTACTGATATTCACCTGTATAAAGCCCAACGTAGAAGGTTACGGTGTGGTGTCGTATGAGCGTAAGAAAAAAAATGTTTGATTTTTTTGTATGGCCTATCAACCATTTGCAGGTTATTTAAACCATAACATATGTTAGACCATAAAATATTTTACAAGAATTTTTTTGACATGATAATGATCTACTGATACAATTCATTCAATTTAACCCATAGCTGGGAGATACGTGGTGAGTTACTACCTTTCGCAAGGCTATTTACACGTAAATCTATTTTAAAATATTTAAAACATTACCTCTTCCCCGACATTTTTATACTAATATTCACCCAATACAAGATACATGGGCCACTCGAAGATGTGTTTTTGTTTATTTTTAATTCTAACTGATTTTTTTAGATTTTTACGTTTCTGCTGTTGTGGAAATGTTTGATTGTTTTTTCAAACACGGCCAGCACATTGTGACCGTGTTCATAGTCATCAAAAGAATGTGAAAACTATTCTGAAATCGGTAAGACTTTACTGACTTTTTTAATACTAATATTTTTTTTTAAGCGTATCACCCCAGGCAAGGCTGGAGGACACTATCACGCATGGGGTTATAGAAGGGTTGGAGGAAGAGCAGATAGGAGTGGTAAAGGAGAGGATGTGGAGAAAGAGAAAGACAGTGGATCGATCAAGGCAAGGGGGTTACAGAAGATTTGGAGCGAGAGCAGATAGTAATGAAAGATGAAAGGATGTGGAGAAGGGAAGTGGATAGATCAAGGCAACTGCAGATGTCGATTGACGTTACACTTAAACCGTTGGAGATTGTATTTGTCAGGGAAACAGTAATAGGGTAGGGAGTTCCATAGGCGAGATGTGCGAGACATGAAGCTATTGGAGTAAAAGAGACGTCTACATCTAGCAGTTTCAACGTACAAGTCCCCTGAGCCACTCAAGGTAGAAGGTTACTGCGTGGTGTTGCATCAGCGTAATAATCTTTTTTGATTGATTGACTTTTTTGTTTAGTTTATCAACCATTTGAATGTTATTTGAAGCAGAACATATTTTGAGATTGTAAGATTATTTAAAAGACAATAACGATTTACTGATGCAAGTCCTATTATTTAACGTGGGGGATGAAGATGTCGATTCCTACCTTTCTCTAGGGCATTTGCGCGTAAGTATAACGTAACCCGACTAGAATTCGAAATCTGCCCTCTGATTTTCAATTCGGAGATGGGATCCATCGCACAATATGCAGATCTAATCTTACAGCACTTGCCATTCCCAAACGGCCATACATTTAAATACTGACCAGGCCTGACGCTGAGCGTAAGAAAATGCAAGAAGAAAAAAAAAATGGGGTTATACAGGCAAGATAAAGGTTAACCTTAGACTTGAGGAAGCCAAGATTTTAGTAATTCGGAAATCACAGGGGCGGGAATCTGTTCCAAAAATACAAAGTTCTTGGGAAGAAATTTTTTTGAGTGGGACTTATTACGACTTGGCAGAAGTTAGGTAGTGAAATCATTTCTAAGTTGCATTTCTGTCTTCGGGCAGAGGGTAATTCAGAGTATGAGAATATTTTTTAAATATTAAAAAATAGATTTGTGGACTAATGTATTCTTTCACTCGCCAGTAGTTTAACATCACCTGAAGAGTCACATTTATGGCGTTGAAACATAATTGTAATTGTGTTGCGATTTTTAACATGTTTTAATATCCTAAAATGAATAATATTTTGCTCTCCAATATAGTGAATTCTCTTTTAAATTAAATGTTACGTACAGAAGGATTATACTCCATTTGCTGTCATTTTACCTGGATATATATATATATATATATATATATATATATATATATATATATATATATATATATATATATATATATGTATATATAGTGTATGTATGTATGTATGTATATATGTATGTATGTATATATGTATGTATGTATAAATATAAAAGTGAACATTTAAGTCAACAATCAGAGGCGTCAGACTGTTTCATGCAAGACGCAATTGTCAGGACACGTTGGTTTTTGTGTCGACTATTTATATATACGGGTCATTGGTGCATTGTGGCTAGTCCATTCTGACGGTTATTTTTACGTGAATGGTGCTTATTTATTTATTTGGGTTTACTTCTTTTACTTTTTTATTTTTATTCCTATTTCAAGTAGTTATTTATTATTTTCGGTTTTCGATATTTTAGTAATGTAGTAAAAAATGTTGAGATTAGTTTAGATCGTTTATTTAATAGTTTGTTTTGGTCTGGGAGGGTAATTATTGCTGACCCGTATATATAAATTGTAGAGAAAGAATCCAACACATGTGGCTTGACGATTGCGTCTAGCATGAAACAGTCTGTCGCGTCTGAGTGTTGACTTCAAAATTCACTTATATATTTACATACGCTCTATTTCTTATATTGAGCCCTTTTATCCCATAAATTGAGCACACTTTAAAACTAACTATATATATATATATATATATATATATATATATATATATATATATATATATATATATATATATATTGGTAATTTTTCCCGCATTATCTTTTAGATTTAATTTTTGCTTTCTTTCCTCTCATTGTTGTTTTCCTCTTAATATTTCTTCATCAGCATCCATGTCGCTTACTTGTTCTTTCTTCTTCGCCAACACCACAACCAGCTGTCTTGTACACGGCCATCTGCGCGCCAAAATCTCACTAAACTCACCGGAAGCTGGCACCCTTTTAACTTTTACGTTAATTTTCACTATCGACCAATTCATACAAATATCCCGCCAGGTTACAGCCGCTGACCCCTCCCCCAATCCATCTCTTGTCTCTCATCCGAGAGCCTGCTCACTTTTCACACAATTGCAACGCTAATATGTACCAAGATGGCAACGTTTACAAAACGGCTTTTTCGGTTATAATTTATGGTTTTACATCTTTGATTCGTATTTTTTTGTAGTTTGCTACAATTTCATCTATAATTTACCCCCCTCCCCACTTCTTTCTTTCTTTCTTTCTTTCTTTCTGCCCATCTCTTGTCCTTTTCTTTCTAGTCTTCTTTCCTTCCATTTTATTTCAATTTTTCACAGATTCTTTCTTTCTTTCTTTCTTTCTTTCGTTTTGTCCCACTCTGATCTTTTTCTTTCTCGTTTTCTTTACTTCCATTGGCCCGATGATTGCATCTAGCATGAAACAGACTGTCG
>OZ038512.1:7738863-7748863 GCA_964036315.1 Acanthosepion esculentum
TGCAGACCAATGGAAGCAAGTCATATTCTCAAACAAGTCCAGTTTTTCTCTTTTCCCAACTTCAGGGTGAGATTATGTGTGGAGGCAGCCCAAGAAAACTTACAACTGACCTGCCTCCTTCCAGCAGTGAAGCATGGAGGTGGATCAGTGATAGTTTGGTCCGCCATATCATTGAAATGTCTCAGTCCAATAGTTGCCCTGCATGGTAGAATCAACAGCAAAGATTACCTGAACATTTTGGGAGATCATGTTCATCCAATGGCCCAGACTTTATTCCCTGATGGTGACTGCATCTTCCAAGACGATAATACTCCAATACATACCACTCGAGTGGTTAAGAATTGGCATGAAGAGCATGAAAGTGAGCTAGAACACATAGAGTGGCCTCCCCAATCTCCAGATATCAATATTATTGTATATATGTGGTGCATTTTGAAGCAACAAGTTAGGAGCCGCTATCCTCCATCGTTGTGTCGTAAAGAGATGTTAATGGAAGAATGACTGAACATTCCTCTGGATGAAGTCAGGAAGCTGTATGATTCCATTCCTACACGTATTAAAGCTGTATGTGAGGCTAAAGGTCGACCAACTCAATATTAAGTAAATTTTCTTTGAATTTACCAAGTTTTTCAATTATTTTGTCCAAGCCCTGTATATATATATATAGAAAGAGATATTGTAGTCCTGTGAGCCAAATTCAACACAGACACACACACATATACATATATATATATATTGTCATCCACAGACAGAAATCTTTCGCTGTATCACAGCTCATCCGATTGCTTCTAGCTTGGATGGAACCCCGACTGAATTGGCATCAGTTGGGGATTCTACCACTAAGCCGTTGGCGCACGACGATGAAGGTGAATTTAAGGGTATTTATTTTTAGATAAACACACAGTTACTGTGAGAACTCTATTCAATTTACCGAAAAGTCTTGCATTATTAGCCGGAATAGTGATTGTTTACAACCCCCCCCACACACACACACACAATATATATATATATATACAGTGTGTATGTGTGTGTGTATGTGTGTGCGTGTTCCTAAAATCTGAACGTATTAAATTTTCAGCAATATTTTATTGGATTGGAATGTTTACCAGTAGCATCTTAAATATCATTTCCATCATTTGTGTGGCACATGTCGATGCAATAACGTCAATTTTACTATATTCCCTTTTTATGCATTGAATCAAGTGCGTTACATCTGTGTTTTCAACTGAGTACACCTCGTCTTTTAGTATTCCCCAGAAAAAGAATTCAATTCTTTCGACAAACCATGTTTAATTTGTGGAGGTAAAAAAATATTAGTTAATGAGACTTTAGGAACACCCAGCACACACACACACACACACACGCATATATATATATATATATATATATATATATATATATATATATATAGATATAGAGAGAGAGAGAGAGAGAGAGAGAGATAGATAGATAGATAGATAGAGAAAGAGAGAGAGAGAGAAAGAATGGCACATGTTTCACTGAATAAATTAGACAAGTTTTGTCGATTCTTTTTCAATTGTATCATTTCATATTCACTGAGAAGCTTTTATGTGCCATTATTAAAGGAAGAGAGAAAATTACTGTGTTGATACATATTATTTTAATTCCGAGTATTTTCGACATAGCACAATTTCATCATCGGTGTGTTTTTATTTCAAGAAAAATATTGTAGCGTTCATCATTTTTCAAAGACAAATTTGCTGTGTTCATCTGAAAGTTTTTTTGTTTTTTTTTTGTGAAGTGAAGATTGCTTTGTGAGTACAGTGGTTGACTTGATTAACGCTTCGGTGGAGGTAACTAATTATGGTGCTGTCGTCAAGATTGATTTTCTGTCCTCTTTTAATAATGACACCAAATGCTTGTACGTAGCAGTAATCCAAATTTTCTTTGACATTTTGGATTACTGCTACACACAAAAGATAACGCTTTAACATCAGGAAACGTAAGGAAAATGAATTCCTTTAAATAACATGGGGAAATAAACATTCTTCGCCTGATGAAGGCCGCAAATCCAGAAACGTGTGGAGCAAAAATATGGAAAATAAAGTTTTTAAAAAAATATACATTTTCAAAAAAATCCACATTATAACTGCTCTTTAAAATATACACTTTTCTCTCGTTGAAAAAATATATATGTATACATTTATCTCTCGTTGAATATATATATATATATATATATATATATATATATATATATATATATATATATATATATATATTATTTATTTATTATAATTTTATCATATAGACAAAATCATTTTACTCACAACAAAGATGCAACTTGGTTTCAGTGCATTTTAACTGCACATCTACGGGTGATCTCATCGCATCGTATATATATATATATATATATATATATATATATATATATGTTTGTGTGTGTGTGTGTGTGTGTGTATATCGAAAATATATATATATATCGAATATATATATATATATATATATATATATATCGAATATATATATCGAATATATATATATATCGAATATATATATACATATATATATATATCTCGAAAATATATATATATTCATATGTCGTATATATATATATATATATATATATATATATATATATATATATATATATGTGTGTGTGTGTGTGTGTGTGTGCGTGTGTGTGTGTGTGTGTTTGCATTAAATGATGACAAATAAGCGACTGAACTGTCTATTCATTTTTCTGCTGTATTTCACCGTATCATGCCACAATACAACCTTCAATATAGCTGACGGAATTAATATGGTTATAGCAATTGAAAGGAAGCGTACTGTCTATAAAATTCTGGCTAAGGTCGAAGATGTCACGATGTTCTTCAGTTTCGCTGAGTCGAATATCGTTGCTGCATGAGAAACGTGTTTTGCAAATTTGACGCTGCAAATTCTCATTAAGCTGAACACGTCACCATTCTCATACGCGTGTGCCCACAAACCCGTCAACACATGCACAGACACGCATAGAAAAAACGCACACATGCGCAAACATGCTTGTGAACATTACCACAAGTGCAGAGTGATTCACTAAGCGACCATTAGATCTGGCACAAGGCCGGAAGTATGGAGCACCCATAAGGATCTAACTCACTATACTGTCATAATTGATCTAACGATACAAAATTATTGGCCGTTACCCCGAGTCGAATTACCCAATCACCGCAAACACATATACTGAAAACAGACACACATTATACTTCTATATGTGTCGTGTTCGTTCAAGACGTAGGCGATCTTAGCTCTCCACATCTTCCTGTTCTTTGTAGCTCTTAATAAGATTGTTTTTTTTCTTGTGACTTCCTCTGTGTCTCTGTGAAATTATTTCTGTAGATATTCCTTGCGTTTTCAGTGCGCTTTTCTTTTGGGGGCTGCGTCGGATGAACTGGTACAGTGGGTTAATATTAAAATTAATTGATTCAAAGTATGATTAACTCTTTGTAATATATATATATATATATATATATATATATATATATATATATATATGTTCTTTATTGGTGCCTGGTATTATTACGAGCACACACTTTGTTACCACAGGTTTTTGCTGGTTTTCTCTCGTGATATAGAAATAGTAATACAGTATAACCCGGATATAAGAGAGTTGTCGGGACCTGAGAATAAGTATCTTATATCCGGGTTTCTCTTATATCCGGGTTTGCTCTATTTTGTTTTGTTAACACAGGCTCTAATTTGGGACCAGAGAAAATATCTCTTATATCCGGTTTACACTGTATATGGTTCTCTCTCCTTAATAGTGTTTTTCTGTCATATTAGAGAAGCACTTGTAAGCACTTGCGTGTTAGTGGCTTTATTGCCTTGCTTGGGTTGGAATGAGTAAAAGAAAATAGAAACATTCGGAATTCACTGACTGAACTCTCAGTGGTACCCTCGGTTGTAATCTATATAATCAGGTTGTCAGGAAAACAGCTTTCTCATGTCCACTATATGATATCGCTCTTTCTAATATTAAGGGAATTTCTTTCCAATCCTTTGGTTTAATGTCGTGCGGAATGTCTAAATCTTCACTGTACCTTTTATTTTCTAGTCATATGTTCTAATTTCTTTTTTATATATATATTTTTCTATATTTCTCAGATGAGGTATTGTAATTATTTTCACTATTTACATTATTCGGACTGTTGTACACATCTTTGTTGTCATATTCACGAGGTTTCGGCCGTTGTACTATCTGACCTTCTTCAGCTGTTATACCTTTAATTTTCAAACCGAACCCTTTATTTTGTACAGGGGTGTAGATTATTCGATTTTCACGCGTGGATATATCAGTTTTCGTTAAGTCTCTTTAGTAACGCAAACCCCAAGTTTTTTTGTTCACCTGGTATTGAACTCACAACTCTTTGGGTCAAGTTACTGGATTATGTTAACCACCGCTTTTATCCACTGGGCCATTTTTATTTTCTGTCGTTGGTATTAGAAATATTCAGCTGATGTTTTTGTTAAGATGCAAAGCCCTGTTTTTGATTTTTAGTGTTAGGCTAAGCGTCGGTTTTAGAAAAGTAAGATTTATTCGTGTTTAAACGTTTTTAATTATTGATCTGAGGTACCAGTTGCATGCATATGATGGACTAAAGGATTATGAATGACTGGGACGCTATTATGACATCCATAAAAAAGTCTAAATCAGACCAAGATATTCAAGAATATGACGCCGGTCTTCAAATAAATATTAGGGTGTTAGAAAAATAAGTACCTCTGGCGCAAACGATCTTAATCACAAAATCTATGAAAGCTATGATACGAAAGACTTTACATTTCCTTTAACTTAGTGTTGTTAACTAGGGAAGTTTACTGAACAGACTAAGGTTGGTAATGTACGATAATACTTAGGACAAGAACAACACATATAAGATTCGCCAGCGGCCCGTAGAAGTCGTCAACTGATAGAAGTGAGTCAAGCGAATTCCACAATGCATCTCCAGCTGCAGGATATCTACCAACCGCCCCACGCGGTCAGATGTGGCACAAGACCGGATTTAATGTGGGATATCCGAGCCCGTAGGCTCGGCCAAAAATTCCCGTAAACGCCGTATAAAACGAGGTCGGCTAGCTGTTTCCCGAGACGAGAGACTGCCTTTCGACATAGCCTGATCTGGGGGATCCTCTTTGCACAGCTGGAGACGAATCTCCGACTGTAGACCAACATACATTATTTACTACTGTATTTATGTGAATGGGGACATACCCATTAACGTCCGTAGGTATTCTACAACCCTTAGATTTACCTATCGAACGGTTTACACACCTTTCTAGTCTGTTGAATAGGAGTAGAGGT
Organism: Acanthosepion esculentum; assembly: GCA_964036315.1. NCBI lineage: Eukaryota > Metazoa > Mollusca > Cephalopoda > Sepiida > Sepiidae > Acanthosepion > Acanthosepion esculentum. The sequence goes on from OZ038512.1 coordinate 7,744,169, forward strand.
TTATCGTTTTTTCCTGTTTCGGATTGTGTTTCCAGTTCCTTCTAAAGTCTTCTTATTGTCTTTCATTCTCAGTAGCTACCTTGCGACTTAGTGGCTTTATCACCTTGCTTGGGGTAAACTGATTCAAAATAAATAGTCCAGCGCCATTATAGTGAGATTTGTATCATTACAACATTGTTATTTTACTAAGTTTCTCCTAATACAAGACGTGAGAGCCACTTAAGTTAGAGTATTAAGGTGAAGATTATGGGGATCAGGCGAATAGATAACGGTAGACACCTTGATTTGAAGTGGTTAAGATTCTAGCGTTCAGGGCAGCACATACGCAAGAATCTGTTACACAAATTTCTTGAGGGGAAAGATCTTAGTATGGACCATTATGTTTACATTTGGGACACGTGGAAAACACTGATTCAACACCGGGGGGAAGTAGCATGATGTATATATTTTTTTCAATCGATTTCAACCCAATAAAGGCAGTAAAGCAACGAAGACACGAGCGGTTTCTGGGTGTAGAAGAATTAGAAAACAAAAACTTTATCAAAGAACGAAACAAATGAATAAGGAATACAGTCGATAGCGATTGACAATGCATTTAAATGTTTGAAGATTAAAGGTAGCTGGAAATCATGGAGACAGAAAGAGAGTTTCACAATCGAAAAGTTCTCGAAAGAAACTATTACCATAGAAATTACGGTTACATCTAGACAAATCAACTGTATAGTGGTGAGACCTATTCGTCAGTCTAGTACTGCACTTATATTATATATAAATGTCTTGGTACCATAGGGAAGAATCCCTCATAATAATTGCCATAAAAGTATTTATAGAAAAGCTCAGAGGCAACCTCATGGCAGTGGGAAAGTGGCTGAAGCCGAAACGCCAGATCATGACCAATAATATTGCTGATTATTTTGGGATTTTATCAAAGATTTTTAGATCTATGGCGGAAGAACCTGGCCATATGTGTCATCAATATTCTAAGCATTAATGAATAGTAGACTTAGAGATAAGTAAAAAATGTTCAGGAGAGAAGCTGTAATGTGGAAACACATTCGGATATTTGTCCTGGAATTAACGAAAGAGTGCTCTTAATATTATAATCACCACCGTCTCAAGCATGTTTACATTTCCTTGCTTTCAATTTTGTAGATATTCTGTTTTCAATATTCACCATTTTTTTCATTTCTTTTTCCCTTTAAGTACGAAATTTTCGTGTTTCACTTTTGTTTTTATTATTTTGTTTTCGTTTCCTCTGTAAATGTTATTTTATTTTAGATTTTTTTTTCATTTTTTGTTCATTGAATTCTGGACTGAGAAAAGAAAATTGCTCGCTTCCCCGAAAGGTTTATCTGAATTGAGTTTTGAAAATATTTTCCATAATTGACTTTTTTTTTTGCTAGAGATTCGGGTTGTTTTTTTGTTTTATAGCCCCAACTCAGGTCACGCGTCGGCATAACGAATGAAACGGGTAGAGTTTGACGATTGGCTGCCTTGCGGTGGTCACGTGCAGATGTTTGAACGGAACCATGATACAGTTTTGCAAACAGAACGGAACAGAATAGAACAGAATAGCATAGACGTGAACGAACTGATATAGATGTATTTGAAAGAACTGAGATAGATAGATAGATAGATAGATAGATAGATAGATAGATAGATAGATAGATAGATATAGATAGATAGATAGATAGATAGATAGGAACAGACTGAGATAGATAGGAACAGACTGAGATAGATAGATAGATAGATAGGAACAGACTGAGATAGATAGATAGATAGGAACAGACTGAGATAGATAGATAGATAGATAGGAACAGACTGAGATAGATAGATAGATAGATAGATAGATAGATAGATAGATAGATAGATAGATACTGAGATAGATAGATAGGAACAGACTGAGATAGATAGATAGATAGGAACTGACTGAGATAGATAGATAGATAGATAGGAACAGACTGAGATAGATAGATAGATAGGAACAGACTGAGATAGATAGATAGATAGGAACAGACTGAGATAGATAGATAGATAGATAGATAGATAGATAGATAGATAGATAGATAGATAGATAGATAGATAGATAGGAACAGACTGAGATAGATAGATAGAGACTGAGATAGATAGATAGATAGATAGATAGATAGATAGATAGATAGATAGATACGAACAGACTGAGATAGATAGATAGATAGATAGATAGATAGATAGATAGATAGATAGATAGATAGATAGATAGATAGATATGAAATAATTGATGTACATAGATAGGAAGAAACTGATATGGATATTTAGATAAGATAGGAATAGTATGAGATAGATATATAGAAAGATTGAAAGAGAAGAGTTGAGCTAAATATATAAAGATATATAGATATGCATATTACATAATATATATATATATATATATATATATATATATATATATATATATATATATATATATATATATATATAGCGAGAGAGAGAGACAGATAGATAGATATATTATAAGTGAGTGTAATAATATTATTTTTTTTACTATAATCTCTTATAATAAAAATATAATGATACGTTGCTCTACTTTTTATTGATCACTTTTTAAAAAGTAAATGCGAGGAACAGTGGATTTTACTCCATAAGTTCTTTCTTATATATATATATATATATATATATATATATATATATATATATATATATATATATATATATATATATATGTATGTCTTGGAGCAGTAACAGTTTTACAAGAAAACATATATATATATTTGTAGAGATAGATATATACATATGAGAAATAGTGAATTAGTTAGCTAGATGGATAGAGATGAGCTAAGATAGATATTACAATAACTCTTTACGTCCTTCAAAACATCAACGTACGAAAGTAATGGGTACATTGATGAAATTCCACATTTTATTTTTTAAATATGTTTTGCCTATATAGTTTAGCTATATCTTGTCCCTTATAAATACACACACACACACACACACACACATATATATATATATATATATATATATATATATATATATATATATATATATATATTGAATTGCATAAACTTAATACTACCCGTCACAAATGTAAATGTTCATTTCATTTTTCGTTTCACCTTTTGGAAATGGTGTCTGATGATGTAGCGTCCTTTAAAAGGGCTATGGTGAAATAAATTATTACATGAAGCCTTAAAGTGGTCTGTTCTTCTTTAAATTATTAGCTCTGAATTTACATTGAGCTCTCAGGATTTCATCCTCCTTGGGACTACCTATACGGATTACCAAATATTTCGTAACTTAACTATATATATATATATATATATATATATATATATAGATTATAATTAATTGATTTAAAATATGTTTTTCGCTACACAGTGATAACCATGTTTCAAAAATGGAAGCTAAAGGCTTCGAATTTAAATTTGTTATTAAACTATTTATATCTTACTGTTCTTTCTTTTTATTTACATATACATACATACATACATATATATATATATATATATTTTTTTATATATATATATATATATATATATATATATATATATATATATATATATTAATGCATATTAGGGCAGTAACCTTTCTTTTAAACATCTTTTTTTAAATATGACAGAAAAAAATATTTAATTAAGTTTTGTTTTAGTTTTTCTAGGTTCTTACATTTTTCCGTTTGCTGGGAACAAATGAGTGAAAAAAATTGACCATATCATCCCAATTCGGTCAGTTCTTTAGCCATTTTCAAGGGACTTTTAGGTGTTGTTAATTACTCTTCATGCGATGGCTTTTTAATATATATATATATATATATATATATATATATATATATATATATATATATATATATATATAAACATAAAATATTGGGCAGCATGTATTTTATATACAAAGAAATAATCACGGATAGAATCAATCAGCAATATTAATGCGATTATTGGCCATATCACATCACTAGTAGAATATAATGTATGCATTAAAATACTGTTTAATCCATAGAATGATGTGATCCTCATTCATAAATCTGTTGTCAGTTGTTTCCAGTTTTTTTTTTTTTTTTTAAATGCGAGTACTTTCGAAGAATCCTTTATTCATCGTCAGGCATATTTTTTCCATTAAAATTTAAACTTGGAGACGAAATAATTGTTTGAAGACCGAAATATTTTTTTTTTGAATGTGCTATTAATGGCGGTTGTATACAAAGTCTCACCGCTAGGTTTTTCAAATTTTATGTGAGAATTTTTATTTGAAATTTTTTTTGTGAAGTTAATATGTCATGAACTAAGTATATATATATATATATATATATACACACACACACATATATATATATATATATATATATATATATATATATAATATGTCATGAACTAAGTATATAGTATATATATATATATATATACCTCATCTCAGAAATATAGACAGACTCTGATATATATATATAATATATATATATATATATATATATATATATATATATATATATATATATATATATATGAATAAAAAGGAAAGAACAGTAAGATATAAAATCCGGTGTTCTTATAGATATTTTTATTTTTACACAATAGTGCTCTATGTAAATTTAAATTTACAGAGCATTAATATTATAAATTAATAGATTTAAAATATGGTTTTACCACTACACGGTGATAACCATGTTTCAGAAATGGAAGCTAAAGCCCCTGAATTTAATTTTGTTATTAAACCAAA
>OZ038512.1:7758863-7781363 GCA_964036315.1 Acanthosepion esculentum
TCCCAGTAAAGAATCCTTTTATTCCGGGTTTTATTTGTATTCACGCTTCAATATTATCGAAATGTTTCATTCCTGTAATAGTTAACTCTTCCACTCATTCCATTCTTTTTATTCTCTTGTCAGTTTTGTCAACACTTCTTCTTTTCCTTCCTCTAAGCTAAAATCGTCCTTGTCATCAATCTTTTCCGACCTTTTCTTTTCTTTCTTTCTTTCTTTTTTCTCTCCTGAATTTTCCTTCGGATCTAAAAGATTTTCGTCAACATTCTTCTCATATTTTTCCTAATTTATTCTTCGTTCATTCTCTTTTTGTTTATAATTTTCTTTTCCTAGTCATCATTCATTTCCTTCTTCTATTTATCCTTTTCTTTTTTATTTCTTCTTCAGAATTTCACCATCCAAGCTAATCTTACCTTCGTCATTCGTCTTCTTTCTTTCTTTCTTTCTTTCTTTCTTTCCTGTATCCAAGCTAATCTCATCTTCTTCTTCTTCTTCTTCTTCTTCTTCTTCTTCCGTTTCTTTTTTCTTTCTTCAGAATTTTACGTTCCAAGTTAATCTCATCTTCGTCATTCTAGTGCTTGTTGTCGTTCTTCTTAGTCTTCTTCTTCTTTCTTTCTTTCTTTCTTTCTTTCGTTCCTTCCTTTTTTCTTTCTTCTTCAGAAATTCACCTGCCAAGCCAATCTCATCATCATTTTTTTCTTTCTTTCTTCTTCAGAATTTTACCTTCAAAGCTAATCTCATCATCTTTTTTCTTTCTTTCTTTCTTCCTTCTGTATTTTACCTTTTAAGATAATCTCATCTTCACAATTGTTGTTGTTGTTTTTGTTCTTTCTTTCTTTCTTTCTCCTTCTCTTTCTTTCTTCTAAATTTTAATTCTAGGGTAAAATTCTTCGACGAGATTCTTCTCATATTCTTTCTTTCTTTTTTCTTCTTCTTCAGAATTTCATTTTCTTCATTGATATTCTTGTAGTCTTTCAGCTCTTCTTTAAATTATTCTTCTCCTCCTCCTCCTTCTCGATCTGATCTTCATTCATCGTTTAACCTCTGACTTCTTCCTCTTTTTATCCTCCACCTTCCTATCTTTTCTCTCTCTCTCTCTCTCTCTCTCTATTTCTCTCTGGTTGTTCCCTTCTTCTTATTCTTCTTCTTCTTCTTCTTCTTTATCATTGTCATCATTTTTCGATATTTTCTTTTTCGCTTTACCTCTTGGCAAATATTAAAGCTTTCTTTCTTCCGCATGTTTCTCGTCCATATAAATCTGTTTTTCTTTTAACCGCCATTATTCGCCATGACCGCTCACTATTCTTTTCTCTCTTCCTCTCAATCCCTCTCTCAGCGTATCTGATTCCTTGCTTCTGTTTACAATTTAAGATTAAGGAATTGATAACTTTTCCCGATTTGACATCTTTTATTATGTTTATTTTTCTGTTTTTAAACATTCAAAAACTGCTGCCGGATGTTGTCTCGCATTAAAAGTAAAAATGGCGCTTTCATCAAAAACCCAACGAAGGCGAGTTAAAATGAAAAACAAAACCAAACCAGAATGAAAGCAATAACAATTAAAAGTTCTCAATTGAAATGAACCAGTACTTTATTCTTCTGATGGAGTTAAAGCGTACCACAGATCCAAACTCTAATGGACTTGATTAAGGCACCTACGGCTCGTGATTAGAAAACATAGAAAGACCTTGTCATCAGGAAAAATGAACAAAGAAATGCTAGCGAAAACAATAGGTGGAAAAACTGTAATATATATATATATATATATATATATATATATATATATATATATATATATATATATATATATAAAGAGTGGGTTATCAAGAAAAACAATAACCCAAATTTAATCATCATTTAAAAATAAAATACGGTTCCTTTCATTTGCAATTTAATTAACAGTGTAGAGTTTTATAAATGCTATATAGGACACTGAAATTCATAATGTGTGAATTGAAACTAATAGAGGCTGGAATGTAATTTGGCTTACGGACACATCACCATGAAACACCGGTTCACATACGATCACCTAAGTTAAGCAACGTCGAACCTGCTCACTATCCAAGATGGGTGACCGCTTCGGAATACTAGGTGCTGCAAGCTTGGATGTGAAATGCATAATTGCTCGGAATTGTAAATCGGAGAGCCGGGTTCAATTTTCCGTTGGGCTTGCTATATTCACTTGCGCGCGAATACTCTGGGGAAAGGCATGAATCCACCTTTTCTCCCCTCAGATATGGGTTAATTAGCAAGACTTGTATCAGTAAAGTATGATTTCCTCAAAATAAACAAAAATTCTTGCAATCTGAAAATATTTTCTGGCTTTAAATACCCTGAAAATTGTGGATAAGCAGTAAAAAACGAATCAACCTAAAACCTTATTTCCACAGCTATGGCTTAATTAGTAAGACTTCAACAGTAAATCATTATTATCTCGTAAGATTCTTATAATCTAAAAGTATTTTCTGGCTTTAAATTACCTTCAAAGGGTTGATAAGCTGGAAAAAACAAATCAAACAAATAAAGTTATCACCCCAGCAATAGGTTACTTAGTAGGACAGCTAACAGTAAATCATTATTATTTCGAAAAATTCTTACAACCTAAAGATATTTTCTGGCTTTAAATAACCTGCAAAAGTGCCGTAGAAAACGAATCAATCAAGCAAGCAGGGAAGTGGTTTTGTAGACTGAAGCCAATGGCCAGATCGGACTGTTCGGTGACGAAAGCAAGCTTTCAAGTTGGAGTATATTGGCTCTTGATTAACCAGGGAACGGAAGATTGACTTCACCAGGTCTAAAACATACTTCGCGTAAATGAATACTTACTGAGATATTTGGAAGGATATGGTCAGATGCTCTGCTCTAAAGTGACTTGAAATTCTACTCTGTCTTGTGATTAATGATGTTGACGATGAACTAGATATTTCGTACGAGCTTCCTAGAATTAGCTAAGAAAATGTGTAGCTCTCTTGCACCAGAATATGTACATTATGATTGCCATTATATCAAACAATGTTAAAATACGATAATAGAAAATAAACTATACAGAATTAATAATAAAAATAAAACTTATGTTAGGAATCGAGTCGCCTCTTCAACGAATACAATTTGTGCTCTTCCTAAAAAACGAGAAAAGATAAATAATTTAACATATTACCATATATATATATATATATATATATATATATATATATATATATAGTTAGGTAATGAAAAGTTTGGTAATTTGGATGGATAATCCCAAGGAGGTTGCAATCCAAAGAGCTCAATGTCAAACCATATCTTTTATACACCTCCTCTCACTCTCCCTATCACCTTACATCAACTTAAAACTACCCGTCAAGAGTGGATAAAAATAATACGTAAATTTAAAGCCATTGTTTCTACCCTTGGAAATGTGATGAGATGAACCAGAAAAAACACCTACACAGGTGAAATAAAATATAATCAATGGACACTTAATGCTGTCCGTTTTCTAATTAAATTAATATACATACATATATATATATATATATATATATATATATATATATATATATATATATATATATCAAGAGGCAAAAAACGTAGCATATCATAGAAGAATTCGGTAATAATATTTTTGGCAGATAAAATTTTAATATCTGCCTCATCAGAATTTACTAAATGGTTTAAATTTATCACTTCAATTTATTAAAAGAATATTTAAAATTAATCACAAGATAAAAGAAAGTAGATGTTTAAATTACTTGACCTAAAAAAAAATTCCTGAGGATTTACATTATTAATTTGAGGAGAGGGGGTAAGATGAAATAGATATAATGAATTTATGAAAGTTTTTATATATTACATTATTTATTTTTTCACTATTTTTGATATATATATATATGATGATGATTGTTATTATATTGACGTAGATTAGATGATGACGATATAATTATTTATTTAATTTCAATATATTTCACTAGCAGCAATTTGTACTTCCCCAACCTATTACTGCTTATTATGTTGAAACCATGCTTCTCTTGTTTCTTTCTCCCACTACACTCTTGAATGATATACATTCCCAGGATATATATATATATATATATATATATATATATATATATATATATATATATAAGTTAAATTTTAAAACCATTTTTAATGTGATTTGAAGAACCAGGAAAAAACACTTGCCTGGGGACCTTTAACGTTGTCTGTTTTTTAATCTTATTAAATTAATGTATATATATATATATATATATATATATATATATATATATATATATATATATATATATATATACATTTATATATATATATATATATATATATATATATATATATATATATATATATATATATAAGCTTATCACCCCAAGCAAGGCTGGAGGCCACTAGCACGCAAGGGGTTACAGAAGGTTTGGAGCGAGAGCCGATAGGAATGAAAGGTGAAAGGATGTGGTGAAGGGAAGTGGATAGATCAAGGCAACTGGAGATGTCGATTGACGTTACACTTAAATAGTTGGAGATTGTATTTTTCAGGGAAACAGGAATAAGGAAGGGAGTTCCACAGGCGAGATGTGCGAGACATGAAGCTATTGGAGTAGAAGAGACGTCTACATCTAACAGTTTCAATGGTGAAGGGGTGGGAACGGGATGCTAGCCTCGTAGGACGTTTAAATTCACGAGGCCTAGGAACCAGCGAAAGCAGCTCATCGGAGCAATTACCGTGAAAGTGTTTGTAAAAAAGACAGAGCGAGGCAACCTCGCGTCTGTGAGAGAGCGACTGCAGACGAGATGACAGATCAGGGCCAATTACATTGCATATCCGTCTCTGGATCTTATCAAGAACCCTGGGGCAAACAGCAGGGGCTCCAGACCATATATGTCAGCAATACTCCATGCAAGGGCGAATGGTCGATTTATAGATTTGGAGGATCGATTCCAGGGAGAAACATTTCCTGGCTCGGCACAGGGAGCCAACTTTCCTTGCGGTGGATGATGCAATTGACTCGAAGTATTTGTTCCATCTCAGATCAGCGGACAGCGTGAGACCGAGCAGCCGCAGAGAGGAGCTCTCGAGAAGTTGGTCTTCAGACATTCTAATGGGATGCAGGGATGGATCCTTGTGGTGGTTAATTATATGTATGTATGTATATATATACGAAAATTTCTCAGAGTTAACCTGTAGAAAAGACAATATTTATAAATATAAATGACAATAGCCAAGCTGTAATAGTTGCCGACGCGTTTCGTCCAATGTGGACTTTCTCAAGGCAAAAGAAATGCATTTATAAGCATAAAAGAAACCTCACAAAAACAAGTAGCTAATGCACTAGTCATACACAGAAATAAATTCAACCACAATTTTGATTTTAAAAATGCTACACTCAAAAAAAAAAAAGAAGAAAATAACTCACTCAGAAGGAAAATCCTAGAGAGTGCCGCCATTGAATATTACCCAAATATTAATCTACGCCCAGGATTTTTTCCTATTTCACCTTTCTTAACAGAATTACTACTCTCCCAAACAAACGTACACAACAATATCGTGAAATCATAAGAAAATAGTTGAATCCGTCAACGCAGCAATAATAACAATATCTCCACACGTGACAGTAATTGACGTAATTTTCAGATAAAACAATGAACATAGCGTTCTCTAAATTCTAGTTGCTAAGGACATTTTGTTTTTTATTTATTATTAGTTACTTTGTTTAAATAAATTCATATCGTTTTTTGCCTTGTGAAAGTCCACATTGGACAAAAGGCGTCGGCAACTATTACAGTTTTCCTATTGTCACACACACACACACACACACACACACACACACACACACACACACACACACATATATATATACATACATATATAATATAATTATATATATATATATAATTTAATGTGTTATATATATATATAATTTAATGTGTCAATGTCTGGATCTTCTCAATTTAAATTTGAGAGAATAGAAATTTTACATCTAACTCAATCATGTCTCTCTCCACCTTCACTTCCTCACTTCGTTAATTTACATATGCTTAGTACTGCCCGTCAAAAATGTGTAAATTTCTTTTCATTTTTCGTTTCAACCTTTGGAAGTAAAGTCTGATGATCCGCGGTCCTCTAAAAAGGCAGTGGTGAAATAATTTATTACATGGAACCTTAAAGTGGTCTGTTTTTATTTTTAGTTAAATTATTAGCTTTGCTTTACATTGAGCTCTCTGGATTTTATCCTCCTTGGGTCTACCCATACGGATCACCTAGTTTTTCGTAAACGATATATATATATATATATATATATATATATATATATATATATATATATATATATATGAGACAGAGAGATTAAAATTGTTCCAATGATAGAATGGTGTATACTTTAAAGGGAATAAAAAATGGCAACTGTTTTGGTTATAATGTTATTTTATTTATTTATTTAATTTAAAAAAATATATATATTATCCGTTATTTCCCATATTTTTGCTACACGGGTTTCATCCCTTGTGACCCTCATCAGGCGAAGAATCGTTATTTCGACATATTAATTTTTTCTTTATGCTTTCCTCTGTGAAACCATTGTCTTTTGTGTCTGCAATGTGAGCAAATTAAAACCATTCCGGGCCGGATCCGGACCCGCAATCCTGAAATTTTGGATTCTCAAGTTTTCATAACTGCGATTGTTTTCGGCGATATTTTTACCTGAGTTTTTGCAACGAGTTTTTTTTTTACGATAACAATTATTATAACTTGAAAATAAATTTGTTGGATAATCAAAATTAATTGCGAAATCCAGTCATCTATGAAATAAAAATAAGTGATTATAAGGAAAGTAAGGTCCTACGTACATGATATTTTCTTTCAATTAACTGGCGGTAGATGAACTTTTAAAAGGTAAGGTAATGATATTTACACCTGCATCTATACCTACCTAGCTGTTGCGACCGATGCCAAATGGAGATCACTCTTCAGGAGATAGCTTCAATGCCGCCCGATAGCTAGTAATGAATATAATTAGAATATATCGCTCATATTGTGCTGGTCTTAATAAAAAAAAATGCTCAATGTAATATATATAAAGTAAGTGAATTAAAAAAAAGTTATATTCCTACTCGACACCTGGAGATTACGTAGTGCATGAAACTCAGAGTCGTGCTAGCGGTGAGGGACAATATACCTCTTCAGTTATGAAGTGAGCGCTCTATCTGCTGATTAGGTGTTTATATACATAACGTAATAATACGTTAAAAGATTACATTTGCCGTGCGCCGATAACTTAGTGGTAGAGTCTCTGTGTGATGCGAAATCGGTCGAGTTTCAATCCCGGCTTAAGCAATCGGATGTTTTGCCGCACTGATGACCTATATATATATATATATATATATATATATATATATATATATATATATATATATATATATATATATATATAATTATTTATTTAAAAATTAAAACATAAATATGTTATAAAATCACTACAAAATTAGCCATTTTGTTTCAACACCTCTGGTGTCTTATCAAGTGATGGCGTTGAATGTAGAACTACTGCAGGTTCTACATTCAACATCATCACTTGATAAGTCACCAGAGGTGTTGAAACAAAATGGCTATTTTTGTAGTGATTTAATAACATATTTATGTTATAATTTTTAAATAAATAATTATACAGGGTGACCCCAAAAAACGGGAAGTTTTGAAGTGCGTATTGCCAGACATGAGCAAGTGGCAACACTGCGAGACAGTGACCTTGAGCAGTAAACATTTCGCCATTTTAGTAACGAGAATGAAATTCACAGTATCCCAGCTGAGATGTTGCAGCAGTCAATGAGGAATCTCAACAGCAGATTTCAAGAATGCATTCGTACAGGAGGACGCCATCTACAGGACGTAAATTTAAAAAAATGAAAATTCTATCATTGTTTCTTAAATGGCATGTTTTAAGGTTTCAATTACTATGAATTAAATATTTTTCTTCCATCACTCTTGTTTTCATTGGATTGTTTAAAAGTTCCCGTTTTTTTGGGTCACCCAGTATTTGCTCTACTCTGTATTGAGCACTCTTTTAAGAATAGTAATTTTTGGTTATTGGAATTTATTCCGTATACACCAATCCTATACTTGGGTATATATATATATATATATATATATATATATATATATATATATATATATATATATATATATATATATATTATCAAGGGTCGTGTCTCGTCACCGTTTTTTGTGTGTATATATATCTAAATATGTCTGGGCGCTTATGTATTATTACCTGAGTGTGTTTGGATTGTTTTACGTGAGAGGTGGTCATCACAGTTGAAGTAAACTGTAAAATGTATACATTTTTGTCTGGAGCTATCAACATCCTATTTAACGTAATTTCAATGAAAAAATAAATTAAATAAAATATGTATTTTTTATTTTCTCCTCAGTAATTTTATAATTTTAAACTTAATAGAGATTAGATTTAGATTTCTAAATAGATAATTTTTTACTTTAAATTTTAATTTCTAATTTTATCATATAATTTAATACTTATTAGTTTGGACATATTCTATTTTACTAGAACCCCAACTTTAAAGCTTTTAATATCTATGATAAACTTGCTTCGTTGTCAAATTTTTTGAATTCTCATATACTTGTATTTTTATTGGTCATTCTAGCTTATGTTACAGCGTTTACCCCTAGAGAAAGATCGATAATTAATTTGAAACTTTTAAAACCATTTATTCTACATTCAACATCATCACTTGATAAGAAACCGAAGGTGCTGAAACAAAATGGCTATTTTTGTAGTGATTTCATAACATATTTATGTTATAATATTTAAATAAATAATTATATATATATATATATATATATATATATATATATATATATATATATATATATATATATATATAATTTTTTTCATTTCAGATAATATATTATATAAAAAACTGTTCGAATGTTCTTTTTATACGAGCCCTTTCGGCTATACATTTAGCCATTGTCAATGACTATGTATTTGAACGGTTAAATAAGAAATAGTTTGTTGTATGTATGTTTTATAAAATGTTTTTCCTTTTCAAAACACGGTCAAGATACCGGACCCTATTCATAACATACATATTGACAACAATAGTATAATCGCATCATCGACATTATATAAATACATACAACGAACTTTGGTTATAATAAATTGTTAGAAATAATTATTATAACCAAAGTTCGTTGTCAAGTTTTTTGAATTCTCATATACTTGTATTTTAATTGGTCATTCCAGCTTATGTAACAACGTGTTTTCTAGCGAGGGATGTTTGATTGATTTGAAAAGAAAATGTTTGAATAATCAAACCATGTAATAATTATCAATGTGCATTCATTTATATGTTTCCTGTCCCATTTATAGTGGGAAAATATTCATCAAATTAAGTTAGTAAATTATTTCCTTTAGTGGTTTTAATAACCGAGACAAATATAATATTCATCTGCATTTAGACAAAATTACTTCCCGATCAAAATGAAGCATCTGATTAAACAGTTCTTTTCTGCCTGCGTTTCTTAGATTGCAGTCTTATTTGTTCAAGTCTTACATGTGAAGCACTGAGATAGCTTTGTCTATTCAATGATCATCTTGCTTTAACTTGGTCTTAAAATAGGGTTTGTCATCGTCGTTTTTTTGTCGTTCTGTCGCTATGTTTTTTTTTCTGTTCCACTGTTATATTAATCACATAACATATATAACATGAAAAGAGTTTGATCAAAAAGTGATTTATATAATTACAGGAGTAATCAATGAATCATAGATATTAATGAAGGTCTAAAATATATAAAAGGAACGGATTAATTAAACGATTCATTCGCCACTATCTTAGTCGTGGATTCTTTATCTTCGCTTTATTTAAACAATACATTGATCTCAATGGTTGTCACCAATCCAGTCTCCATATATATATATATATATATATATATATATATATATATATATATATATATATATATGCTAGACGCCTTGCAAATCAGCTGCTGGTTTGAAGAGCCACCTTCGAAGTCATTCGAGAGGAAACAATGCTTTAGATTGAATGGAGGTGTCGATGTGCAAGACGGCTGTCATCTGTGAAGATGGGGCAATCAACATGTATGTGAGTATATATATATATGTGTTGTACAGCATGATTTATTCCATTGGGGGTTTCGGTATTACTTACAGATTAGATAATTTATTCTAACTTTAAATAGTTTTGGCTTTAAATCCCCCATCACTTAATAATATAAACCCCTTCTTGTCTAAATACAATTTATTGTCAATCCTATTAAAACATCTATGCGGTTGATGTAACAGAAACATACATTCATTTACATACAACTAAAGACTTTGATCATCAATAAACTGCCATCCTGACCCATCTCTCCTTAGAGAGATACCTCCCCTTGTCACCAATGAAGTCTCCTTATCTAAATATATAAATATATATATATATATATATATATATATATATATATATATATATATATATATATATATATAGTGATTTTCCAAGCCTAGCTTAGATGTGGCATAAGGCCCAAAGTAGAGGGCACCCAGTGAGAATCGTACACACTGCTCAGTCGTAATTATTCTAGCGAGAACAATTTCGCTAACCATTACACCGTCTCGAGGCACACAAGCGATTTTCCAAGCGTAGATTAGATGTGGTACAAGGCCGAAAGTAGGAGGCACCGAGTGTGGATCGAACTCACTACTCAGTGGTAATTGTTCCAGCGGGAACAAGCTTCATATCCATTACACCGCCTCGAGGCGCCCAGTGATTTTCCAGGCGTAGCTTTGATGTGGCCAGGACCGAAAGTATGGGGTACCCAGTGAGGATCGAACTCACTACTCAGTCGTAATTGTTCTCGCGTGACAACCTTACTACTATTACACTGCCTCGAGGTGCCCTAATATATATATATATATATATATATATATATATATATATATATATATATATATATATATATATATATATATATATATATATATATATATATATATATATATATATATATATATATATATATATATATATGTGTGTGTGTGTGTGTGTGTGAATACCTCTCCAGATTTTGACTCAGATATGAGGGGGTAACAGGTTAGGTGTTCAGTTGCGCAGTAACCCTACGACCACGCTCGGTCATGGGAGAAATAATGAGAATTGGCCGATAAATTTATTTGAGAAAATTTATGAAATATCAAGAGAAATTGAAACTCCAGACTAAAATGAAAAAAAAAAAACGATTCGCGCATAAAAATTGTGATTTAAAAACAAAAAAAAAAGATAATGACCAATTACCATCAAGCAGTTGACAGATATAATAGACGCAATAATGGCTGGCAAACCAAAATTTTTATTCTTTATTACGATCTCTGTCTCTTTCATGAACAGCTTTTCAAAGGCAAAAAAATGATTTTATTCAAAACATAAAACACTATCCAAAAACGCTTTATTTCTTTAAATCTTTTCCATTTGAAGTTAATGTTTTTTTATACTATCGTATTCCCCAGTAAATGCAGAAGAGCCACTCTTGGTAGAGTGTTACTTATTCAGGTTACGGTGAGGTGGTAACGTGAGGAAATAAGGATATATAACTGTTGACTGAACGGGTTAAGATAGTACTGAACGGAGGAAGAAGCAGATCCGTAAAAACTTCGCAGTTACCAGTGGAAAACAAACGGAATATGGTTGACTCGACCCTGCAGATTTGATGTGCCGGGTCAGAGCTGTGCATTTTTAAATGGTAGAACTTAGGAATGTTTGCATGAAAATAGCGATAGAATAGCGGGAGGCTTGTGACTTTTTGTCGACAGGAAAGGGGTTGTCTCGCTTCGCTGCTGGTAAGTGTCCTGATAGGAAAAACTGCAAACAACCTTCTTTCCACCATTTACGTGTTAAAAGCAAACTTACATTGTGAACTTTTTACATCATTCTTATCGTTTCTGATAGTTAAGAAAACGGCATTATTTCCATTATTCGGACTATTATCCTCATCTTTGTGGTCATATTTATTACAACGTTTCCACCTTTGTACACTCCAGCCTTCTTCAGATGGTTGGAATGTCGAACTGAACCCTTTATCTCGCTCACTATGGTGGACTGTTCTAGTTCCACATGTCATGTTTAATGGATGTCAGTTATTAGTTATCTCATGTTAATTCCCCTCTCCAAGTTCTCCACTGCCTTAACAGGGTATTGAACTCACATTCTTTGAGTCCTGCCACTGAATCTAACTAACGCCTTTATCCACTATGCTATGTGTCCTGCAGAAGGCCGGAACGTTCAACGGCCGAAACGGTGTAATAAATACGGCGACAAAGATGAGGACAATAGTCCGAATAATGTAAATAGTGTACATAATACCTCATCTCAGAAATATAGAGAGATACTGAAGGGCCGAAACGTTGTGATAAATATGGCAACAAAATGAGGACAATAGTCCTAATAATTTAAATAGTGTACATAATACCTCAACTCAGAAATATAGACAGATACTGAGTTAAGAAAATGCTTTACCAAACAAAAATACTACAATGTACAGCGCAGTATATATATATATATATATATATATATATATATATATATATATATATATATATATATATATATATATATATTTATCGTGATTTTCCAGGCGTATCTTAGAAGAAGCACAGGGCCGAAAGTATGGGGCACCCATTGAGGATCGAACTCACTACTCAGTCGTAATTGTTCTAACGAGATAAGCTTGCTAAACATTATACCCATTTATTTGTATGAAAATATTGATCTGGGGAATTAGAATCGAATTTCGATTCTAAGGAATAAATCATAATCTCGATGAACACATAAACACTTAATATATATATATATATATATATATATATATATATATATATATATATATATATATATATATATATATATATATATATATATATATATATATATATATGCCTGATAACGTAACTGTCCGTGTTTCAATTCCTGGTAGTGGATGCGCACTGCTGATGAGTCCCAAATATAAGACGACACGGCCGTCCAGTGCTTTCTGCATTCTGTTGAGATTTCTTCTAGACTCGATGAATTACTTAATTATGATTATCTCAAATCCTCCTAATTTCTACCACTTGCATATCCTTGTTTGAACCGGCTTCTAATGCTCACGATGGAGCGGCTTGGGGATAGTAATCGTGGCTCGTGGGGGCACAGTCCTATGGGTAAAAGAGAAATTCGGATGAGGTCCATCACGGAATATGTGATCGAGCGGCGCTATATCGAGTCTGATTCGCTACCTCTTCCCCACGGAGGCCCGTTGGAACAGTTGACGTTTGCCTGATAACGTAACTGCCCGGGTTTCAATTCTCGATAGAGGATGCGCACTGCTGATGACATAACGGCCGTCCAGTGCTTTCTGAATTCTGTTGAGGTTTCTTCTAGTCTCGATCAATTACTTATATATATATATATATATATATATATATATATATATATATATATATATATATATATATATATATACACTTACTTATATGGATGTGAGTTTGTAACCCTGTGTTTCACGATCCTCAGACAGAGTTTTATCTGATGATCGGAAGAGCGTGAAACGCACAGTTACAAACACACATCCATACACCTAATTATGTTAGCTCTATAACTGATATTAAGCGACTTCCAATAAGAAGCACACATATATAATATATAAATAATATATATATATATATGTGTGGGTGGGTGCAATGGATACATTTTCGTCGAAATAACGCAAAAATAATGCGCCTCATATATAATAATCAAGGAATTGCAGTCTGGGGAGGTAGGTAACCATATGTACAAGGTCATGTAGTCGCAGAAATTGACTGTTCTCCTGCATGTGTGACATGGTGAAGAGTCCTGTTGCGAGACATGGTATCTTTCAGTATCCACCCTGTTGATCCCGGGAAGCACTACCTCCTCAAGGCACAAAGTGAAGACCTCCGTGTTTAATCTGAGGCCCTCACCAACAAATTCGGGAGTTCTTTTCTTCTTTGTAATCACCATTAAACTCATCCAACTCTTTCGTAATCCTCTTCACTGTCCTCAGATTGACACGAAATACACTCTGAAATTTATGTATTGAGGCTTCCGTCGCAAATTACAAGCACTACAGGATGCCGTTTCCAGATTTCTGGCGGAATGACTTACGTTATGGTGCTTTATGTTCAAAAACGGTGCCCAACTGACCCTTCAATACTGTGCTGTCGCCAAAATCAAAAACAAAAGCATGCTTGAATTAAAAATATAAAATGGTGACAATTTCCCCATTATACCTTATAGTGTTCCGTATTATGTTGCCCTGTTCTTTTCTTTCTTTTGATTACCCAAACATTAAATTGAAAAACCGGTTACCATCCGATCAGCGAAGTTAAGCAATGTCTAGCGTGGTTAGTAATTAGATGTGTGACCGCTTGAGAATACCAAATGCTGTAAGCTTGGATGTGTGTGTAATGCAATCGCTAATAGTAGGGAATAGTTCGGTAGTCTCTCATACATCGCAGACAATCAATGTAAGGTCCACGTATCGTACGAACGGTTAATACCTAATCAAATCGAGGAGTGAATGAAATGATATGTAAAATGATTCAAGTCTCGGTGTAATCATTTAATTCACACCTTTCAATTTGTTACAAATGTAACTGTATTGAAGGGGTAAAAAAAGAGCTATGAACATATTATATACCATTTCAGGAAGACTTATTCAGAAAATAGTTTGTTTAGTGTATATAAGCATTATGAATAAATTAATTTTTAATTAAATAGATACATCGATAGACAGACAGATAGAATAGATAGATATGAACAAAATGAGATAGATAGATAGCTAGATAGACTGATAGATAGATAATGAATAGTGAGATAGATAGATAGATGTGAACAAATCGTGATAGATAGATTGAAGCAACCTGTTACACACACACACACACACATATATATATATATATATATATATATATATATATATATGCATAGATAGATAGATAGATAGATTAAAGCACCCTGTTATATATATATATATATATATATATATATATATATATATATATATATATATATATATATATAGATACATAGAGAGATAGATAGATTGAAGCACTCTGTTATATATATATATATATATATATATATATATATATATATATATATATATATATATATATATGTATGTATATATATATTCATAGATAGATAGATAGATAGATAGATAGATAGATTGAAACACCCTGCTATATATATATGTATATATATATATATATATATATATATATATATATATTCATAGATAGATAGATAGATAGATAGATAGATAGATAGATTGAAACACCCTGCTATATATATATATATATATATATATATATATATATATATATATATATATATTCATAGATAGATAGATAGATAGATAGATAGATAGATAGATAGATTGAAACACCCTGCTATATATATATATATATATATATATATATATATATATATATATATATATATATTAATAATTTAAATAAATGTTAAATGTAATGCAAAGTAATGTGAAAAAATGGGGAGGCTCTGGAAATATTTATGATTTTTGCTCTAGAATTTCTCATTGTTGTAAATAAAAGTCGATTGCTTTTTCGAAAGGAAGAGATTAAAACGACAACTCACACAGGGAAACATAAACCTTTCGCACGCGATCAGAGGAAATACTTAAAACATTTTTATATCCATTTTAATGTTTTAAAAAAATGTCAACATGTCCGTTTGCACGATGAAAAGAAATTCGTAATTGGAAAGATTTGTAGTTCGCTTTTTTTTTCGAAAGAAAAGAAAATAAAAGTACGTAAAAAAGAGTTTCGCTTTCCTGCCAAGCAACCCCAGCTGTGATGTTGCGTGCTTATTAAAAATTTAGTAATTATTGCTTTAAAATATATTTTCACTACGTATATATATATATATACACACACACACACACACACACACACACACACACACACATATATATATATATATATATATGTATGTATGTATGTATGGTTGGCGTGTGTGTAGATTATATAAAATAGTTTATTTATAAGTGTGTATTGGCATAATTTTAATTATGACTTTTCAAGACCAGAGAATATAGAATTTCCTTTCTAAAAAATTTGATCTGATACAATTATTATTTTTTCAAGAAAAATATTTGAGTCTTCTGGAATGGTAATTTTTATGGTTTTATGAGAGATGGTAATTATACTATGAGGAAACATTTGGTATTCATTGACCGGGCAGCCTGTACAACTTTCGGTTGAGATTTGTAAAATCTTTATCTTAAAACAATTTTACAGGAAAATAGTTGTATCAAGTCAAGTAACTGTCAGAGTACCAAACATTTACGCGATATATTTCCTCCTGTATGGTAATGAGTGCTGGACAAGCAGGAATATGAAGAAGGGACATGAATCAACAGAAATGCTGTTCTACAGAAGGATACTGAGTCTATCATGGACCAAGTATAAGCTAAGCATCAGGAAGAATTGGCTTTCTAGCTTCGAGTATAAAAGAAGGAAGATTCTGAATACGAAACCGTGGTGAAGGCAAAGAGAAATATCATTATCTTTCATAATATGTCATGAAAATTCACCGAAAAAAAGGAAAGTGTGGAGAGTCATGATACACTGTCCTGAAGAAGAGAAAGAAAATTCTATATTCAAAGGCGTGGAGAAGAGAAGAGGAAACCCCTCACACATCTTTGTTAATAAATTATGGCAATTCACAGATAAAAAGGAAAATGTAGAGAGTCATGATTCTACATCTCCTGAAGAAGAGAAAAACAATTCTGAATGCAAAATAGTGGACCAGTCAATGGGAACCCCTTTACTACCTTTCCCAATAAGTTTTCGCAATTCATAGAAAGAAGGAAAGTGTGGAGAGTCATGATACCCTATGTACTGAAGAAGAGAAAGGAAATTCTAAATTGAAATGCGTGGAGAAGGGAAAAACGCTCCTTTATCATTCTTAATAAATATAGCAATTCACAGATAAAAAGAAAGTGTGGAGAGTCACGATTCTGCATCTCCTGAAGAAGAGAAAGACAATTCTGAATTCAAAAGAGGGGACAAGGCAATGGGATCCACTTTACTACCTTTCCCAATAAGTTATGGCAATTCACAGATAAATAGGAAAGTGTGGAGCGTCATGAATGTACATCTAGAGAAGAAAAAAGCAATTCTGAATTCAAAACCGTAGACAAGGCAACGGGAAACCCCTACTCTATCGTTCTCAATATCAAGTAAATTTGCAGATGAAAGGGAAATTGTGGAGAGTCACAATTCAATGACATGAAGAAAAGAAAAGCAATTCTGAATTCAAAACCGTAGACAAGGCAACGGGAAACCCCTACTCTATCGTTCTCAATATTTAAGTAAATTTACAGATGAAAGGGAAAGTGTGGAGAGTCACAATTCAGTGACCCGAAGAAGAGAAAAGCAATTCTGAATTCCAAACTCTGGTGAAAGCAACGGGAAACCAATTTATAATCGTTCTCAATAAGTCATGACAATTCACAGATAATAAAGGGAAATGTACATTTAGGGTTCGAGCCTACGCCCAGCACCACTGGTTTTACCAGGATGATATGAGACAAAAAAAAATCTAGCTACCTAGCTCCATAGATAGAAAATGAACTTATCTGTCGACGTAAGGATGGTGAGAGTGTGTCGGTCAGAGACACTTAGCAGGAAATTTGACCGTATGACGAATGATTCAATTTCTCAGCACACGCAAATAATATTTTTTCTATCTCTTCATATTATCCATATATCTATTACTTTCCTTTGAAGAATAGCTGTTTTGTCTGATGTCAATTTTGTCCAAATTATAAAAGGGATATTGATCGAAATTTATGACGCCACAATTTCAGCCAAACATATTTTGGAATAATGAATAATTGTGAGAAAAAACTGACAGCCTAGCAAAAATTATATGTCTATGCGTATATATCTGCATTTGTGTGGATGATATCAAGTCTCTGCGTACACGATCAATGTCGGATGAAAAACATTAAAGTAGGCGTGACGTTAAATTAAAGAAATTTTATTGGAGAATTTGTGGCAGATTTTGCTATTGTATGACTACCGAGAGAAATATTTTTTATGCTTTTGTCTTTTATGCTCGTATAAGAACCGGGTTCGAATCTCAACGCGGTAGATTTGTCAGGAAGAAGAATTCTTGATGTTATCGGTCTAGAGCGGACGATCTCAGTATGTAGGACCTTTGGAAAGTGCCTGAAGAACATACCACGGGTTGACCCAAGACTTGTGAGTGAAATTGGATAGAAGGAACACATGGGGGCCGTCGATAGCTGTGCTAGCATGAAGTCACAAGTCATCGTGGCCGAGGGGTTGAGCGTGCTGGCCTTGTTCAGAATGTTGATCACGCTAGATAACCCGCTCTTTCCTAGAAATCGAATGTAAGCATTTATTTAAATTTATATTCTTATCTCTATGTCTCTTTTTTTTTTTATTCAAATGTCTATTTTTTTAATAACTTTGTGTTTGTCTAGTTTGCTTATTTATAAGTGTTCGACGAACTGGATAAATTTTTTTCTTTTTTTTTTCGAGAAGGTAATGTATTTATTGAACAAAGTAACTAATAATAACAAAACAAAAGTCATTGAAACAAAGCAAGTTCAGTCGACCATTGATGACAATTCCAGAACAACGTAACTATAAACAAATTTTTCTATCCTCTGCCAGCCGCTATGATGGAGAAAGCATTACCTCGAACCGTCGTCAGTGAGACACGCTGCAAGAGCCACTCCGTTTCGCGAGGCTCGTTTCTTAATCGAGACGTAATTGCGCCAATCCTCCGAAGGAACACGATCGAACGAGGGCCAATAACCCCTGAAGTCTCAACTGCCACAGGAGTAAAAAAAAATCTATCAGCAAGAGAAGAATATTTAGCTATTATTTTTTATCTCTGCGACTCGGGCGACGAACCCCGGCACAACGGCGGACCTGATCAAATTACCAGCCGAAAATGTATCAGCACAGGTCGCATCCCAAATCAACGACTTACCCATTTTAATAGAAATTGTAACTAAGGTCTACTCAGCATACTTGCCGTATAAACTACGGGTTGGCTCTATGGCTGTTGATCAAATACAAATGTGCCTGAGCGAGTGTCTCCAATAAATAGTAGGAGAGGACAGCTATTACATATATATATATATAATATAAAAAGAAAGTGTGGAGAATCATGATTGTACATCTAGAGAAGTATATCATTGCTTGATTCGGCTTCTAATACTTCAGTTTGAGCGGCTTGGTGATAGTAGTCGTGGCTCCGGGGTTCACAGTCCTATTGTTATAGAGAATTTCAGTTGAGTTCCACCACGGAATATAAGCGAGCGGCGCTATATTGAGTCTCATTTGCTATCTCATCGTCACCGAGTCCCGTTGAACAGTTGGTATGATGTTTGCTTGACGACCTAACTGTCAGGGTTTCATTTCGCGGTAGTGGATGCGCACTGCTGATGAGTCCCAAATATAGGACGAAACGGTCGTCCAGTGCTTTCTGCATTCTGTTGAGGTTTCTTTCAGACTCAATGAATACTTAATTATGAAATCCTCCTTACAATTTCTATCATGTATATATTTATACATATATATATATATATATATATATATATGACCACCATATCTTCATTCAGGCAATGTTTATTTGAATAATCTGGACATATCATATCCTCTTTTTTTAATATAATCCTCTAGAAATCTTTGATCGACTTTGAAGGTTGATATTAAGGAACCATAATTCATTCTTTTCTTTTTTCTTTTCCCAAATACTTTCAATCTCATCCTGAAGATGATCTCAGATGAGATTGAAAGTACTTGGGAAAATAGAAATGAAAATAAAAGAAAAAAAACTAAGGCGTCTTATTTAGTGAATGTAATATCAACATTAAGAAGTCGATCAGAGAATTCAAGAGGATTAAGATTATATATATATATATATATATATATATATATATATATATATATATATATATTGTAAAGGTAACAAATTCGTTGGTATACAAACCAAGTGGATCCTAGTAATATAAAATATTAAAACTGCTCCACGAAAAGAGCTCAATGTATTTATTTACAGAGCAATATAACTAGTACAAAATAGAATCCCAAATCACCTCATATGGGGGAATAGCCTCTTTCGGCAGACGAAGATATCGGTCCTCTGTCTTATCACGCCTGTTGAGTACTAAGTTCGTATATATATATATATATATATATATATATATATATATATATATGTATATATATATATATATATATATATATATATATATATATATATATATATATTTATACACACATATATATATAGAGTCTAAAAGAATCTTCAACAGAAAGCGGAAAGCACTGGGTGGCCGTATCGTCCTATTTAGGATTCATAGCAGTATGCATCCACTACCGAGAATCGAACCCGGACTGTTTCGATAGCGGATACCACAACAGGTAGCGGCACACCCTATCGAGTCTATTCAGCTTCTTCTTCGTCTCCGTGGTCCATTGATACAGTTGTTATGACGCTTGCGTTGTATCAAAATGGCACAGCTCGATTCTCGGTCGTGTATGCTCACTGCTGATAAGTCCGAAATAGGACGAAACGGCCATATAGTGCTTTCTGTTCAGGATTCTTCTATAGTCGATGAATTACTATATGATTATTCTAATTTAATCATCAATCTATCTATCTATCTATCTATCTATCTATCTATCTATCTAATTATTTATTTATTATAATTTTATAATATAGACAAAACCATTTTACTTACTACAAAGATGCAAAATTTCCACAGACCAATCAACATTAAATACCCGGTCCATTCATCACAAAACTGCTATCAACAAGCACTATTGTTTCACTCCGACACCTATTTTTTTTTATGTATATTTTTCTTATCGAACAAATCGAAAAAGGAAGTGACGTGTCACATACAGCTTGCCTACAAGCAGGATTGTTCATAACCATTTTCGATTCTCACCCGTCGAAGTCCAGTTGAAATGCCCTGAAACGAAGTTGCATCTTTGTAGTGAGTAAAATGGTTTTGTCTATATGATAAAATTATAATAAATAAATAATTATCGCTCTACTATCGGTATCAAGCCCACTTTTGAATTAATGCTATGAACATTGGAGCACGTCAGGCTAAATGCCGATATATGAATATGTATATATAAACTGCGTTTCAAATTATTAACGAGGAGACATTTTTCATTTGGACCAAAAACTAGAAGTCAGAATTTAACGAAATTTTCACAGTATAATGTGAATAGGTATGTGCGCAGACTGTATAAAAGCTGTATTGTTCTGTGCAACAGGAAACAAAAGGTGGCCATTTGCAATATTAACAAATTGAAGACTATAAACGAATGTCATAATCGTGCAATTATGGGTCGCAAATATGTCTTGAACTGTTCTGTGAAAGATATTATAAACTTTCAAAAGGCAAATCTTCATTAGAAATATCCAAAGTAATTGGAAGATATCACAAAACTGTGGAAAGATTTGTTGTCGCTCCTATGAAGGTACGTAAGAGGGACGATAAGCGTCACTCGAGGCTTGTTGCCCGATGTTCTTTGTCACGAATGAAACGTGAAGCTGTAAATAAACCAGGATAAGTGGAGGACTTTTTAGGAGCATTGAAGAAGCAACAGTGTCCAGAGTACTCTGTATCGTCTTCTGAACATGATCGGGATATCAATGAAACCAATGCCAAAGCCTCGATTGACAAAACTACACGTATAAATTCGTTTGAAATGGGCAAAGGAGAACGTGAAGGTGGATTTCTCGAAAGTTCTGTACACAGATCAAAGTCGTGCAACAATAGATGGGTCTGATGGTTGGAGCAAAGGTTATAAAAGTGTCACCTCGTTAATAATTTGAAACGCAGTGTATATAAGGTTGTACCCTCGGTATATTTATTTGGTTGTTATCGAACTACTTCTAAGGTTTTGGAGATTGATCCAAATAACCATATATATTCTGAAACTACACTGCCCAGCGGGGTGGGGTTGGGGGCAACCCCCCACTGATTTTTTTTCTTTTTGACTCAAGTTAAATTTAAATTTGAACAAGGGAATGACTCCTATCCAAAATATGGACGTAGAAAGCCAGAAGATGGAGGTCACATCGGCAAGATCAAAATGAGACAGTATGGATGTCAAGTTGAGCAAGAAATCACCAATCAGTGTGTAGTACCTCACAATGCATATCTGTTGCGGCAATTCAACTGACATATCAATGTTGAAATCTACTCTTCAATTCATTCCATTAAGTATTGCATCAAATAAATATCAAAGTGGTTAGATCAAGCTGTTTTAACATAAATTACGTAGAGATTTTATAATTAAATTTAAATTTGAACAAGGGAATGGTTCCTATCCAAAATATAGGATAAATCCACAAGATGGAGGTCATATCGGCAAAATGCACTATTTTTCTCCACAAATTATAACAATGATTTAAAATCAATCATCATTTTCT
>OZ038512.1:7783863-7811363 GCA_964036315.1 Acanthosepion esculentum
TATATATATACATACATATATATATATATATATATATATATATATATATATATATTCATAGAATATACATATATATACATATATATATATATATATATATATATATATATATATATATATATATATATATATATATTCTATGAAAATTCCTCGGCCATTCAGGCCGGTAAATGTCATTGATACTGTTTATTATAAAACAGAGCATTTACTTACATATTTGTATCTATAAAAAGAATGTATAAACATAAAAATGTCTTTAAATAATTGTCGGACTTTGTCCATTTCCTAATGTGTGACGTCATTTGTTTACACCTCGAGCAGATATAAATGTATGGGAGAAAATCATGGAGAATTGTAGTTTAAAAACAGTAATGCTGACCGAAACGCTCTTCTGTGGCTCAATCAGTAAAAGCACATCAAGCTATATGACGGTTCCGTATACGATACAGGTTCGATTCTTGTCGGAGGACGTATATTTTCTATGAAGATTTCTCGGACATTCAGGCCGGTAAATGTTGATAATAGTGTTTATTATAAATAGAGCTTTTACTTAAATATTTGTGTCTATAAAAAGAACCTATAAACATAAAAAATTGTCATAATATATATATATATATATATATATATATATATATATATATATATATATATATATATATATATAACGATCATTTAATTTTAAATATCTATATTTTTGTTATTATCCACGACTTCGAAATTTCTTGGCAAATCTCCGTGCTTCAGTTTTTAAATGATAATTTCAATTTTTTTTCAACTTGTTCCGTGACATTTTAGTCCATTTTGAACACGCGCGCGCTCTTAAATTTTTGCTTTTGTCTACACATTCATTTATACATATTATATATATATATATATATATATATATATATATATATATATATAGAGAGAGAGAGAGAGAGAGAGAGATAGATAGATAGATAGATAGATAAGTCTCTGTGTGTGTGTTTAGACACTACATTTCTAATGTTTCAGGCAACCCCTTGTATTTTTTTCATATTGGCCACAAAATAAGTTGTCTTGCACTTTAAATAAAATAAAAATTTTACACATAGATAAAAAAAAGCGAAATAGCATATTTTATTAGAAATTTTATTATCACAAAAAGAAAAAAAAAAGAATTTTAGGATTAACTTTTGCTCTCGTCAAAATATCCTCTTTTGATTACTGTCTCAAATCTTTGACATTTGTTGCAAAAGTTTCTCAAAATATAAGCTTTAAAATTGATTCCATTCTTTTTTCAATGACTCTAAGAGCACTTTTAATTTTTATTTCATTCTTCTGTCAAGTTCATCCCATGCAAATTCTGGAGGTAGTTTCAACTTTACGAATCGTAATATATATGTTTTTGACGTGTGTTTATAGTAATAAGATAGGTAATAGAGATACTAGTAGTCACTCGAAATACTTATGTTCATTTTTTCATCAGAGTGGCGTTTGGAAAATCAAAGTTATAGCCAGTTTTATTCTTGTGTACTACGAGATATTTCGATCCATATTTGATTCCAATTCATATACACCCATGTGCAAATTAATTAAAACAAAACGAATAATTCCGTTATTATTTACTTTTTTCGTATTTTTCATATTAAACTTGACCCATTACACACGTTAGTACTTCGTATGTCCGTCCCACGATGTCGTTCCAAGTAGACTGACCACAGATTCTCGACTGGAAATAAATCAGGAGAATTTCCAGTCTATAGTAGTTTGATTTGCTCCCTGGTAAGTCTTGTCAGTGTATTCGTGCAGCGTTACAATTTTCGTACGTTTCCTTGGAGTAACGTACAGATAATGGCCGTAGGACAATTAATCGACAGTCGAGACAATAGTGTCTGGGTGAGATAAATATCTGATGCAATCATGGATGAGGCAATATTTTTCAAGGCCAAACAAATTTCGTCATACACCCCGAAAATAGATTCATATTACTGCACAGCACTGCAAATGACGTAATCTGAGGAAAAAATAGAAATCGATTACACCCTGTCACTCCAGTGGATCTAAAACTGACCAATTGGGGAAAGAAAGGAAACTAAAGCGGTTGTTTCAGTTAATTTGAACAACGGGGTATTTGTGTGTGTAAAGAAAAGAGAAAAGTAAAGCTTATTTTAGTCGAAGTGTTTCGCCCTCTGATAACCTTTATCAAGGCAAATTTAAGGATTTTATTTCGTAGCAATTATTTATGAAGAGAAATGTCGTCAGGGCATCAGAATGTTAAATTTATAACGCTTATAAATATATTTCTGGCTAACCGAAAGTCAAGGTAAACTATGCAGGGTAGTATATACAGGATTATCATCTGAAGCCGACATAGACAACTATAGTTGAGTAGGGAACATTTTTGGGTACACACCGTTTGTTTTAGATAAACGTACGTTAGATAGATTAAGATTGGATCCAATAGTTTGATGATCTGATACAATGTTTTTGACATGAGTTTTTAATTGATGATATTGTTTCTAGTAGTCACGTGTTAAACTTTCAAATACACATGCGCAGAAACAACCGACGCTGGGAATTTTAGCTTTGGAAAAAAATTATTAATGCTTATGGTAGACGCTGTTAAATGTACAATCCAAGATTCAATCCCAAAATACTTATTGCCATAAATTGTGGTGTCAGCAAAGCGACGATAAACAGAAGCAAAGGTTGAATAACTCGGCTGTCTTCATTCTGGAAACGCCATCATCTTCGTGACCATTTCCATTCGCGAAGCCGTATGTAAAAGTCATATCTGCTTCTCCATATGAATAACCTGCCATTGTTAAATGAATATTCTGCAATTCTCAGTTAACTCATTACTACACATATACAATATATATCATACACGAATGACAAATGTAACATAGTCCAAATGAGGACACAGCACAATCTAGAGTAAAATTTCATTAAAATTAATATCTTAAAGGACTTGCGGACACATGTTTATATGGACTCTTGCCTGTGTGGTGAGAGAAAACCCAAACAAATTTTTGTAAAAGTGCGTTTCATACACTGATATATATATAGACCGGGAGTTGAATAAGACTGATGAAATAAGCTTATGCCCCCATATGAGATGATTTTGGAGTTTATTGTACGGGTACATATATATATATATATATATATATATATATATATATATATATATATATATATATATATGATCGACTCTCCCGTCGAACTCGACGTATGAGGGTCAGGCAAATCAGTTCCTAAAAACTGAAAGCCCGACATCGACACATGAGATTTGATTATACTGGTGCAGGGCCATCCACCCTTTTTGGAAAGACGATTACAGGGACCCGGGGCAGTGAATGCCAAAAACGACCCTCCGCAGGTTTTGAATTCAGAGTTGGCCTTCTCCTAGACCAATTGCAATCCAAGGCTATAGAACCCAGTTTGTCCTGGCATTTGACTGGAATTCGAACTCGGCTCTCCGATTCCTCAATCCAAGCCGTTATTCATTACTCCACCGTGCCTCATATCTATCCATCTCTCTCTCTCTCTCTCTCTCTCTCTCTCTCTCTCTCTCTCTATATATATATATATATATATATATATATATATATATATATATATATATATATATATATATATATATATATATATATATATATATATGCGCGAGATATATTTTGATAAAATTGTCGCATACATATCGCCATTAATTCCAATATATTTTCCTGGGGCCCCGCTTCGCAAACAAAAAAAAGACAAAACCAATTTATATAACACAAAGAACAAAAATAAATTCATTTTATATATATATATATATATTTATATATATATATATATAAGTCGGTGTGTGTATATATATATATATATATATATCTATGTATGAAAATTCACAATCAGTGCATCTCCGAGTATTTACATACAGTATGTATATATATATATATATATATATATATATATATATATATTTATATATATATATATATATATATATATATATATTTGTTGCATAACATGTATGCCTCTTATCTGAAGACCGCGAGCTAAGCTTATGGCCACAATGTTCTGATATATGACTGAACTTTGTGCCCGATGGGGTCTGGCTGTTTAAATCAAATTTTCCATTTGATTTAATTACATTAATTTACAATATTTTACATTGTTAAATATTTATTTCGCCCTTCTCACACGCAGGCGCAAATGGAAACACGTAAAAGCCATGGATCGCTACTCTCCCGCCAATCAATTGTACGCAATATACATACATATGAAATAGGTAGGTGCTGGTTCCCTTCCAGTTCGACGCCCACATTCTTCATATGAATATGTAATCGGTAAAACGCCCACATTTTAAAAAATTGGTTTTAATTATGCTCGCACATATCATTTTCATGAAATATATATATATATATATATATATATATATATATATATATATATATATATATATATATATATATATATATATATATATTTCAAGCACATTTCATTAAAAACGACTGACAAGGTGCTTTTATTTTGTTTTTTATATAATTTCTCGTGCGATCTAATAAAGTTTTTCTTTTCAGAGGATAAATTATATAAAAATTGTCCGAATGTTCTATTCCGAGCGCTTTCGGCTATACTTTTAGCCATTATCAAGGATTATATTTCAACTGTTAGAATTAGAAATAGTTTGTGTGTGTTTTATAAAGTGATTCGTTTTTTTTGTTTCAAAACACGGTCAAGATATTATGTCCATGTTCAAAGTTAATATTATTAAGGGTTGGTTTGTTTAATTTTATAAGTAAGGCTTCCATTATTTTTAGCCTTTTTTTGCAAGTGGATGATGCTATTATATTAGTGTTGTCGACAAGTATATTCCGAATAGTGTCCGGTAGGTCTCCATGAATATTTAAATTAGATCTAATTGAGCTATTGTCAGAATGGTGTAGGGTTAATCTGCGTGTTAAACGATTTGTAGTGTGGCCTATATAATTATTTACGAAAGTTGATTCTTGAGGAATACAATTCCTTAATGGACATTTGAATTCGTAAATAATATTTGCTCTATTTAATTTTGTTGTAGGAGGTGAATTATTATTTTTAACTATAAGGTTACAAGTTTTAAATTTTTTATAATAAATAATTAATCTAATTTTTTTGCTATTATCAACTGGTGCTATGTATTTTTTATAATGTTATTCATTCGGCATTCATCCAGTTTGTAGTTATCGTTCATCTGATAAATACACAAATATATATATATATATATTTCATGAAAATGATATATATATATATGTGCGTGCGTGTGTATTCATATAAAAGACATATTAACACAGACCAGCACAGACACTGAAAGAAATCACGCATCAATATGTATATGGCTTAATATTTAGTTTACAGTATAATCTCATTCTGTGTCCATGCCCTTAGTCCAATGGCGTGTACCATTCAACTTCATCTAATTTCAAACGAACTGCAGATAAATCTGATGACATATTGTCGCATCATTATATATACACAAATTTATATTTTATCTATCTAACTATATATATATATATATATATATATATATATATATATATATATATATGTGTGTGTGTGTGTGTGTGTGTGTGTGTGTGAAGGTGTGTGAAGGTGTTCAAGGGTGTGTGTGTGTGCGAATGTTTGTGTGTGTATGTATGTGATAAATGGAGCGTGTGAGTATATTTGGTGTAACCGAGGAAGGGTTACTGAATGAGGAATAACCAAAATGGAGGTTGGAAACGAAATGGCAATAATCATAACATCAATAAAATACGATACTCGCCAGCGCCGTGAAGTAGGTAAACCACTGCTAGTGGTGGACGTCTTAAACAGCATATTACCCCCACTTACAATAGTGTACAACGTATTTATAGGATGGGGACATAGCCATTAGTGTTCATAGGAACGGTATACGACAGTATATATATATATATATATATATATATATATATATATATATATATATATATATATATATATATATATTGGGGATCATATTTAATATTTTATATTATCATGATTCACTTATATTATATACCAGCGGATTATATCTATCTATCTATCTATCTATCTATCTATCTATCTCTCTCTCTCTCTCTCTCTCTATATATATATATATATATATATATATATATATATATATATATATATATGTTTAAAACTTATCCCGCCAAAATAATAGAATAAACTACAACAATCAACCCCAAAATTGAATAAATAGCTTAAATTATATTTCCAATCCAAAACAAAACTATTAAATAAGCAATATAAACAATTTTTTACTACGTTAATAAAAACACCGATTAAAAAAAATAAATAAGTATATAAGAAAGAAATAAAAATTTAAAAAAATAAATAATAAAAATAAATAAAAACAAGCAAAATAATTAAACCCAAATAAATATATAAACAAATCAACGACTTCCGGCAAAATAACCGCTAAAATAACCGAGGAAAAACACCACTTGTGGCCTGACGATTGCATCTAGCATGAAACAGACTGTCGCCTCTAAGTGTTGACTTATATGTTCACTTTTTATTTACACACGCTCTATCTCTGATATTGAGCACTTTATCCAATAAATATAGCAAATCTTAAGAGTATATTTCTTCTCATATATATATATATATATACATATATATAACGGCTTGGATTGAGGAATCGGAGAGCCGAGTTCGAATTCCAGTCGAATCCATTGCATTCACTTACGTGCTAACACCCTTGGGAAAGGTGTGAATCCTCTGCTTCTCCCTCCAACTATGGGTAAATAGCAGGACAGACTGGGTTCTATAGCCTTGGATGGGAACTGGTCTAGGAGAAGGACAACTCTGAATTCAAAACTTGCGGAGGGTCGTTTCGGGACCTTGTGGCATTCGTTGCTCCAGGGCCCTGTATTCGTCCCTCCAAAAAGTGTGGATGGCCCTGCACAAAGCCTTCACCACTATAATCAAATCCTGTGTGGGTGTCGGGCTTTCAGTTTCTGGGAACTGATCTGTCTGGCCCTCATACGTCGAGTTCGACGGGAGAGTCCATCATATATATATATATATAACAGCAAAAATAACAGCGTGGATTTATTTTACATCCCACAAAATATTATTATGTTTAATATCTGAAAAATAGTTAGGTTTCTTTGTTCCAGGTTCCAGGTTTTCGGATAAGACGTTTACCCATTTTGACACCATCTTACGAATCACTGAAAACACTTTGAGTTATTCAGCTCGAAAGAAAACAGGTTAAAATCGTTTTGTTTCACCACACTCACTTTGATGAGAGGAAAAATATCATTCAGGACCTCAGGAATGGTAGCGATATTCATATTCTGGCATCCATCTTCAAAGTTCATTCAAGAACCATCAACAGAACTGTAAATGAATTTAAAAACGAGTGAACAGTTGAGAGGAAAACTGAACCAGGAAGTCACAACCGCAAGAGGGATAACCGTTTTAAATTGAATAAATTCTTAATTTTCAAAGATGAGTCCAATAGTGCTATAAAAACCTCGGAGCATTCCAGTAAGATATCTTTAATCATTTCTAAGATGCAACAGTTCAGAGCTTAATCTAACAAGTGGAAAATGTTGCTGTTACATGATTTGGACAGTTTATTTACTGTTACACCCGTTATATATATATATATATATATATATATATATATATATATATATATATATATATATATATTTAAATTGTGTGTATTTAGGCAGCATTTTTTCATTAATACATGTTTCATTAAATAATATAGATAAGTGTTGTCTATATATTTTATGTAAGTTTTTTTCATATATCTGACAATCTTAATAACATTATCATTAAATAATGAAAGAAAATCACAATATTGATACATACTTTTTTTTATTTAATCCAATCTGAGCTTTCGGCTTACATAAGCCATTATCGAAGATGACAATTACACAATATATTTATGCAATACACGAACAAGAAATTGATGATAGTATTATTTGTTTACATGGATTATTTCCAAGCAACGATAAACACGTGCATATAAAACGCTGAAAGCGAAAATCGCACGACAGCTCATGACGTCACACATGACCACGAGAGAGTGAATCCGATGAGTATTGAGTATGGAAAGCCGTTGGTATGAACCAATGACTTCTGTTACTAATTATAGGCATTTAAGGATATTTTTGGAGATTTCATAGTTTATTTTGTTCAGGTTAGGTTTCAACTGTTTTATGTATATAGCTTCAAGAATTTTTAGTTTTTGTTTATTGTTTTCATGTTTAAGTATAGTTGTGTTTTCGACGAGGATTTTCCGGAATTGTGTATGCGGCCAGGCATGTTGTTTCAAATGCCTAAAAATTTTAGAGTTATCATTCAAATGTAGTGTCAAGCGTCGTGAGAGCGAGTTTGTGGTGTGACCAACATAGATATTATTTAGTTCGTTGGAGATACAATCTCCCAAATGGCACCTGAATTTGTAAAGTGCCATGCAGATTTAAATTTTTCCCACTTGTGACGAATGCAGCTATCAATTTTTTTTGCATGCTAGCATGCTAGTTAAAATTCGTGTCAGTCAGCTGTTGGCTCTCACACTGGCCAATAGAATCGTCCTAACTATTCGTGACAGCCAGCTATAGGCACTCACTCTGGCCAGTAGAAAATGGCCGCAAACTACATGAAAACTGCCGTAGAAGCATGAAAAATCGATTATTTCCACTATCGATGGGAGTTGGGAAATGCAAAGTCGGTCTTGGCCTTTCTGCTAACTTGTAGCATGTGCATGTAAATTCTGGTGCAAATCCGTCGAAAATTGTGGCCGTGCATTCGTTACACACACACACACACACACACACACACACGCGCGCGCGCGCGCGCACACACACATCCTGCCTTATATATATATATATATATATATATATATATATATATATATATATATATATATATATATATATATGTAAGGGTGTCAGTGTTTATTAATTTCTGAACAAAGACAGCAGGTTTTGGTCGTGTTCATAATTGATATTATTGAGCGTTGACTTCGTATTTTATTATTAATTCTTCCATTATTTTTAATCGTTTTTTTGCATGTGACTGCTACTAATATGGCCGTATTTTCCCGTGTATGTTAGGGACAAAATTTGGCAGCTCATTTTGTGTTCTTAAATGGGTCCTAATCGATCCATGACCCTAAAAATAACGTTTTTCTTTGGTACAAATTCTCAAGCTTACAAGACGATTAACGAAATAAAATAATGTTTAAAATAAACAGAGCGTCTATTCAAACACGAGTATCCAGTAAAAAATTTCTTTGATTACGTTTCGTATAGGCAAATGTGGATGTATGATTTTCGAAAGAAACTGCACGCATGAATGTGCTTCGAAGGCAAATAGAACATTGATTGATTGCGAAACTCTTCGTAACCGAGCGATCATAGCACCTCGGATCAAATAATGGTTTTTACTTCAAAGTGGGGTCAATGTCCGAATCTTGCCAGGGAGCAACATTTTTTATTTCAAAAGGTTTCTCACGTGTACAGAACGTGAGACGAAATCAAACAGTTTAAAATAAATGAAGCAACTACTAAAATAGTAGTATTCACTATGAAGTAATAAAAATATCTATGTATGTTGTGTTAGGCCTCTTCTATATTGACTTAATCATTTACGTTTCCTTGTGTTGTTACAGAAACCAGTTTTGAAGACACTTTTTTACTTACAGCTAACATTTAAAATCATCTTTCAAGAAATTTTGCACAAATATTCGCACTCGTATTCACGCAATTTTCTCTCGTGAGACGAAATCAAACAGTTTAAAATAAATGAAGCAACTACTAAAATAGTAGTATTCACTATGAAGTAATAAAAATATCTATGTATGTTGTGTTAGGCCTCTTCTATATTGACTTAATCATTTACGTTTCCTTGTGTTGTTACAGAAACCAGTTTTGAAGACACTTTTTTACTTACAGCTAACATTTAAAATCATCTTTCAAGAAATTTTGCACAAATATTCGCACTCGTATTCACGCAATTTTCTCTCGTGAGACGAAATCAAACAGTTTAAAATAAATGAAGCAACTACTAAAATAGTAGTATTCACTATGAAGTAATAAAAATATCTATATATGTTGTGTTAGGCCTCTTCTATATTGACTTAATCATTTACGTTTCCTTGTGTTGTTACAGAAACCAGTTTTGAAGACACGTTTTTACTTACAGCTAACATTTAAAATCATCTTTCAAGAAATTTTGCACAAATATTCGCACTCGTATTCACGCAATTTTCTCTCTTTACGTATTTTTAGTTCTATATTTGCTTAAAGTAGTTTTCTTTTTAAATTAAATTTTCGTTTTAATCTTAATTTTGACTTCATATATATATATATATTCCACATATATTCACATATATATATATATATATATACATATATAATCAATATGCAAATTGTTTTATAAATATATATATTTATATATATATAATTATAACAATCTTTATATATATATATATATATATATATATATATATATACTTATATATATAATTATAACAATTTATATATATATATATATATATATATGTGTGTGTGTGTGTGTGTGTGTGTGTGTGTGTGTGTGTGTGTGTGTGTGTGTGTGTGTGTGTGTGTGTGTGTGTGTGTGTGTGTGTGGATTATATATATATATAGCGAAAAGATATGAAGAATGAGGAGTGGTCTATTCCGGAGTAGATGCCCGGAGAATTTCGTATTGGAATTTATATATAATTTTTATATCGTAAAATCCAAATTTAATGAATATTTCAATTTGCATTAGAATTATCAGAACGATTAGAAGAATTTCTTCATCAACCCACTCGGAAATGAAGCGAGGTGGGAAAGATAAGGAGAGGAAATGGAAAGAGGAACGTATGAAAGTTGAGCGTACGTTGAATACTGTCAGGGAAGAAAGTTGCGGCCATATTGAAATACCTGACCTGAGGACAATTACTTATGAATAATAAAGATCAGGCGATCTAGCTGTGTACGTACACCTTGCTTTATTACGTACACGCACAAACACACACAACCACACAGACTCACACACACACATATGTATGTATGTATAAAATTCACATACATAAAGGAATGTGCGTATATTGTACGTAACGTTGATGAGCATTGAAAATATAACCTCTGGTTCGGTTTCAAATTCCAGTGGATACTGTTTTGTTCACTTCGTACTGATAACATAACAAAATCCGTAAAACCATCTTTTTCCAGATATATGTTATATAGCCCTACCGTTTCTTCGCTTTTTTCTTAGCTGGCAGCCGGTTTAGGAGAAGGAAAACTGAATTCACACCTTAAACTTAATCATAATATCAATGTTTAAGCAAATTAGGTTAAAATGCACAATTTTAATCTATTTTCTAGAAAGAATACAAAAAAAAATTAATTCCAAACAAAAATTATATAGAACATCTTGATACTTAGGCTAAGTTCCAAAAATTCATAGTGTCACCTGACAATGTTTAATCAAGTGGTTGAAGTGGTTGTGCCGGTTAAATTACTAAAAGGAACTTGAATATTCATTATTAAACATTTCATTCAATACAGTTGCCGAGTTTCCCTCGACCAGTATGGGTAAGAATTGCCCTCATACTCAGAGCCATTGTCAGATACCGGGACCATGCATTCATCCGCACTTTTGCACGAGAGACTGCCTGAATAATAACTCCTAGTTGTATATCTGTCCGACATTCTAATTTTCATGGTGTGCGGTCATTTGCTTGTGCGTTCGGTTGACGGGAGTAATACCAGCCCAAACTTGAATCTAACTTCCTTTACGCCTCTGGTGTGACATATATCAAAGGGAGGTAACAAATGACACTGACTTGCCCTAAAACCAACCCTAATAAACCCTTGGTGAAACTGAGCAAAAACGGGTGGATTCATATCTTGCCAACAGATAAACGTTTTTATTATGTTATTTATCCTAACACACACACAAACACGTACACACACACATATGTGTGTATGTATGTGTGTGTATGTGTATGTATGTGTGTGTGTGATATGACAAACAAAGAAGGAAAAGAATATTTTGCTAACATGATTCGGCGCTGAGAGACTTAATGAAGTTAAATGTTAGTTTTTTTATTTCGTTAATTTTTCAAAATTTTAAATTGAAGAACGCTCTAAAATATTTTAAAAGCTAACTTTGTGAGTAAAGGTAACAACAGTAGAAATACGTGATGTGGTTTAAAGCTTAATAAAAGAAAGTGAGTAAATATTGCTACTGTTGATGAATTTTTGTTTTCTTTTTTGTTTACATATATTTATTTGTTTATATACCTTTGTGTATATATATATATATATATATATATATATATATATATATATATATATATATATGTATATATATATATATATGTATATATATATACAAGCTAAATTTAAATTTAATGATTTAGGCTCGACTCTCAATCGCACACGTCCAAACGCCCACAAAAGTGATAGGCATATACACGTAAGACTCTGCCATCTTGCATATGTATATCAATGCAAAATGGTTAAAAAAAAATTTAAAGTTTTAATTGGAAAGAAACAGACGATTCAAACAAAAAGTGGTCACAGATCCACGCATGCGCAAATCCCATTTTAAAAATTGCAGGTGAACCCAAGAAATACATGATAGTTGGAAGCAAAAGATTATTTCAAATAGATAAATAAAACCGTAAACAAAAGTGCACACCTGCTGAGACGATTAGTTTTGAAAACTATAGTAGGAAAAAGGGAGACAATCGAGGAAAAAGTGGCAGATCGGCCAAAAAGGCTAGGAAAATAAGCGAAAGAAAGAAAGAAAGGTGGAAAAAGCAAATGGAGTAAAAGATCTAAACAGAAGAAGTAATGAAAATATGAAACATAATGAAAATGTGGCGAAGAGAATGAAAGAAGAAAAATAAATTTAAAATGTTCGAAATTACCTGAGTACATACATTAGCATCCCCCAGGTATATAACCGAAGAACACTAGCAGATGCCTGATAAAGCAAATAGTAAGCAAATAATGCATATATATATATATATATATATATATATATATATATATATATATATATATATATATATATATGCTTAAATTTTGTATGTACAGTTCAATTTTCAATTAAATCCAATGTGAGACTAATAATGAAATAGAACAGTTACGTTAACATAACTTGTATTATGAGAGATAGATGAATAGATATATACATATATACATACATAAAGCAGCACTAGATAGAAAGATAGATAGATATGGACATACTGAGATAGATAGATAGATAGATAGATAGATAGATAGATAGATATGGACATACTGAGATAGATAGATAGATAGATAGATAGATAGATAGATATGGACATACTGAAATATATAGATAGATAGATAGATAGATAGATAGATAGATAGATAGATAGATATGGACATACTGAGATAGATAGATAGATAGATAGATAGATAGATAGATAGATAGATAGATAGATATGAACATACCAAGATAGATATATACGAGGATAAGAATAAACAT
This sequence comes from Acanthosepion esculentum, assembly GCA_964036315.1. NCBI lineage: Eukaryota > Metazoa > Mollusca > Cephalopoda > Sepiida > Sepiidae > Acanthosepion > Acanthosepion esculentum. The sequence continues at coordinate 7,797,346 of OZ038512.1, forward strand.
TATCTGAACTTTCACCATAACCTATCTTTAGTGTTTATCACGCTGCCTTCTGTTCATAGGTGCTTTTGTTTGTTACTGATGTGGTCAGGTCATTGAAGTTTGCGGTTTTTTGGGCCACTTTTGTTGCTGCTGTTACAGTGTAACATGGCCGCTCCACTAGCAGTGTTCACCAGAGAGGATATATATCAGTGATCTTTTTTCTCTGGTCGGAATATCAGTTTGGTGTTGAAATTAACGGACGCATTTAACCCAATACGACGACAGTGCACTACTGCGTAGAAAAGTGTATGAGTGGATCGAGAAGTTTAAAAGTGACCGGACAAGCGTGCTGCAGGAAGAAGGAGCAGGGTGCCTGTCAATGTCCACCTCTGACGAGAAGATTCGGAAAGCTGGAGAGATTGTAATATTAAACCGGATAATTATCATCGATGAGTTAGCATGTTCGCTGCAATTTCGGATCATTGCGCTTCGTTCCTTCTTAATGTACACTGCTAGCGGAGCGGCCTTGTAAACACTGTAAGAGCAGCACCAACTCTACCGCGATCAATCTCAAACTACGATACCGTGACCTCAGTAGTTCTAACTGTAAACACTCGTGAGCAAAATGACATATAACAAAGTTAACTCTATGTTATGACTAAAGTGCAGATAATATTTGACTTAATCAGTTTGATATATATAGCGAGATAGATATGAACAAACCAAGGAAGATAGGTAGAAATATATGAACAAATTGAGATAAATACATAAAGAAACAGATAGATTAATATGATCAGATTGAGGTAGATAGATAGATATGATTGACATACAGTCTTGTGCTAATTAGTTTAAACAAAACGAATAATTCTATTATTATTATTTTTTATTATTTTTCTAATGAAACATGACACAGGGCACATGTTAGTACTTCGTATGTCCATTTCACCAAGTCGTTCGTTGCAGACTGACCACAGATTCTCGACTGGATTGAAATCAGAATTTTTTTCCCGGACCAATCTATAGTACTTTGATTTGCTTACTGGTAAGGCTTGCCAGTGTGTTCGTGCAACGTTACAATTTTCGTACGCTTCCCAGGAGCAAAGTCCATCACAGGCATGTCCGTAGGACAACTAATCGACAGTCGAGACAATAGTGTATGGGCGTGATAAAAATCTGATACAATCATGGATGACGCAATATTGAGATAACCAATGATTAATAAAAATGTATGTATTTAATAAGCGTAGCTTAGATGTGGCACAAACCTAAATTATGACACACCCAGAAAGGAACGAACTCAGTACACTGTTGTCATTGGACTACAAAGACAAGTTTGCCATTAGGCCACGTCGATGTGCCCAAAACGTAAGTATTAGGAATGTGCAAGCATGGAATTTTCGGATAAGTACTTTATGGGAGGCACGGTGGAGTAATGGATAGCGGCTTGGATTTAAGAATTGGAGAACCGAGTTTGAATTCCATGTGAATACATTACATTCAATTACGTGCTAATAATCTTGAGAAAGGTATGAAGCCTGTTCTTCTCCCCCCAGCTATGGGTAAATAGCAGGACAGACCGGGTTCCATAGACTAAGATGACAACTGGTCTATCGTAGAAAGAAATGGCAAAATACTTCGGGGAAAAAATTTTGCCTCGTGTCATGTATCGTAAGACACATGGTCGCCTAAGTGTATATCACGCATAGCACATAACTGACTGACTGACTTTCCAGTCGAATCCATTACTTTGACTTACATGCTAATACCCTTGGGAAAGATATGAATCCTCTCGCCCCCCCCCCCCCAGCTGTAGGGGGAAGAAGAAGATTCATACCATTCATACCCAGAAAGCATACATACATTTCATACCTTGGACAGCCCGGGTTTTATAGACTTGGAGGGCAACTGGTCTACATACAAAGAAATGGCAACCTACTGAGTGATAATATCTGCGTCATCAGTCATGTATCAAAAGATACATGATCGTCTAAGCGTGTATCACGCATGGCACATAACTGACTGACTGCCTTTTCAGTCGAATCAATTACGTGCTAATACGTTAGGGAAAGGTATTAAGTAGCAGGGCAGACCGAGTTCTATAGCCTTGGATGGCAACTGGTCTACGTAGAAAGAAATGAAAACCTACTGCGGGAAAATGTCTGCCACGTCAGTCATCTATCGAAAGATACATGATCGTCAAAGCGTGTATCACGTATGGCACATAACCGACTTTTTCACTACAGCGTAGAGAAACGTTTTTATTTTTACTTTTTAAAATTCTTTTAGTAAATATTTATAGCGACATATCTCCAAGACGCTGATTTCGGCTGTATGTGTGACAACTTGTGCGTGACGTCATCAGAGAAAAAACGTCCTCGTCGTGTGTTTAAAGATATTAGATAATAAGAAACATAAACAAATAAACAAAAAATAATCACAAAATTTCGATAACTTCGATAATCGACAGAGGCACCTGGGAACATTTTACATCATCCATCTTTTTTAAAGTACTGATCACCAGCTATTATTGATCACCAATTACTACTGATCACTAACTACTAAGTGGGACTATGATAAGAACATTTCCCTTGGATTTAAATTAAATTTAAATTTGAAGAAGGGAATGACTCTTCTCCAAAATAGAGAAGGAGAAATCCACAAGTTGCAGGTCATATCAGAAAGATCATTGAGTAATAGTAAAATGCATCATTCCCACCCCCGGATATAAAATCTTGGACTCAAATTATGTGAGCCTCACATATGCAGATTTGGAGCCTCCATCGATGAGTTTGGTTTGCATCCTTGCTCCTGCTGTCGTAGTGCCGGCCGCTTTCCACGACATGCAGCAATTAACGACATCATCAAAAGAGGATTGGATGCAGCTGGGTTCCCTTCCCAAAACGAACCCGTAGGCCTCGAACGTGGTGATGGAAAGCTACCGGATGGCATTGCCATCTTACCTTTTAAAATGGGTAAGTCGTTGATTTGGGATGCGACCTGTGCGGATACATTTTCAGTCGGTAATTTGATCAGGTCCGCGGTTGAGCCGGGGTTCGTCGCCCGAGACGCAGAGATGAAAAAAATAGCTAAATATTCTTCTCTTGTTGATAGATTGTTTTTTTACTCCTGTGGCAGTGGAGATTTCAGAGGTTATTGGCCCTCGTTCGATGGCGTTCCTTCGGAGGATTGGCGCGATTGCGTCTCGATTAAGGAACGAACCTCGCGAAACAGAGTGGCTCTTGCAGCGTGTCTCACTGGCGACGGTTCGAGGTAATGCTTTCTCCATCATAGCGGCTGGCAGAGGATAAAAAAAAATTTGGTTATAGTTACGTTGTCCTGGAATTGTCATCATTGGCCGACTGAACTTGCTTTGTTTCAATGACTTTTGTTTTGTTATTATTAGTTACTTTGTTCAATAAATACGTGAAGTATTAAAAAAAAGAAAGTTAAAATCAATCATTATTTAGTTATATAAAAAAAATTGTGACATGCGTCAAAGCACGGCTAATTCGGCTAATATATATCTATGTTACTTCGTTTGGTCACTTTCTCGTGGTGTAATGGTTAGCAATCTTGTCTCGCTAGAACAATTACGACTGGATATTGAGTTAGATCCTCACTGGGAGCCACATATTTTCGGGCATGTACACATTTTAGCTACTCTTAGAAAATCATTTTCATTGTTGATGAAAGACGCAGAAAGGTAACTACGAGAATTTGGAGTAAACAGTAAAGAAAAGCGAGAAGAAAGGACTGAACATCAATTACAAGAAGACAGAACAGATATTTGTCAGCAAAGATAAGAGCCCAGTATGCAAATTACAAATTAGAGATACGGGAATTAAACAAGTAAACAAATGTACATATCTAGGCAACGTTTTAACAAGGGGAGGGAATATGCGACACCTAAATGCATTCGAAAATGAAAGATGCCTTCCAAAAGCTAAGCAAAGTATCAGAATTGAAGCAAAAGAAATTAGGGTCTGTAAACGAATACTGAGAATAACATGGGCTGAACATTTGAGCATAGACGAAGTTTTAGAAAAATTGAAACAGAAGTAAACTTATATTTAACAGGAAGATGACTTGGATTATATATATATATATATATATATATATATATATATATATATATATATATATATATATATATCAGTGGTGTTCGATAAAAATGAATCACCAGATTTTTTAATTAAAACATTTTCGCCTATTGTTTTTGGGGTCAAACTAATTTTTAATCTTACTAATATAAAGACCTCTTCCCGACCACCTAGTAAAAGATTTGACTCACCCTAAGGTATTCTATTGATAATTATAATTTTGGATATACATGAGATTTAGGGAAAAACTCTGGGCAAAAAAGTGGCTCACTTATTTCCTGCAGCTAGTAATCAATAGAAACATAACCGAACAGTTTTAATAAAGAATAATAGAGGTATAATTTATTTATAATAGGTAATATAGTTCGAAATATTTAATAATCTATGGGTCCTCCTTTATTTTGAATATCCTTTTCAACCCTTTTTGGCATTGACTTGATTAGGTTCTGGCAAATCTCATCTCCAAGCATTGAATTCCATTCGGATATGAAATTCACAATCAAATCCTCTTTGTTGCTCAACTGCTTTCTCGAGAGCCTGTACTTTATAATGCTCCATAAGTTTTCTATGGGGTTGAGGTCAGGAGATTGAGGGGGGCATGTCATAACACTAACCTACTTCTCATCAAAGTATTTCTTCATGAATTTTGATTTGTGACAGGGAGCATTATCCTGCATAAAAATGAGCTTGGTCGAGTCGATTTTCACCCTTTCAGCAGAAGGGGGCAGACAAGACTCTAAAATTCTCTTGTACTTCTCGCTCCAGAGGGTCTTTTCAATAGGTTTTAAGAAACCAGTTCCATGAAAAGAAAAGCATCCCCAGAACATTATACTGAACGGATGCTTGACAGTATTTACTGCTAAATTCAAAGAGCTTTCAAAGTTTCTTCTTCGGATTTTAGATCGCTTATCCTTTGAATTTAGCTCAAATTTCGGAGAAGAGAACATTTAGTAAAAAAAAATCAGGTGAGTCACTTTTATTGAACAGCACTGTATATATATATATATATATATATATATATATATATATATATATATATATATATATATATATATATATATATAATATAAAAGGCTCAAACACTAATATTCCATGGTTATAATTTATTACATTGGAATCATAATCACGATCCAATTCATCAGTCCTACAAATTTATATATATATATATATATATATATATATATATATATATATATATATATTGACCACTAATATTATCAATATATATATATATATATATATATATATATATATATATATATATATATATTGACCACTAATATTATCAATATATATATATATATATATATATATATATATATATATATATGATATCAGTTTAATTTCTTTTAGGAATTGAAATACGTAAAATGAATTAAAATTACTGCAGTTTGGCAGTATGTGTTTTATGGTGAATGGCTCTTAGTATGCCACACATACTGGAGACGATTCCTTTTTTTAGGATATACCAATGGTTTATGGTAGTATGTCCACTATGTAGCCCGGTCATAATCACTTCTTTCCCTTCTAGTTTGGCGTTTCTGATGTCATTCTCCTATTGTTGGTTTAATTTTGTACAGTTTACTTTTTGGACAGGAGTTCCAGAATTCTGAGTTGTCCTTCTCCCAGACTGGTTTCCACCCAAGGCTACTGGACCCATATAAACCATGGAACGAGACGATATGGATTCATAGCTTTCCAAAGGTTATTAGGACCTAAAAGAATATAACGAACTCCGCTTGAATTCTAACAGGGGTCTTCGATGTCACCATCCGTGTCAATAACCAATTCCCCTATATGGAATAGCTTGTGACAAAATCTATTTCTGATAATCTTTTTTCCTTCAAAAATCTATTTCTGGTAATAATTTTCCTTTGCTGGAAATATTTTTTTTCAATAAATATATTACTTGTAATATTTGTTTTTTCAAAAATGTATTGCTGGTAATAATTATTTTTATACAAAGTATTTCTGGTATTAAAACCTATTTTTTACACTTTCATAGTGTTTTGACCCCAGTTTGGGTGTTAACGATTTGCCCATTACTGGGACCTTAAAAGATGTTACGACCCCGGGTCAGGTTGGATCTGGGAACACCAGCAATTAAGAGGTGGTTCCACGCTCCTCAAAACCTCCTGATCAGAGTCCTTGCCGTTGGATGTAGTTTATCGTCTTACCCAGGACGCGGATGTAGTTTATCACCATATCCAGGTCAATGAATATTTCTAAAATACTTCTTCTTTTCTGCGTTTCTAAACACAATTTCTCTCAAACATCGCTGCCATATCCGTCATTGTGATTCGAAATTTTTCTCTTTCCTTTCAAAACGATTTTGTCCAAGGTTGTTTTCACATTCTTTGTATTCGTTTCAGATTTTATTTTTCTACTGTATTTCTCAAATTTTCTTTGCTGTTGTCTTTTATTTAAAGACGTTATATTGCCGATTCGGTATTTTGCACACCCGCCATCATCAGTTTTCAATAATACCCATCTGCGACGACGCGATCTTTTTTTTTCTTTCCCAATTCGCCATTTAAATTTTTATCTCCCAGCAATTTCACGTCTTTTCGTTCACAGCATACAAAGACCGGAAGTCGGCACACGGAATATCTTTTATCGAACAGCACGTATTTGTACTCAGTGTCGACGCCACTGACAAAGAATGCATCGACCCTAGCATTTGGCGAATTACGTCAAAGTTCGACTCTGAGACATTTCTACTATGGATAAGAGCAATGTCAAGATTGGACGGTTGGCCAGTGTTTATTTCTTTTCTTACTGTTGAACAACTATATATATATATATATATATATATATATATATATATATATATATATATATATATATATATATATATACTCAGCTTTGTTTCATGGGTTAGGGAGGATATACAATCTGTTCCTTCAATTGTTTCCTTTTTCATCCCTTTATTTTTTTTTTTTGGTTTTAATCGTATCTAGTTTATTTTTTCACCCATTCTTTTCATAGCAGATAGCGTCGTTTTGCATGCGTTTCCTTTTAAGGTCATTCTGTTCAAATTCTTTTATTCTTCAATATTTCCTAACTCACCTAGGATGATAAAAGGTCAAGAGGAGTAAATAAGCAAGTAAGGTTGTCTTAGGGAGAATATTCCAAGTGGGAAGAGCTTGATTGCTTTAATGAACAGCTTTCGAAATACCGGCCCTTGACACCAATGTTAAATAATATATCTCTTAAAGGCATGATACTCACAAGAATATATTTGTTTATTTTCATTGTAATTCAAGATTCCTTCTTTATTTCGTTTTTATTTTATCTTCTTGTTCTTTCTTTGATTTTTTTTGGATTTTCTTTCTTTCTTTCTTCTATCGTCTGTTCTTTCTTTCTTTTTTATTTTATCTTCGGTTCTTTGTTTCTTTCCTATTTTTATTTTATCTTCTGTTCCTTCTAAAGTTTTCTATTTTCTGTCCTTTTTTCTATCTTTCTTTCTTTCTTTCTTTCTTCTATTTTCTGTTCTTTCTTTCCTTACTTTTTTATTTAATCTTCTGTTCTTTCTTTCTTTCTTTCTTTCCTTTTTATTTTATCTTTTGTTCTTTTTTTCTTCCCTTTTTATTTTATCTTTTTTCTTTCTTTCTTCTTTGTTTTATATTTTATCTTTTTTATTTTATCTGCCTTTTCTTTCTTTCTTATTTTATCTTCTGTTCTTTCTTTCTTTTTTCTTTCTTTTTTGTTCTTTATTTCTGTTTATTTCTTCTAATCTTTATTTTTTATTGTATCTTTTGTTCTTCCTTTCTATCTTTTTTTCTAGCTTTCTTGCATTTCTTCTGCCCCAATTTTTCTATTCGTTCTTCCTTATTTTTCTTCTTTTTCTTCGTCTTCTGCTGGTTCTTGTGCCTTGTATTCGGGGGAAAATAGCCTAAAGAAAAGCTACTCGGCTGATGACATTCGTTCGAAAGGAAATGTGTGCCGTGTCCGTTTGAGTGTCTTCTTCTTCTCCTTCTTCTTCTTATCTTTTGCTACTTCTACTTCCCCTCCTCCTCCAACCCTTCATCCCCCCTTTTTCTTCTCTTCCTTCTTCTTCTTCTTCTTCTTCTTCTTCTTCTTCTTCTTCTTCTTCTTCTTCTTCTTCTTCTTCTCATCCTTCTGCTACTACTCGTTCTTCGACCCTTCTTCCTCTCCTTCTCCCCTACTTCTTCCCTTATTCCTTCCCTTTTCCTTCTCATCTTTCTGCTACTTCTTCTTCCACTCCTCCTCCAACCTTCTCCGTCTCATCCTCCCCTTCTTCTTTTTTCCTTCTTCCCTTCTACTTCTCCTCCTCCCCCTCTTTTCTTCTTCTTCTTCTCATCTTTCTGCTACTTTTTCTTCCCCTCCTTCTTCAACCCTTCCTCTCCTGCTCCGCCACTTCTTCCCTTATCCCTTCCATTCTTCTTATTATTATTTTTCTGCTACTTCTCCTCCTCCTCCAACTCTTCTCCCTCTCATCCTCCCCTTCTTCTTCCCTTCTTCTCCTCCACCTCCTCCTTTCTTCTTCTTCTTCTTCTTCTTCTACTTCTTCTTCTAATTCTTCTTCTTTGCACTTCCAATATAAAGAATAATTAAATACATGACGACATACAAATTATTGTTAATATTTGCTTTTTCACATATGTCCCCATTTTTCAAAAAGAATCTATCAAATTCTATCTACTCCAGTCATTTTCGGAACTTTATTGGCAGATTTCCCGATGGAATTAACAGCTGCCATTAAAAGAAAATGAAACTACACATTGTGAAAAGTGATTTTCAAGAAACACTGGTCCTACGATATCCAACTTTTCATTAGGGAACGTTTACCTCTTTGTACCAAGGAAAACGAATTTATTTACATTATCTATCTAGGTTTTCAATCGGTTCGTATATATCTGTCTCTTTCGGTTTGTACTAATCTATCTATCTATCTATCTATCTATCTATCTATCTATCTATCTATGCCCTTATCTATCTCAGTCAGTTATATGTACAGGGCTTGGACAAAATAATTGAAACACTTGTTAAATTCAAAGAAAATTTATTTAATATGAAGTCTTTACTTTACAGACAGCTTTAATACGTCTAGGAATGGAATCATACAGCTTCCTGACTTCATCCAGAAAACTGTTCAGCCATTCTTCCATTAACACCTGCTCCAGCTCTTTAAGACACGACGGTGGAAGATAGCGGCTCCTAACTTGTCGCTCCAAAATGCACCACAAATGTTAAATAATAATGATATCTGGAGCTTGGGGAGGCCACTCCATGTGTTCTAGCTCACTTTCATGCTCTTCATACCAATTCTTAACCAATCGAGCGGTATGTATTGGATCGCTGTCAGAGAATAAAGTCTGGGCCTTTGGATGAACATGATCTCCCAAAATGTTCAGCTAATCTTTGCTGTTGATACTACCTTGCAGGGCAATTATTGGACCGAGACATTTCCATGATATGGTGGCCGAAACTATCACTGATCTAACTCTATGCTTCACTGTTGGAAGAAAGCAGTCAGAGTTGTAAGCTTCTTTGGGTTGTCTCCACACATAAACTCAACCTGAAGTTGGGAAAAGAGAAAAATTGGACTCGTCTGAGAATATGCTTTGCTTCCATTGGTCTGAAGACCAGGCATTGTGACCTCTGCACCACTTCAACCTCTTCTGAATGTTGCGAGTGGAGAGAAGAGGTTTCCTGACGGCGGTTCTTCCAAGATATGCAGCCTTATGGAACTCATGATGAACACTTTTAGTAAAAACTGACTATTAAGATGATTATTCAACTCAACAGTCACTTTGGCTGCAGTAGTTCGATGATTTTTTTCCACATTGCATTTAAATGCACGTTGGTCCCTGTCAGTAAGTTTGCAAGACTGGCCCGAATTGATACGGTTGCTAGAGGTTTTGTCATGTTTCTCGAATTGCGTCATATTTCTTGATATGGTAGCTCTTGAAAAACCAAACAGTTCAGCAACCTTAGTGATCGAGGCTCCTGCCATTTGAGCTCCAACAATTTGCCCATTTTCAAACTCAGAGAAGTCAAGCATTTAGCTTAAATCTTACTAAATTCTAAAAATAAATAAGACAAAGACAGTAAATTAGATAAATAAACGTATTTACAATATATATAACCTGCAATTACGACATTTTAGTTAAAGTTCTTAATATAATAGATCTTTGAAATATAGGAGTGGAATTTGCACCTGTTCCAATTATTTTGCCCAACCCCTGTATGTATGTATACATGTATGTATGCATGCGTCTATGTATGTATGATGTAGGAATCTATCTATCTACCTATCTATCAATTTATTTAAGTATGTTCATATCTATCTATCTATCTATCTAAAAACAAAAATCTGAAAAGAATGTAAAAATGTATTTTTACATAGGAATTGAAGAATAAAATGATTGGAATGAAAGTTAAATTAATTAAATGAATAACAGAAAAATATACATTGAGCTGACAGAAAGAAAAATGTAGGAACGAAACAATGAATGAAAGACGTAAGTGAGAAAATCCAATAACGGAAGGTAGAAAAAAGGATAGAAAGAAAAATTTTCTACAAAGAGAAAAGGGATGAGTAGAATAAACACGAATAAACATTACTGAATAGAATAAAGAAAGAAAGAAAGAAAGAAAGAAAGAATATGGTAAAGAAAATGAAAGTTAGGAAGAGAAATGCCGGGTAAAGAACAGTGAATTAAGAAAAGAAAGAATGAACGAACGAAAGAAAGAAAGAAAGAATGAAAGAAAGAATGAAAGAATGAAATAAATAAAGAAAGAAAGAAAGAAAGAAAGAATATCGTAGAGAAAATGAAAGTTAGGAAGAGAAATGCCGAGCAATAAACAGTGAATTAAGAAAAGAAAGAATGAACGAACGAAAGAAAGAAAGAAAGAAAGAAAGAAAGAAAGAAAGAAAGAAAGAAAGAATGAATGAAAGAAAGAATGAAAAAATGAAATAAAGAAAGAAAGAAAGAAAGAAAGAAAAAAGAAACAGAAAGTAAAAAGGTGAGGAGGAAGAAAGAAAGAACAATCGTACATATGAAAACGTATAAAAACACAAAAGTGCTGACATAGAATAAATATATAAAGAAAGAAAGAAAGAAAGAAAGAAAAAAGAAAGGAAGAAAGAAAGAAAGAAAGAAAGAAAGAAAGAAATGAAGAAAGAAAGAAATGAAGAAAGAAAGAAATGAAGAAAGAAAAGAAAGACGAAATAAAGAAAGAAAGAAAGAAAAAAAAGAAAGGAAGAAAGAAAGAAAGAAAGAAATGAAGAAAGAAAGAAAAGAAGGACGAAAGAAATGAGGAAAAAAGGAAGAAAGAAATGAGGCAATATATGTAAAATAATAAATGGAAAAAAAGAAAGAATGTATAGAGAAGGAGAGATTGTTGACATAAGAATGAAAGTGGGAAATCCTGAAAAGAAAATAATGCAATTTCATAAGGTGCAGGGAACAACAAAGAAAGTAGTTTTACTAACTAAAAGCAAAGACGGGATTCAAACTAACATTAATGGGAAAATAAGAATAACTGAAATGATTCACAATAAAATCTTTTTTTCTTTTATAAAATGAAAGGATGGATGAATGGAAACGAAAAAATAAAGGAATGAAAGATCATAAAACGAAAGAAAGCTCGAAAAAGAAGCTCTTTATATAGGAATAAATAATAAAAAAGAAAACATGTATATATATATACAGGGTAACCCGGATATAAGAGAGTTGTCGGGACCGGAGAAGAAGTCTCTTATATCCGGGTTTCTCTTATATCCGTGTTTGGTCTATTTTGTTTTATTAACACAGGCTCTAATTTGGGACCAGAGAAGATCTCTCTTATATCCGGGTTTCTCTTATATCCGGGTCACACTGTATATATGTGTGTGTGTGTGTGCGTATTGATAAAATTAGATATATATAAATAAATTCCCAAGAGAATAGAATCCAGGTAGAACTCAATGTCCAGGACAGAGTAAGGGTATAATAAAAAGACTTAAACACTAATATTCCATGCTTATAATTTATTACATTGGAATCGTAATCACGATCCAATTCATCAGACCTACAAATTCAAAACTTTTTGAATATATATATATATATATATATATTTGTCATCCACAGACAGACTGTTTAACTGTTTCACAGCTCATCAGTGTGGCTAGACGTCCGGTTGCCTCTAGCTAGGATCGAAACCCGACTGAATTGGCGTCAGTCGGAAATTCTACCACTAAGCCGTCGGCGCGCGGCAGGGATGAAGGTGAATTTTAGCGTGTTTATATATATATATATATATATATATATATATATATATATATATATATATATATATATATATATATATATATATATATATATATATATATATATATATATATTGTGAATTTAGGCAGTAACGCCTTTATCCACCGTACCATGTGGTTAGATCCAGTAACAGACCCAAAGAGTGTGAGTTCAATACCCGGTTCAGGCAGTGGAGAACTTTCAGAGGGAAAATTACCAGGAGATAACTGATAACTGACATCCATCAAACATGGCTCGTGGAACTAGAACAGTCTACCCCAGTGATCGAAATAAAGGGTTCGGTTCGAAATTCCAACCACCTGAAGAAGGCCGGAGCGTACAACGGCCGAAACGTTGTGACAAATATGGCGACAAAGATGAGGACAATAGTCCGAATAATGTAAATACTATATATATATATATATGCACATTTCCTTAAAAACGACTGACAAGGTGCTTTTATTTAGTTTTATATATAATTTCTCGTGCGATCTAATAATGCTTTTCTTTTCAGATGATAAATTATATGAAAAAAAATCCGAATGTTCTTTTTATCCGAGCGTTTTCGGATATACATTTAGCCATTTTCAAGGATTATATTTCAACTGTTAAAATTAGAAATAGTTTGTTATATGTATGTTTTATAAAATGTTTCATTATTTTGTTTCAAAACACGGTCAAGATATTATGTCCATGTTCAAAGTTAATATTATTAAGTGTTGGTTTGTTTGTTTTTATTAATAAGGCTTCCAAAAACTAGATAAAAGCACCTTGGCAGTCGTTTTTAATGAAATGTGCATGAAAGAATGATTGCTGCCTAAATACACAATATATATATATATATATATATATATATATATATATATATATATATATATATATATATATATATATATATATATATATATATGTATATATATATATATATTTAATTTACGAAAAACTTAATATCCCCCTCCCATATCAATATATGACTTCCGTTAACAGATTTAATGTGTCAATGTCTGGATTTCCTCTAAAAATTTAAATTTGAAAGAATAGAAATGTTACATCTAACTCAATCATGTCTCTCTACCCCCTTCACTCCCTCACTTCGTTAATTTACTTATTACTGCCCGTCATAAATGTGTAAATTTCTTTTCATTTTTCGTTTCAACCTTTGGAAGTAAAATCTGATGATCAGCTGTCCTTTAAAAGGGCTGTGGTGAAATAATTTATTATATGGAACCTTAAAGTGGTCTGTTTTTATTTATATATATATATATATATATATATATATATATATATATATATATATATATATATATATATATATATATGTATGTATGTATGTATGTATGAATGAATGAAAGATGCGTTTATAGAAACAAAATAATAAGGAAAAGTTATCATTGATAATTGTGAGCAAAAAATGAATATTTAACAAATAAAAGGAAAGGACTGAAACGTTAAGCCAAGAGCCACTCGAGGTAACGGGGTCCTGAGTAAGATTGTTGAGAGGAGATGCGTGATATGAAGTACATATTATGAGGGTATGTAGGATAGATATCGGTTGATAATAGACTTGGAGGTATTTATATTGTAGCTGTCGGGAAGCATCCACATGGTAGTCTACTCCATAAAAACAATGATCCTGCCACAAGATAACAGTTTTGAAATGTAAATCCGCACAAACCATATT
>OZ038512.1:7816363-7861363 GCA_964036315.1 Acanthosepion esculentum
GAGACATAACTCTATCAAACTTTTCAGTTTATATGCATGTACAAGAAACACTTAATAAATTTAATTGTTATGTTTCGAATCATTACGTTCTGTCTTGTATTTTATACCATGTGCTATTTTACGTCAAATATAAATTGCATTGTGACCACCACATTGGATAGCGACCTCCAGCATAATGGCATGATCCTTTCCACACCTTTCCAAAACAAAAATAAAATAATTGTCGCAGTACCTGCAAACATGCACGTCCACAACATATTTGGAAACCTCGTCGTTTAGAGGCCCGCCCCAATATATTTATGAGGGATATTAAAATAATCAAGGACTTATACTAGGATTAACCCGCCTCCATGCAAATAGAAAAATAATGCAATAAATACACAAAAGTAGAAAGTGATATAAGACACATAGCTATTATCACCACACTTTACTGGGAAATAACCCTGAGGGAATTTGAAGCCCTACCAGGAGTAAGGCATTTCCTGAGCCAATTCATTTTACTTAACTCCTTGGAATTTCGGCAATAAAATTAATAAGACTAAATGCTTCAAATATTTGGAATTTGGCTCCAGGAAAAAATATTTCCGCATAGCCAGTTTTATGTTGCATCCTCAAGAGTAAGAAATATTAAGAATTTATTCTTCGCTGTTAAAAGTAAAAATGAAAAAAAAAGGAATATTCTTTAAAATATTGTTTATCAATGTGAAATTAAATTACAATTTAAATTATTAAACGACGAATAGGGTTTTGCCAAACATATCAGCTTATTCAAATTTCATCAATTAGTTTGCGAAATTGAACGAGTTTTTAAATCCCGGCAAATTTTTTAGCGATATCTTCAACAATAATAAATTATGTGAGGATTTCAACACGCGTCAGCGTGGTGCTTAGAAATTCTAGCTAGCTATAATTTGTGATCAGTAGACGCATCCATAATTAAGAGTATCAAACGACTTAATTGAATCACAATATAACAACGTAACTAAGACTATCCAAAGTTGTAATCAGAGGTCGATCATGTATCATTAGATTTTAGGCATTTTCGAATGTTATTCAATTCATTCCGAATAGAACTAACGGCTACGTTAGTACGATCACCGATGTTAAGCAACGTCGAACCTGGTCAGTGCCGAGATGACTGACCGCTTGGTAATACCAGATGTCATCAGTTTGGATGTGCCGGTGGTGTAATTGATAACGGCACAAGATTGAGAATCGGATTCCAATCAGGTTCAGTCAGAAAAACCTTGAAAAAGCTTAGAATCCAATTCTTCTCCCCAGCTATGGGTTAATTAATAATACTTCTATCAGTAAACCATTATTATCATGAAAAAAAAATTCTTAGACTATAAAAATATTTTCAGTCTTTAAATAGACTGCCAAAGGTTGATAAACCGTAAAAAAAAACAACAAATCAATCAGATTTAATAATAACACTGAGTCTGTTTCGCCACTCCTCCAAAACAAAACAAAAATTAAATAACATTATATTGACATACGGCTTACTGAAATATCACGTTGAAGCAAAGTTATGCAACGTCGAGTTTGGTAATTATCTCGATGGGTTACCACTTGGGAATGTCAGGTGTTGTAAGCTTGAATGTGCAGCTGGTGTAATGGTTAACGACTCGGAATTGGAATTTGGAGAGCTGAGTTCCAATTCGATTTGGCTTTGTTATATTCACTTACGCGCAAGGGACACAAACTTTCTCCCCTTGATCTATGGATTAATTTAGTACAACGTGTATCAGTAAATCATTATTAACTCAAAAAACATTCGTACAGTCTAAAAAATATTTTCTGGCTTTAAATAACCTGCAAAAGAGTGATATGCCGTAAAAAACAGATCGACTATTTATGTCGAATAACAAACTATAAAGGAACAGAATATATGGAGAATGAAGAGACGTCATTTTAAAAAAAAATCATGATTCTAGTTTGTCCTTGTTGGGGCAGATATGATTTTGCTAATCCATTTTTGTGCAATTCTTTGCAGTTATTTTCAAAATGTTTCTCCTTCATCCAAACAATTGCTTTACGGGTAAATCGCTTGCGAATTACGATATGCTTGTTTATTTTTTTATGGTTTTATTGTCTGGCGTTATTAACAGTTGATACGAACATCTGAAAGACGAAAAGCAATTTTACAACACGACACTGACCGTATAATAGTAGTTAACAATATAAATTGAATCGAAAAAAAAACTGTCAGAAAGGCCCACGCATGCGCAGAAAGACGCTTATACACACGTGAATGGGCGCAAGTGGCAACGGGAGGAAAATAAAAAGAAACCATGGCCAGTTATTGTGAACAGTCGCTCTTCAGAACTCTTCATGCCGGTAAAGTACGCATGCGTGACAAGTAGAGCTTTTGTCTCTTTTTCTTACTGTTTATTTTTTTCTAATTCTTCGTGTTTTCTCAATTGTCTCGTCAGTAACACGTACAGGTAAATAGGTAAGGAAGGAGAAATGATAAATAGGAAAGGGTTAAATGTCGAATAATTGAGGTCAATTGTGAAAACGAAGGAAAAAAGAAAATGTGAAGGAAGAATAAAAAAGAAGCGTTACTCAATCAATGAGATTATAAATAATGAAATTACACACACACACACACACACACACACACACACACACACACACACACACACATATATATATATATATATATATATATATATATATATATACATATATATTATGCAGAAAGAAAAATAAAAGAAGAGGTAAATATTTTCAGGTAAATAGACAACACAAAAAAAATGAAGATCTAAAGAAAATACATTGTTGCAAATAAAGATGTAAGCCATGGTAAAGTCTTCATTTCCCAGCATGCTCTTCTGCTAACGCAGCTAGATAACCTACGTTGCAGACGTCTGATCACAGACAATTCTGTCAGTTCTGTGTTATGTGACCCGTCCCAAATTTGACTTTGTTATAACGGGTTTTCAGAAAAGTCAGGTGCATCAGAGGGTCAACCTGAAATGGCATACGTACTACGTGCCGATTTGCACTGCAACCCTTGATTTAAAGACACAGCTGACCCAGATGCGTACTGAAAATGCACATGTATGAATGGTAGGTATATAATCGTGCCTACGAGCTGGAAACGTCAGTCTCTTACATCCAAGAGAGAATGCAGAATCCACGCAAGAAGAAAGAAATAACTAAAAAAAAAACAACAAAAAAACAAACACGCAGATAGTAATATTTTTGACAAATAAACAGGGTGCGATGGATAAATTGTCGTCTCATTTGCGCAAAAATGAAAATAATATTAACATCTCATTTTAAGAGATATATTTACCAAAATTACATCAAAATATCTTGAAATACTAAAGAGTAAATTTATTTAATAAAATCGTCATTGACTCCAACCACGGCCTCCAGACAGGTTAGGAATCTCCTGCAACGCTTCTGGACGGTCTCCTTGTTTAATTTGGTGAATTCTGTCAAAATCCTTGCCTTCAATTCAACTTTTGCGTTACAAAGAGTTTTTTTTGGTCTCTCGCTCAACAGTGCCCCACACATAATAATCAAGGCAGTTTCAGTCTGCGGAGTTAGGTGGCCAGATGTAATGGTTGATGTAGTCGCAGAAATTGTCTGACATCCGTACCTCGGTTCTCCTGCTTGTGCGGCATAGTGCAGAATCCTTTTGCCAGACATAGGGTCATCCAGCACCCACCTTCTTCACTCAGGGCAGCACTACCCCCTCAAGGCAATTGATGTAGACCTCCATGTTGAGTCTAAGACCATGTTGGGCGTTGAATGGAGACATAACGTCGACATCTACAGTGTTCACTCCAAACATCGCCGTGTTGAGTCTGAGGACCTCGCCAACAAATTTGGGAGTTATTTTCCTATTAAAACAATCCGATTGACTATTCTGAGAGACTGTCCCTTTGTAATCACCATTAGACTCATCTAACCTTTTTCCAAATCATCTGCCCTCTCCCCAGATTAACCTTCAAAACATTCAAATATAGGGTAAATACAAGTGAAAAGATATGATATTAACGCTAATATTTTTATTAGTCTTTGTCCCGGAACATTGCTCGTGAGATTTTATTATAACTCACAGTTATGACCGTTAACTCTCAGACCCTTATTCTCCGACCATTAAACCTCGGGTCCTTCTTCTAAAACTATTCGCACTCATATCCTCATTCTACGACCATTACACTCAGATCCTTATTCTACGACCGTTAATACTCAGATTCTTATTCTACGATCGTTAACTCTCAGATTCTTATTTTACAGCCGTTAACATTCTGATCCTTATTCTACGACTATTATCACTCAGATCCTTATTCTACGACCGTTAACTCACAGATCCTTATTCTACGACCATTATTCACTCATGTCCTTATTCTACGACCGTTATCACTCAGATCCTTAATTCTACGACCATTATCACTCAGATCCTTATTCTACGACCGGTAACTCTCAGATCCATATTCTACGACTGTTAACTATCAGATCCTTATTATACGACGGTTAACTCTCAGATCCTTATTCTACGACCATTATCTCTCAGATCCATATTCTACGACCGTTAACTCTCAGATCCTTATTCTACGACAGTCTTTTCATACATATTTATCTACGAATCTATCAGTTAGTTCATATGTATCAAGCACAGCCTTTTCATATGAATATATATATATATATATATATATATATATATATATATATATATATATATCTTAACTCTTCGTATATATCTGTCTATCGCTGTGTCTATCTATCTTTCTATCTATCTATCTTAATCTTTTCATATCTATCTATCTATCTATCTATCTATCTATCTATCTATCTATCTATCTATCTATCTATCCCAGGCTCTTCATATCTGTCTATCTCACTCTGTATCGTATTCTCTTCACAACTATCATTTTCAGTTTCTACATGCCTATCTATCTATCTATCTATCTATCTATCTATCTATCTATCTATCTATCTATCTATCTATCTATGTATATATCTATCTATCTAAAACTCTTCATATATATCTGTCTATCTCTCTGTCTATCTATCTTTCTATCTATCTTAAACTTTTCATATCTATCTATCTATCTATCTGTCTGTCTGTCTGTCTGTCTGTCTGTCATTTTCAGTCTTTTTAAATCTGTCTATGTTAGACTTTTCATGTCTATGTCTGGGCACGTGTATATATGTGCATTCTGCGTGTATAAACACATTCTTTAAACGTCTCGCTTATTCGTTGGTCAGTATGATGGAAAGCTTCTGTTTTCGAATATAAAATGAAATACTTTTCCGGATTAAATCACTGAAAATCCTTTATTTCCCTGTACTTTACAAAAGGTACTCATAAAACAGAAAGCCTATTTCACACGTGACAATTTTTTAATTCTCTCCTTTCTGTCATTATTCAGTTTGATGGCATTTTTCTTCCATGATTTTTTCTTTTTCTCAACCGTCACTCATCCGTAGATTATATTATATGTATTATGCAATATGTATTATATGTATATTATATATTATATTATAATATTAGGTTGGAACAAAATTTAGTGTTTTTCAAGATAGAGTATTTGAACCCTGGATTTCATTTCACACGTGACTGAGAATTATGAAGTATATACAGATTTTGAAAGGTGCTATTTCGTCGCGATTCGATTGTGGGTTTTTACATTTAAATGTTTATTATGTTAAAAGTTTCAGCTCATTTATTTACGGAAATAAGATAAAATATCTTTAAAAAAAAGCAAAACAAAATATGTGCCGTTTATATATATGGTGCCATAGCTTAGAGTGTTGTTGGTACGTGTTTCGTTATCTTCAGAATTGAAATGTTGTCCGGTAAAACTGGAAACGTTCTGGCAGGCCCGCAGACCTTGATGATTTCCAAATCTGAAGACTGATTGGAATTAATCAATGCCACATGTCACGGGTTATCGCAGAAACACTCGACGCATCTTATATTCGCGTTGTGAGGAATTAAACAGAAAAAAAATTAATGTTTCTCTTCTTCTTTCCGTCCCTTTCTTTCCTTTTCATCCCTCTCTTTGTTTCCCCGGATTTTTCACTTTAACACTGTTTCATCATTGTTTTGGGAACTTACCTGTAACGACAATGAACTCTTCCTGATACTGTAAACACTGCGCCTCTCAAGAGAAACGATAGAGACCGGAAGTGGAACGAGTCGAGACACGACGTGTCAAGTCAATAGTAGTTCACTCTAAACCAGACTGACAGTCATACTAACACCTTTCACATCTTGTATTATTATTCTGTGTTATATACCTTTGTTATTCCTACTCTTGTGTTCGTGTTCTTCCGTAGTCCTAACCTTGGACCATGACATTGGTGCGAGGATATGGGACCATAACAATCATCATCATCATCATCATCATCATCATTCTTCTTCTTCTTCTTCTTCTTCTTCTTCTTCTTCTTCTTCTTCTTCTTCTTCTTCTTCTTCTTCAACTAACATTCCGTCGATTTCTCTTTTCTCTCCCCAGTTTACTATTAATTTTTCTTTTATATCTCTTCCGTTCCTGTCACTCATTTTCCTATCCTTTTCTCCTGGTTTTACCTCTTCCCTTTTCTTTCCTCTCTCTCTCCACCCCCTACTTTTCTCTTATCCTTTCTTCCACATCCCTCTCTCTTTTCATACCGTTTGTTTTTTTTCTCGCTTCATCCCCCCCTTCCTACTCCTTCACTCTTTCTCTTTTTATTACTTTCAGATCAGGCCTCTTCTCGGCTAAATATTAGTATTTTAATCTTGCAGCGGGGTAATCCTTCCGAAATTTATTTTACTCTCTCTCTCTCAGTTTTTTCTCCTTTATACTGTCTCTCTTCCTCCTTCCCTTCCCCTCCTTCTCCCCCATCCTCCTCCTTCTTCTTCTCTTTCTCTTTCTCTCTTTCTCTCATTCTCTTTGTTGCTATTTTTTGCATTCTCTTTTCGGCTAAATATTTCTTTTAACCTTCCAGCGTGTTAAACGTTCCGTCCTTTCTCTGGCCCTCCCTTTGACTTCTCTCTCTCTCTCTCTCTCTCTCTCTCTCTTTCTCTCTAGCATACTCATCAGTTTTTCTTGCTTATACTGTCTCTCTTCTTCTTCTTCTTCTTCTTCTTCTTCTTCTTCTTCTTCTTCTTCTTCTTCTTCTTCTTCTTCTAACTCGCACTCTTTATCTCTTGTTTTATTTCTCTTCCTGGCTAAATATTTCGTTATATCTTAATCAGTGGGGTTAGGGTTATCCGACCAGTTCTCCTTCCCTCAAAAGTCGTCATCTTGACTTTGCTCTTGAGACTGGTATGAATTCTTCAGGGCAAAGGCCTCCTGGTCAATGGCATATGAGGGCCGTGCACTGGCCAGACTACATGGACACATTTCCATGTCTATCAACCAGATCCAAAGGAATACAGGCGATTAGATTTGGGACCGACCTGCTTGTGGTATCCCATTCTCACGGGTATGAAAAATGACATTTTCTTATTTCTTATTAATTTCTACGACTAATCTATGTTGTACATTCTATTCGAGTAAAATATATTCGATTCATTATTTTTACGGCTTATCAACACTTTGCAGTTTATTTAAAGCCAGAAAATATTTTTAGATAATAAGAATTCTTTTTTTTTTAAATAATAATGATTTACTGATACAAGTCTTACAAATTAAACAATAACTAGGTGAGTATAGAGGGATTTATCAGTCAGTTATGTGCCATGCGTGATAAACTCTTAAGTGATCATGTATCTTTCGATACATACCTGACGAGGCAGATTTTTCCCCCGCAGTAGGTTGCCATTTCTTTCTGCGGTAGACCGGTTGCTATCCAACGCTATAGAAGCCGGTCTAACTGCTATTTACTCATAGCTGGGGTAAGAATGGGATTCATACCTTTCGCAAGGGTATTAGCACGTAAGTGAATGTAATGGATTCGACTACAATTTGAACTCGGCTCTCCGATTCCTCAGTTCGAGCTGCTATCCATTACTCCACAGTAAACAAACAATAAATCATGACGATATAAATTTTGGGGATCAATTCTATATTGAAATCAGTCTATAAACTGACCACTCTCTTTATGTCCACTATATTTATTCATTTATATGCCAGACAATGTAAATGCGTGTGTAGATGATCCGAATTTCATTGATTAATGAATTGGGTTTTTTTACGGGTTATCAACCCTTTTGCAGGTTATTTGAAGCAAGAAGATATTTTTACATTGTAAGAATTTTATTAAAGGATTCGTGATAAGAGTCTTTTTTGACAGAGAACGGCAAGTGCGACACTGAGATCCGTAAACGTATTGGGATGACTATGGACGCATTCCAAAAGCTGGGCAGATGATTGCGAGACAGGAGGATTTCTTTGGTAACAGAGAAAAGAATATTGAGCTGTTACGAGACATCTGTCCTTCTTTACGGCGGCGAATGTTGGACGATATCCTCAAAGATGAAGAAGAGACTCGAGGCGACGGAGATGTGGTTCTACAGAAGGATGCTAAGGATATCATGGACCTAGCGTGTGAGCAAGGATGAGGTTTTAGAGACGACGCAAACATGGAGGCGGCTTATACTTAACATGAGGAAGAGGCCAGCTGAAGTTTCTGGGACACATGATGAGGAAGGAAGGCATGGAGAATCTGATACGCACGGGTCGAATAGAGGGAAAGAGAGATAAGGGAAAATAAGGCATGACATACCTAGTGGACTTAAGAAAGTCGATGACACAACGTAGTCTGGGAGAGATGGCAGAGGGAAGGAACTTTTAAGAGCTGTAAGGGATAGAGGGAGGTGGAGACACAAGATTTTTTTAAGCCTTTCACCCAAAGGAAGGCGGGAAGCCACTAGCACGCACGGGGTTACAGAGAATTGGAGTGAGACCAAATAGGAGGGATAGAGGAAAGGATAAAGAGAAGGATAGTGGATAGGGGATAGATCAGCGCATCTGGAGACGTCGATTGACATTACATTTGAATAGTTGGAGATTATACCTATCAGGGAAACAGAAAAAGGGGAGGGAGTTCCACAGGCGAGAGGTGCGATACATGAAGCTATTGGAGTAGAAGAGACGGCTACATTTAACAGTTTCAACAGTGAAAGGGTGAGAGCGAGATGCAAACCTAGTTTAACGCTTAAATTCATGAAGTTTGGGAACCAGCGAAAGCAGCTCATCGGAGCAGTTACCATGAAAGGATTTGTAAAAAAGACAGAGGGAGGCGACGGCATGTCTGTGAGAGAGCGACTGCAGACGAGATGCCAGATCAGGGCCAATTACATTACATACCCGTCTCTGGATCTTATCAAGAAGCATGAGACAAACAGAAGGAGCTCCAGACCATATATGGCAGCAATACTCCATGCAGGGGCGAATGGTTGATTTGTAGATTTGAAGGATCGACTCCGACGAGAAAATTTTCCTGGCGCGGCACAGAGAGCCAATTTTCCTTGCGATGGACGAAGCTATTGACTCAATGTATTTGTTCCATCTCAGGTCAGCAGTCAATGTGAGGCCGAGTAGTCGCAAAGAGGAACTCTCAAGAAGTTGAGCGTCGGACATTCTAATGGTGGCAAGGATGGTTCTCTATGATGAGTAATAGAGAGCAATTTTGTTTTTGAGGCGTTAAAGTTAACCAGCCAATTGCTGCCCTAGTTTACTACAGATTGGCGGTCCTTTTCGAGACAAACAGCCAGGTTAGTTTTGTCAGCGACACTAGATTTGTTTTTGAGGTAGGAGTAAATAGTAGTACCTACTTGGGAATCTATGATGTCAGGAAGATCGTTGATGAAATTAAGGAACAGAGTAGGGCCTAGGATGGAGCCTTGGGGAACACATGCGTTCGTGTGATAGGAGCTGGAGGAGAATCCGTTGTGGACGAACTTCAATACATGCATGGCACAAAAGAAAGAAAGATATACAGTGACACGCATAAGTATTGGATACATGTTATTTTCTGTTATAACTCTACTTTATGTTCGCCATTTTGCCTGATATTTGGTAAGTAATATATCGTGAAGTTGTTTTAGTTGTATGTGGAAGGAAAATTAAAAACTCATGGTTGAATCCATTTTTTTTATCAAAGTTCAAAATTACCCTATGCAAAAGTATTGGATACATGACACTTTTTTCAAATTTCCAATCGAAACTTTGTATTTTAAAAGACATTAAATATTCAAATTTTCGATAGTATTGGAATATTATCTCTGACCAATCAGAGAAGCACACAATTGTTTACAAGATAGTGCTACTAATCACCTGACTCTTTGATGTGCATTCTGCAATTCAAGGATTAAAAATGGCAAAAACTAAAGAATTATCCAGAGATATGCGAGGTAGAATCATTGAACGTCCCAAAGGAGGACAAGGTTACCGAAGAATTAGCAAAGAAATGAATCTAGCACTAAGTACAGTAGGAAATATCATCAGAAAGTATAAGAAGTATGGCGACGGTACAGCAAACCTTCCAAGAAATGGAAGACCGAGAAAAATAAATGAGAGTACTTCAAGTTGGATCAGCAGAAATATGCAAAAACACCCCTTCATTACTCGTTCTGAAATTAAAACTGATCTTGAGAGTGCTGGAATTAATGTAAGTAAGGATGCCATTAGCAGAGCTCTATATCGTACGGGCTTTCATTCAAGATCACCAAGAAAAGTGCCTTTACTGAAAACCAAACATGTCAAAGACCGATTAAAATTTGTCGAAACTTATGAAAAGAAAGGTATTCAGTTTTGGGAAAAGGTAATCTGGTCGGATGAAAAGAAAGTTGAACTATTCGGAAGGAACACAGCGACAAGTGTTTGGCGAATAAATGGCACTGCCTTCAACAAGCACAATACCATCTCCACAGATAGGTTTGGGGGTGGTTCCATTATGATATGGGGATGCTTTTCATCCAAGGGCACTGGTGAGTTACAAGTTATCCATGGTAGAATGAATGGTAGCATGTAGAGGGAGATTCTAGAGAAGAACCTTCAGAAATCTGCAACTTCTTTAGGACATGGTCGGAATTCCGTGCTTCAACACGACAATGATCGCAAACATACCGCGAAACTTACAAAGGAATGGTTTGAAAATAATGGTATTAGTACTCTCAATTGGCCAAGTCAGTCTCCTGACTTGAATCCAATTGAGAATTTGTAAAATACTTTGAAGGTTCATAAGCGGAATCCACAAAATATCAAGCAATTAGAGGAATTATGCAAGGAAGAATGGGGTAAAGTAACGGTGGATCAGTGAGAAAAACTTGTGGCCAACTATAGAAAGCGACTGGAAGCAGTGAAACAAAACAGAGGCTACTCAACAAAATATTAAATTGATGTATCCAATACTTTTGCATAGAGTAATTTTGAACTTTGATAAAAAAAATGGTTTCAGCCATGAGTTTTTAATTTTCCTTCCACATACAACTAAAACAACTTTACGAGATATTACTTACCAAATATCAGGCAAAATGGCGAACATAAACTAGAGTTATAACAGAAAATAACATGTATCCAATGCTTATGCGTGTCACTGTACGTCTTACTAATTCGTCCATATTGGTGGCGATGTGAAGAAATAGTTTCTTTTCTTCTTCTTCTTTTCTCTTTTTCTCTTTATCTCTGTTATTTACTTTCTCTTCTCAGCTAAATATTCCGTTTAATCTTAATCGGCACGATAAAATTTCCGACCAGTTCTCCTTCCATCAAAAGTCGTTTTTGTTTTTTCTGCTATTTATATGTGAACTGTTTTCTAACTTTTTAAATATTTCGATTTTTTTTTCTATGGTAAAGAAAGAGATTTAAAAAAAAAAGTTAAGTGTATTTATTTAACTCAAACATACTTCATGAAGAATAATCCTTCATCTTTAAATTTAAGCTGCCGCTCAACCTCCCGCCCTCATGCAGCGTCCCCATCTTACATACTGATTCACGTCTTAGTTTTCTCTTTTGATATGCATTTTTTTTCCTCATTTCACTCTAAGCAAGCCGGTAGCAAGGCCTCTGATAGGAAGAGTGACGGCTTGGAGTGCCATGGAACTACCTCTCAATTGCTGTCGTTTCCAGGTCCACCTTGACCCGGATTGGTATCACCAGGTAGGGCCACAGCTATGGGCAAATAGCTAACCCCACAACAAAAACAAAACCCTATGAAAGTATAAAAATAAATTTTATAGTAAATATTGCCAGAAATACAATTTTTATTTAAAACAAATTACCAACAATAGATATTTATAGTAAAATATATTTTCAAGCAAAATGACCAACAATTTATTTATAGTAGAATCATCAACACTATTTACTTTTTTTCTTTTTTTTTTAAGCTTATCACCCCAACCAAGGCTGGAAGCCACTATCACGCAAGGGGTTACAGAAGGTTTGGAGGAAGAGCAGATAGGAGTGGTAAAGGAGAGGATGTGGAGAAAGATGGTGGATCGATCAAGGCAAGGGGGTCACGGAAGATTTGGAGCGAGAGCCGATAGGTATGAAAGGGGAAAGGATGTGGAGAAGGGAAGTGGATAGATCAAGGCAACTGGAGATGTCGATTGACGTTACACTTAAATAGTTGGAGATTGTATTTGTCAGGGAAACAGGAATAAGGAAGGGGGTTCCACAGGCGAGATGTGCGAGACATGAAGCTATTGGAGTAGAAGAGACGTCTACATCTAACAATTTCAACGGTGAAGGGGTGGGAACGGGATGCCAGCCTCGTAGGACGTTTAAATTCATGAGGCCTAGGAACCAGCGAAAGCAGCTCCTCGGAGCAATTACCGTGAAAGTATTTGTAAAAATGACAGAGCGAGGCAACATCGCGTCTGTGAGAGAGCGACTGCAGACGAGATGACAGATATTCGGATTTGTTTTTAGCTGTGAAATACATTTAGTTGGTTTGTTCCTAAATTTTTTAAACATTTATTCAGATTATTTACATTATTCGGACTATTGTTCTCATCTTTGTCGCCATATTTATTACAACATTTCGGCCGTTGTAATCTCCGGCCTTCTTCAAGTGGTTGGAATGTCGAACTGAACCCTTTATTTCGCTCACTGGGATAGACTGTTGTAGTTCCACGTGTCATGTTAAATGGATGTCAGTTATCAGTTATCTCTTGTTCATTTTTCCCTCTGAAAGTTCTACACTGCCTTAACCGGGTATTGAACTCACACTCTTGGGTCCTGTCACATGGATAAAGGCGTTGTTTAGATCCAGTGACAGGACCTAAAGAGGGTGAGTTCAATACTCGGTTAAGGCAGTGTAGCACTTGGAGAGGGGAATTAACAGGAGATAACTGATAACTGACATCCATTAAACATGGAACGTGCAACTAGAACAGTCTACCCCATTGAGCGAAATAAAGGGTTCAGTTCGACATTCCAACCACCTGAAGAAGACCAGAGCGTACAACGGCAGAAAAAAAAACTGATCCCCGTGACCAATTTACGGAGGGAGGAAAAAGAAAGAAAGGTACTTTTTACTTTTTGAAAGTTCCCGCGAGCGATTGTGATTGGCTTAGCACAAGCTTATAAAATGTCTATTTTTGGCAAATGAAATAAGCCCATTTTAATGTCCGCTAA
This sequence comes from Acanthosepion esculentum, assembly GCA_964036315.1. Taxonomy (NCBI): domain Eukaryota; kingdom Metazoa; phylum Mollusca; class Cephalopoda; order Sepiida; family Sepiidae; genus Acanthosepion; species Acanthosepion esculentum. The sequence continues at coordinate 7,829,896 of OZ038512.1, forward strand.
ACACAACATTTCTTTTTTTGACGCGTAATGCATTATACATTGTTAGTCACATTGATAGCATTTCAGAATGAATGAATTTAATATTCTTTCTCAATGAAAGTATATATATATATATATATATATATATATATATATATATATATATATATATATATATATATATATATATATATATATATATATATATATAATACAATCGCATATATATACAACGAATGTATATTATGTTTCATAATGAGCCGTTCTAAACTTCGTACAGTTGTTTTAATTTCGGGAGAAAATAGAGACAAAAAATCTCCAAAATTTGTATATAGATAGATAGATAGATATTATTGTCATCCACAGACAGACTTTTTCGCTGTATCCCAGCTCATCAGTGCGGCTAAAAGTCCGGTTGCCTCTAGCTAGAATCGAAACCCGACTGAAGTCGGAATTTCTATCACTAAGTCGTCGGCGCACGGCAGGGATGAAGGTGAATTTTAGCATATTTATTTTTAGATTTAGATAAACACACAGTGACTGACAGTGACACAATTCTGCCGAAGAGTCTTGCTAGATAGACCGATAGATAGATAGATAGATAGATAGATATATATATATATATATTTCTCTCTCTCTCTCCCTATATATATATATATATATATATATATATATATATATATATATATATATATATATATATATATGTATATATATACATAGAGAAAGAGAGGGAGAGAGATAGAGAGAAGATAGATAGATAGATAAATAGATGAAAGGATTAAAATAGATAGATACATAGATAGATAGATACATAGATAGATAGATATGTGTTTGTAACCTTGCTACCGATAATGCCCCATTGCCCAGCATATATATATATATATATATATATATATATATATATATATATATATATATATATATATAAAACAGTCGCCGATTGTTGTCTACTTTATTTACATATGATCTATCTCTGATATAGATCCCTTTTACCCATATACCTTCGACTATATTTTTATCATATGTATATATATATATATATATATATATATATATATATATATATATATATATATATATATAATAAAAAGACTTAAACACTAATATTCCATGGTCATAATTTATTCCATGGGGATTGTAAAAACGACCCAATTCATCAGACCTACAGATTCAAAATGAATTATTATATCTTTACTCTGTCCTGGACATCGAGTTCTACCTGGATCATATCCTCTTGGAATTATTTTTATACATATATGTATGTGCATATATAATTGCATATGTATGTGTATATTCACCACTAATATTGTCTATATATATATATATATATATATATATATATATATATATATATATATATATATATATATATATATATATATACAGAGAGAGAGAGAGAGAGAAAGAGATTTATAAAAATATATATACAAATGACATCTATATTTCCAAAAGTATAGTAGTGGATTTTGCAGGTGTGGGTGTCAAATTCAGTGTGGGTGCTTCAGTGATATGTGGGTACAGATCTTTGAGTGAACGTTGGAGCTTTGGTATCGGGAAGGGTAGGGAATTCCGCATATATTTGCAATAAGTAATTCTCCAGATTTGAAACATAAAAATCAGGATTTAAATAGAAGACAACAACAGCAACGAACAATCAAAGCGAAACGTCTAAAATAAGTTTAATCTAATAAATGCGGAGTAGGCTATCAAAGGAAAGAAAAAAAATGTTAAACGGGATGTTTTAAAACAATCAAAATAACATTGTGAATCATGCGAAGTAATATAGAATTATTCATTTGCTACGAAAATAACGGAGTCACACGCACGCACGCACACACACACACACACACACATATATATATATATATATATATATATATATATATATGTATAATATATATGAGACACAGATACACACGCATCACAAACATGTGTGTGTGTGTCTGTGCATACTAACACAGAGTTATAGATTTTAATTGACTTAAATACAGTGAGAGATTGGAATAGACAAAGATAGTTAGATGTGAACGCGTATAGATAGATAGATAAATAGATAGATAGATATGAATAGATTGAAAATGACATGAAAAAAATGATAGAAGTTGATAAATATGAACAAACCAAAGATAAATAAATATAAACAGATTGCTATAGATAGATAGATAGATAGATAGATAGGAACAGATTGACATCAGATAGATAGATAGATAGATAGATAGATAGATAGATAGATGAACGAATTAAAATAGATAGATAGATAGATAGATAGATAGATGAACAAATTAAGATAGATAGATAGATAGATGAAAGGATTAAAATAGATAGATAGATAGATAGATAGATAGATAATAAAATGACTGAGATAGATAGATAGATAGATAGATAGATAGATAGATAGATAGATAGATAGATATGATATGATATGATAGATATGATAGTCAGTCCAGGGACTGTCGTTTGAAAGTACATGGATTCAAAATCTACGGATCCTTTCTTGATGAATTTTATTTTTTCAAGAAACGATTAGACACCTGGAAAAACAAACAAAAACAATATCTTTATAATACTGAATGAAACATACATAAAATATATCTGTAAGAAGACAATATGAATAAAATTTCCTTTTTGTCTTGATATATATATATATATATATATATATATATATATATAGAGAGAGAGAGAGAGAGAGAGAGAGACAGACAGACAGACAGACAGAGAGAGAGAGAGACAGAGACAGAGATAGAGACAAAGATGTGTTTAATGGTCAACTCGAGAACTATTAAAGCTCACTAATATCTACCTGCATCTGTCTCTTGGCATCTATCTATCCATCTATCTATCTATCTCTCTTCATATCTATCTATTTTCTTTTTGTCTTGCTATATATATATATATATATATACTTTATTTATATAGACACAACTATTTAAGTAAGTGTTCTATTTATAATAAACAGTATTAACAACATTTACCGGCCTGAACGTCCGATAAAATTTCCATTGAAAATATGTGTCCCCCGACAGGAATCGAACCTGTATCCTGCACCGAATTGTCATATAGCCTGATGTACTATACCAATTTAATTACAAAGGATACACACACATATCATATTTCAGACATTTTCTTAAATATTAGGCACAAAAATCACGCAATAATCTTGCTCGTAAACTAGCGAAAAGTGGGATTGGCGACCCACGTTCAAATTCAAAGACATTGCGTTTCATTTCGCACAAATAAACTTGATAATATATCAATCGAACATTTTTACTACAAATGATCTAACTGCAGAGTAGACTGCTCTCAATATCTTCGGTTGGTAACCAGTCTACTAGATAAACAGACTTTGAATTCAAATTGATTGTAGGTTTAGCGTTTTCACCTCTCAAAAACCTATATTCTACAAAAGCCACAACAACAAAACGTAGGGCGTTTAGTCTATGGCCCTAAACTCCAGAGAGGTGTCTAAAGGACTTGGTATTTATTTGACCCCTCCCTCCCCCACACTGAGTCAGGTTGTGACACAAGGTCGGTTTTTAACGTGGGGACCCGAGTGTTTTCACCCGGGCCACTGGTCTTGGCTGGTCATAGCTTGTCCAAGCTGGTCAGTGCTGGTCTAAGCTAGTCATAGCTGGTCTTAGCTTGTCCAAGCTGGTCAGAGCTGGTCATAGCTAGTCTTGGCTTGTCATAGCTGGTCCAGTCCGGAGCCGGTCCAAGCTAGTCGTAGCCATGATACGACCAGCGCAGGGACGAATCCCTACACCAGGTAAGTATCGAGTGAAGCTCTCAGTCAGAAGGCCGACCAAGCCAGCGAGCTGCGAACAGATACTACACCCTGATCCAGGCCGAGCAGCGTGTAGGACTTAGGTCCATCAATAAACAGAGCAAGATGTGAGGCAGCTTCGAAGACACTTCATAGATTTCTCTTACATTGTTTGATATCAATACAGGACACTTAAGATCATACACTGATCAGTAGATTGCCTCTGATCCGTTTACAAACAAAGGAAATCTTCCTCTACAAGAAAAGATAAAGGACTAAAGAAAAGGAACAGAGGAAGGATAGCTGAAAACCGAGGTCGTTTTGCCACGCAAACATAGACGGGAGGCCAGCGCGCTGATACTTGGTTGGATGTAAAAATACACACGATTGTTTCCGATGCAATTACAAGGCCAATATAAATAATGGATCGTGGATATTATGACTGGAATGAAAGATAATGGTATTGACGTCCCTGGTTGCTGACACGAAAGATATAGCTAAGAATCGGCGAAGTATTTTCGAGACTTTTATCAAGTCGAAGAATCCCAAACGGGTCCGAAGAGGCGAACATTCGTTGATTGAATCAAGAGAGAAAATGGGAAAGAAGATTAATTCCTCAGCTCATAATCTCTCTCTATCTATCTATCTATCTATCTATCTATCTATCTATCTATCTATCTATCTATCTATCTATCTCTCTCTCTCTCTCTCTCTCTCTCTCTCTCTCTCTATATATATATATATATATATATATATATATATATATATATATATATATATATATATTTATACACACGCACACATACATATGTATATGCAGACACGGAAATTGAGGCAGGGAGATAGATACACACAGAAAACACACACACACACAAACACATGTATGTATATATATATATATATATATATATATATATATATATATATAGAGAGAGAGAGAGAGAGAGAGGAGGAGGAGAGAGAGAGATAAATAGTTAAATTATGATAATAATGTTCAGATATGAGCAGACAGGAATTACGATAGATATATAGATAGATATGAAAGAACTGAGATAGATAGATAGATAGATAGATAGATAGATAGATAGATAGATAGATAGATAGATAGATAGATAGACAGAAAGAATCAAATAGACACAGGTATAAATGGACAGAGGCATAATGAATAAATAGATAGATAGAAAGATACGTGGAGACAGAAAGAGATATATAGATATACTGAGATAAATAATATAAACATTTGTGTGCAGTATGCATATATTTCCAAGTAATTCGTAATCGTCAGTATATATATATATATATATAATTATATATGTATATATATATATATTTATATATATATATAGGCATGATTTTTTTTCTTTCATGGAATATATCAGTATTACTATGTTTGTGCGGGCCAATCTGAGATAAGAAATGTGTATTGAAATATCTTTGTATTTTTTAGCCTTTCGCCACATGTGTATATGTGAATTCACCCCCCCCCACACACACATATATATATATATATATATATATATATATATATATATATATATAACAGAATTCACAAAATATAAACAAATATATACGTTTGTCAGAAGATTCATTTGTTTAAGCTTGCAACCGAAGCTTATTTTCATGTCTCTGGTCGGAATCATATTTTTACCAAATGCCATTTTTATATTTTTTAAAATTTTTTATCCATTAATTTCGATGTTTTTATTATTTATGTAATTCCGTGTGCGTATATGTCTTTGCTTCAGAAATCAATCGCTCGCCATTCTATGACGCTATACATTCGATATAGATTAAAAAAAAAATTAACATAGATATTACCTTAGAAATATTGGAGCATTTGATTTGAAAATAAACACATTTTTTTCCTATTTGGGTCTTCCGTGAGTATAAATGCACATATAAACGCGCCGCGCGTACACACACACACACACACACACACACACACACACACACACACACACACACACATATATATATATATATATATATATATATATATATATATGAGTAGATAGATAGATAGGTACGCACAGATATGTGTGTGTTTTGTATATTTTTTCTTGTGGAAGTTGCGTGTATTCGAACATAAATCTTTTTTTTTGCTTGTACTCAGTTCGTAAATAATAAAGAGTATTTGTTTTCTTGCCTTTTACATATGTATTCCCGGATCTATCTTTCACAATGTTCGCTTGATAAAAAACGAGGAATTTCTGCGTTAAAAATACAAACAAAAAGAGACAAGAAAAATATAACTGATGCATATTTAAAACGAATTACATCCAAATATTTAGCGAATCAAACCAATACAAAGATGTATAGCGTCTATCGAAAAAAACAAAGCCAAAGAAAAAATTTAAATCTCATCAATTTCTGTAAAAACCTAAAATTTGCCAACATAATAACCGCCAAGTAAAAAATATCATCTTTCCATATCTATAGTTCTACAATGATAATTCAAAAGTCAGACACAATGTTTACACGCACACAACATTATCGCGTCGATTAACTTGCAATGTATAATTCAATTAAATCGAATATCAACAGCGCACACAACAATACAACACAAACAAATTGGTTAGTATTTATCAATAACACAAAAATCTCGCATGAAAAATAAACTGTAAAAAACATTATAGAAACAATAACTATGCAAAGAATATCTCAATAAATAACTGTCTATATTTCTGAGATGAGTTATTATGTACATTATTTACATTATTCGGACTATTGTCCTCATTTTTGTTGCCATTTTTATTACAACGTTTCGGCCTTTCAGTATCTGTCTATATTTCTGAGATGAGTTATTATGTACATTATTTACATTATTCGGACAAATGTCCTCATCTTTGTCGCCATATTTATTACAACAGTTCGGCCGTTGTACGCTCCGGCCTTCTTCAGGTGGTTGGAATGTCGAACTGAACCCTTTATTTCGCTCACTGGGGTAGACTGTTCTAGTTCCACGTGCCATGTTTAATGGATGTCAGTTATCAGTTATCTCCTGTTAATTTTACCCTCTGAAAGTTCTCCACTGCCTTAACCGGCTATTGAATTCACACTCTTTGGGACCTGTCACAGGATCTAACCAACCCCTTTATTCATTTAGATATTTTCAACGTTGAAATATATTAACTGTTAACAAGAAATCGTTTGTTTTATGCATGTATTTATATAATATTTTAATTTTCAAAACACGGTCAAGATATTGTGTCCATGTTCATAGTTGATGTTATTGAGTGTTGTCTTTTTGTTTTTATTAACAAGGCTTCCATTATTTTTAGCCTTTTTTGGCATGTAGATGATATTATATTAGTGTTGTCAACAATTATGTTAAGAATAGGGTCGGGTAGGTCTACATGAGTATTTTAAATGAGATCTAATTGAGCTATTGTCAGAAAGGTGTAGAATGAGTCTTCGTGTCAAACATGAAGTGTGGCATATATAATTATTTACGAATTTTGATTGATCAGAAATACAATTCCTTAATGGACATTTAAATTCTTAAATAATATTTGTCCTATTTAATTTGTTCGGTGTGAGGTGAATTATTATTTTTGACTATAAGGTTAGAGGTTTTAAATATGATGACGACCGGAGAACCTGTCGAAAGTACTTGCATATTTAAGGAAGACCTAATACATTTTATATTTTTAAAAAACAAGGATCCTAACATTCATCGTGTGGTTAGTGGGTTAATGCATTTTAAAAATTTAGTTAGCGCAGTGAATTCGCCATTTCATCCTATTAATTTTACTAATTCACTTTTTGTATGAAGGATTCATTGTAATATATATATATATATATATATATATATATATATATATATATATATATATATATATATATATATATATATATATGCACATTTCATTAAAAACGACTGACAAGGTGCTTTTATTTAGTTTTTTATATAATTTCTCGTGCGAACTAATAAAGTTTTTCTTTTCAGAGGATAAATTATATAAAAACTGTCCGAATGTTCTTTTTATCCGAGCGCTTTCGGCTATACATTTAGCCATTTTCAAGGATTATATTTCAACTGTTAGAATTAGAAATAGAAATAGTTTGTTATATGTAATGTATGTTTTATAAAGTGATTCATTTTTTTTTTGTTTCAAAACACGGTCAAGATATTATGTCCATGTTCAAAGTTAATATTATTAAGTGTTGGTTTGTTTATTTTTATTAGTAAGGCTTCCATTATTTTTAGCCTTTTTTTGCAAGTGGATGATGCTATTATATTAGTGTTGTCGACAAGTATATTCCGAATAGTGTCCGGTAGGTCTCCATGAATATTTAAATGAGATCTAATTGAGCTATTGTCAGAAATGTGTAGAGTTAATCTGCGTCTCGGATAAAAAGAACATTCGGACAGTTTTTATATAATTTATCCTCTGAAAAGAAAAACTTTATTAGATCGCACGAGAAATTATATAAAAAACTAAATAAAAGCACCTTGTCAGTCGTTTTTAATGAAATGTGCTTAAAAGAAGGATTGCTGCCTAAATACACAAATACACACACACACACACACACACACACACACACACACACACATATATATATATATATATATATATATATATATATATATATATATATATATATATAACCTACGTCAGTTGTACAAGTTTTATGTGTGTACAGTCGTCTGGTATTAATAGATATGAGCTTTGTGTGTTTGTTCCTCATATCTCTTTATTTAAATATATATATGGGATAACGATATATAATTTTTTCTATTAATTATTATATATCAAGAACAGTTTTGGCTGATGTATGAGAAATTGTAAGAAAAAATTTGTGATGTGTTTTATCCGTTAGGACTTCATCGGACCGGGTTTATTGACGTTCTTGTGACTACGCATGCGCACGGATGAAAGACGCTGATCCTTTTAAATTTAGAAATATCTTTTTTCATATAATCTGGCCAATTTAATTTAGAATCAATTTATTGCTATATAGGAATTAAGTGTCTTTGCCAACACTTGAGTTTGAACATAGACCGTCAGTGGGCAAACACAGGCGATCCCATCATTGAATTAACTGGATCATGTTGCCATAGAGTAAACGTATATATATATATATATATATATATATATATATATATATATATATATATATATATATATATATATATATATATATATATATATGCGGGTATGCAGAAAAATAGGAAAGAACACGTTAGATGAATAATCCGTAGTTCTTTAGTATTTTTGTTTTTATTTTTTAAAAAGATAGAGCTTATATTATAATTTTTTAAAAAATATATGATTCATTCGCTACATAAGAGTTCTCATGTTTCAAAAGCGAGAGCCGAGACCCTCAATATAATTATTGAAATTTAGTTGAATTGAGGTGTTGAGTCCTGCTTCACCTTCAAGCTAAATTTAGGAATAAGCTAACTTCTTGTTTACGCTTGTTTATAAGTATGGTCTTTTGCAACATTAATTACTACGGAAACGGCTGGCAGCAGTCTTTTAGGTTAAGGGGTCGGAGAGTTAAGTCTTATCTACAGATTCGTCAACTTCGGAGAGGTTATGCCGGGTTGTGTTTAAGATACTTGTTTCAAATCTGGTTGTTATATATATATATATATATATATATATATATATATATATATATATATATATATATATATAAATCTGGCTATATATATATATATATATATATATATATATATATATATATATATATATATATATGGGAATTAGCTTGGCATCTAATTGTACTTCATTTCTAGTCTATCCACAATTAAATTGAGTTTAAATTAAATATGATGACGACCGGAGAACTTGTCGAAAGTACTTGCATATTTGTCTCTTTCTTTCATTAATTTTTCTTAATTGTTTTGTCTTTCTTTCATTTTCTCTCTCTTTCTTTCATTTTTCCTTCTTCCTTTAATTCATTGTATCGTAATACAAATCTCTATTTCTAGTCTATCCTCTATACTATACAGATCTCTATTTCTACTCTATCCTCTATTACTATACGGACCGCTATTCTCTATTCTATTCACTATACTATTTCTCTATTCAGGTCACTATACAGTGGTTACTATTCGAGCGAGTATCATCGAGCAAGTCCTATTAGTGCGAGTGATATTTGAAGGCGTCTGACACCAGTATTGTTCAACGGCGTTACTATAAGTTGTATCTGCGATTACAAAGTCTCTACTACAACGAGGATTACAAAAGTGACAACAAGTATTCGTTGACATCACAAAAGTGGCAAAGAGTGTTCTTTGACATCACAAAAGTTATTAAGTAACACTTAGTAACCGCTTGCGTTTTAGTATCTTCATTGCCTTGCTTGTGGTTGAATGACTAAAATCCTCTCGTCTTGGAATGGGTAATGATTAACGCGCTAATCTGTTTGGCATTTACTACTAAAAATTATTTCGGTCCTCCCCATAATTGTAACCTTGTGCCAGACTAAGATAAACTGTATAATGTATATAATCTCCTTAATATTTAATCCTCATATAATTATATACTTCTTCATACACAAAAAAAAACAACAAAAAAACGATCATTTACGATGACGATATATTTTTATAGAATCGTCTTTGAAACATTTTCGTTTTATTAGCATGAAATAATATTCGTCTATTCTTTTGTCCGTTTCAATCCCAAAATAATGTCGGTCGGTCAGAAAGATCTGCAGGCGAGAATCACGTCAGAGTGAGATTTGGGACATGAATTTCACCTACGGCACTCCTTTGCGTCATTAGTTCTGAAGATTGCCACAAGTAATTTGTTACAGTAATCGTCAATGGTGATAAAAGAGCGGTATTTTCATAGGTATCATTGTTTTCATCCGGTTTTAGGTTCGTCAGAAAATTTAATGGAACGAGATTCGAGCAAGGATAACACTGATGATGGCAAGAGACAAAGAAAACTGAAATCATTTTAACACGATTGTCTTTGATTATATCACATATTTCTTTCACAATGTGGTATTTAACAGTTTTTTCTTTCTTTCATTTTGTTTCTTCCTTTCTTTCTTTCATTTTCTTTCTTTCATTTTTTTATCATTTTCTCTTTCTTTCATTTTTATTTCATTCATTTTCTTTCTTTCCTGCTTTTTGTCTTTCTTATTATCTTTCTTTCATGTCTCTTTCTTTCATTCATTTTTCTTAATTGTTTTGTCTTTCTTTCATTTGTTTTCTTTCTTTCTTTCATTCTCTCTTTCTTTCATCTTCTATCATTTTTCTTTTTTTCATTTTTCATTCATTTGCGTTCTTGCTTTCTTTTTGTCGTCCTTACTATCTTTCTTTCATTTTTCATTCTTTTATTCATTTTCTTTCTGGCTAGCTTTTTATATTTCTTTCATTTTCTCTTCATTTCTTTCATTCTTTATTTCCTTCATTTTTCTTTAATTTTTTCTCTCCTTCATTTTTCTTTCATTTTCTTTCTTGCTTTTTGTTTCTCTTACTTTTTTCTTTCATTTTTCTTTCTTTCATTAATTTTCGTTCTTTCTTGCTTTTTGTGTATCTTTCTATCATTCTTTCATTTTTCTTTCTTTCATTTATTTTCTTTCTTTATTGTTTTGTCTTTCTTCCATTTTTCTTTCTTTCTTTCGTTTCAGTTGTTGTTTGCTGTATTAGTTTTTAACTTTTTCTTTCTTTCAATCATTTTATTTCATTCATTCATTTTCCTTCTTTCTTTCATTCGTGTCCTTTCATTCATTTTCCCTATTTCTTTCACTCATTTTCTTTTATTCATTCATTTTCCTTCTTTCTTTCATTCATGTCCTTTCATTCATTCATTTTTTCCCTCTTTCTTTCACTCCTTTTCTTTCATTCATTCATTTTTTCCCTCTTTCTTTCACTCATTTTCTTTCATTCATTCATTTTTCCTTCTTTCTTTCATTGATGTCCTTTCATTCATTAATTCATTTTTCCTCTTTCTCTCACTCATTTTCTTTCAATCATTCTTTTTTCTTTCTTTCATTCATTCATTTTTCCTTCTTTCTTTCATTCATGTCCTTTCATTCATTTTTCTTTCTTTCTTTCACTCGTTATCTTTCATTCATTCTTTTTTCCTTCTTTCTTTCATTCATATCCTTTCATTCATTCATTTTTCTTTCTTTCTCTCATTTTTATTTCCTTTTTCGTTTCTTTCATTTATTTTCTCGTACGATCAGCGAAATTAAGCAACGTCGAGACTGGTCAGTGCTTAGATGGGTGACTGTTTGGGAATACCAGGTGCTATAAGTTTGGATGTGCCGATGTAATAGATAACGGCTCAGAATTGGCAATAACAAGGTCTAGGTTCAATTCAAGATGGGTTCATTATAATCACGTACACGCTAATTCCTTGGTAAAGTTATTGATTCAACTCTTCTCCCTCCATCTATGGGGTAATTAGTAAGACTTGTATCAGTAAATCGTTATAATCTCCCCGCAAATTCTTGTAATCTAAAAAATAATTTCTGGATTTAAATAATCTGAAAAAGGTAGACTAATCGTATAAAGAGAGTAAATAAATCAATCTATTTTTTGCAAACTGAAGCAAAGCGATATCTCCTCTAAGACGCAAGGGGCTACTGGGAGTGAAAAAGAATGAAAAGTCTTTTGGAACCAGAAACCCAATCCTAAACAGATAAAAGCGATAAACTCCTACTCCTGCTCAAAAGACCGGGGAAGATTGCGAACCAGATGATAGGCGAACCTATCTATTCCTATTAACGAAAAAGAAATAAAATAGTATATAAACTTTCAGTGTTTAACCGGGGTATTTGAAGCAAAACTTTAGAAGGAACCAGAAACCAAATTCTAAAAAGGGTTCCTTCTTAAGTTTTCTTCAACTGTGCTTCTGTGAAAACAAATTGTGAGAAAAATTGAAAATTTCTGGTTCCATTGTCTATTCTGAAACTCAACTGAAAGATTTGAATTAATCACGGAAGTAAGTTTACCTATCAAGGCGCGTCTATATTTTTGTTTTACTCGTTGAAGTTTTGTAATTGTTAATTTCACTCGCTGTTCAATTATATAATTTTTATTGCTTTCACACTATACCTTCTTCTATTGGTCACTTCCTTTCTTTTAATTTCAGAAATAACTTTCCTTCTTGCTATATTCGCCTGAAGTATATCTCGCCCTATCGTAATATTTTTTTTACTCTACCCTATTTTCCGAAGCCCTTCATTGCACTTTACTTTTTATGTAAATCCTAAATGTTCGGCCATCTCTGTGAGCGCGAGGTTTTTCTTTTTTCTTTTTTTCAAATCCCTTTTCTCTTATATATTTCCTTGTCCACTCCACAAACACAGACAGACAAAAAGTCGGGAAGGATTTCATTTTCTATTCTTCCACTTCCTTGCCTGTCCGCTAAACGAGTCAACCTTGACCCACAAGGCTTTGCCAACTAAATTTTGGACACCATCCCTACCTAACCACAAGGCATCAAAACCTTTATTCGGCAGACAATATGGCATTTTGTAAGAGTATTTTGTTGTTATTGTTAATGTTTATCTCCTGCAAGGAACGTGAAATCTTATGAAGATCTCAAGATGCAAGAAATGACAGGATATTAATATTTCAAAGAGAGAACCACAATGCTAGGAGAGAGAAAAAAAAAAGATAATATAGAAAAAAAAAAAAAGAAACAAAAAGACAAAACATTAATCACTTTGCTTTATATTATGGATTTTATCTTCATTTTTCCGGATACTTTTTCCACTCATTTTTTATTTAAAAAAAAAAAATTCTTTTGATTTCATTTTTTGCGCTTCTTCCAAAGTCAGTTTACGGTCTCATGGCTAAATTCGTTTCGCTCGTGTACTGATGCTCCGTTCCTAACCCCGACCGTACAAATGGCCGAAGACACAAGTATTACCCTTCCTGCCCATTCGTCATACTACTCACAATTTTTGCGACCCATTCAATTCATTAGCAAGAGAACCCCGCCCACCACCGGATTCAACTGTCCGATAACGCTCTTAACATTTAAAGACGGTATTTTTTCTCTTTCTCGTTTTGTTTTTTTTTTAGCTGTCAATGCTGACTTGCAAATTTTCCATGGCCTGCTTGCATGCATATATTTTTCTCTTTTGAAATGTTGATTTGGAAAGAAGTTGGGTGCATTTAATTATACTAACTACTAATAAAATATCTAAGACATGATTAAGAGTTGAATATTCACGCTTGGGATCAAGTTCATGATAACCAATTATTTAAAAAATAATTTTTAATGGAAAAAACGACATCATTTAAAAAGGAAAAATTTACATAATTTTACAAATAACGTATGGTATACATATAATATTTTAGTTCTACATTGCGACCGTTTTGTACGACGGCATTCCGTCTTTATATTTATCTATAGCACCTTGATGAAATCCAAAGAATCAGCAATAATATTGGTCCTGTTCTGGATCCCGGCTTTAATCCTTTTCCCACCGCGATAACTTTGCCTCCCTCTGCCTTTTCTACAAATAATTTCATGGTAAGTGTTCGGATGAGATCTTTGCTATGTTATCTAGTAGATTTTGTTTTAATTTAAGCGCAGCTGATGAGATCTCGACGCCAGACGAGATCTCGTCAATTTAAAATTAATTAAATTTCTTTTCCCGCAATTCTCGCATGCGGAACTCCCTTCTGGCTCCATGATTCCCAGTCAACTTTAATCTTCAAAACTTTAAATGCAATGTCAATCGCTATCTGCTGCCCACCTGATTACACTTCTTATCAATGTTTCCGTTCCTAACTCTTCCACAACCAGTCACCCCTTGTGTCTCTGGCGCTTTATTGCTTTGCATGGGCTAAACTCGATTATATATATATATATATATATATATATATATATATATAAATACACATACATATATATATATATATATATGTATATATATGTTTGTATATATATATATATATATATATATATATATATATATATTGATAATATTAGTGGTCAATGTATATATATATATATATATATATATATATATATATATGTATGTATATATATGTTTGTATATATATATATATATATATATATATATATATATATATATATATATATATATATATATATATATATATATATATATTTAAACATGTTGTGTTGAATGTTAAAGACAACATAGTCCTGCATATTTTCTTTTGAATTTTCTCATATTTTCTAATGAGACTTTTTATTTGAAAATTATCTCGAAATAAATATTGTCCGTAAGATAACCGAGTACTTTCGAACATCATCGTTCATCTTCTTATATATATGTAGAGTCAAAATGCTGACAAATTACACACACACACACACACACACACACACACACACACACACACATATATATATATATATATATATATATATATATATATATATATATATATATATATATATATATATATAAATATCTATATATATCAACGGAATTGATTTTTCGAGCAAACAGTAGCAGTGATTACGTAGGTGTCATCGCTTGTCAGTCAAGTAACAAGTGCTGATAAATGTGTTGACGGTTTTTTTTATGTTCTGCAGAGATCTGTTAAAAATAATTTAAGAAAAGGACGTGTGCGCGCCTTTTTTTTATTATAATTTTTAACTTCTCAGTAATCTTAAGTGTTGGAAAATATTCTCCGTAATCTAATTTTAATAATGTTGACTTTAAATTTACTATAGTCATCGCGCTTAATTTCTGATAATGTCGTCGATGGTCGACCACATGATAGGGGCACGTTACGTAATATTTTATATGCATAAAAAATTATTTAGAAATCTTGGTGCAAAATGATTTTTATTATGCTTTTCAATTTTTGACTAGTGAATATAGTTTTCACTTGATAACATTATCACTTAACCGAATTAAAGTAATGCAAAATTTTAAAAGATTTATATATTATAAATTATTACAAATAAAATTTTTAAAAATAAAAATTCATTATTTATCGACTTTTTTTCTTAAAACAGTAGTGTCATTAGTGAATCTTATTTATAAAAACAATTACAAACTTTTCTAATCAAATAATATCTTAGATTTATGCATTTCTTTTTAATTTTACAATTCGGAGCAGATTATCTGGAAATAAGTAGCAGTTTGGGAAAAAAAAAGTAATTTAATTCTCAGTACTGTTTTAAGTCATGAAAGTAATTTTCAGGTGTAAATTTAATTTCTTGAAATGGTGAGTAACATATGTGAAAAAATTATTTTTACCATGATTTTTGTAAAATAATTTCAAAACTTATTTCATTCATTTGTGAATAAGTCCTGTGAGGGTAATTAAAATCCGACAATTATTCGATTTATGCAAGAATTTCCAAATCAATGTGTTTTCAATTGAAAAGGCAATGAAACAATAATCATAAATATTACGCTAAAAATACATTAAAATTACGTTAAAAACAACAGCAAAAAAAAGAATTTAACCAAAATAAAAGATTAAAAAATTTAATAAAATAATAAAATATACGTTGGGTCTTGCACTTAATAATAACATGAACATGTTGACGATAAAAATTTATTTTTTTATTAAGTTTCAGCCCTTTCTTCTTCATGCTATGATTTTATTCCTACGAATACGCAGCTTTTCACACACAAACATACACACACATACACACACACACACACACACACACACATATATATATATATATATATATATATATATTGCAATATGAGTACTGGTAAAAAATGGTGGCTGAAAAATTAGGTTTATAATACTCAGAAATTCATACCCAGATGATCTCAAGGACAAATGGTACGGTGGATAAAGGCGTTGGTTAGATCCAGTAACAGACCCAAAGAGTGTGAGTTCAATACCCGGTTCAGGCAGTGGAGAACTTTCAGATGGAAAAATTACCAGGAGATAACTGATAACTGACATCCATCAAACATGGCTCGTGGAACTAGAACAGTCTACCCCAGTGATCGAAATAAAGGGTTCGGTTCGAAATTCCAACCACCTGAAGAAGGCCGGAGCGTACAACGGCCGAAACGTTGTGACAAATATGGCAACAAAGATGAGGACAATAGTCCGAATAATGTAAATACTGTATATATATATATATATATATGCATACATACATATTTATATATATATATATTTCTAGAAATTCTTTTTGTGGAGTTTAAATCATCATTTTCTTGTAACGCACTATTCCCATTGAGAAAGTAACAGTTCTGAATCGTAAAATAAAACTAAAAGTTTATTCAATTAGAAAAACTTGCAAATTTTTTGATGAATATTATATTTTATGAACACTATTAAGATAAAAACATTTTTCCGATGATAAATGATTTTTTGCAATAATTCTTTTCATTTTTATAAACATTAATTGGAATAATTTATCAAGTTTACAATCATTTAAAATTCTGTATTAATCATAACTAATCATAAATGGAAAAGCTAGCTACAATTCACCAAACCACATTATTACAAAAATATTTTTAAATATTTTTTACTTTGTATAAACGTGTCGATTTTGGTAAATACGGGCGTTCATAAAATATAAGAAAATAAGAGTAAAAATTTTCTAGCATTTCGTCAACAGGCTTCATCTTAATTAAGCTAAAGTAACTTAAATTCTATAAAATATTAGATTACTTATATTATGTCCCTAATTTTTAAAAAGATTATTGGATAGTGAAAAGTTATGTAAAAAAGGCGTCCATTTATATTCCAAAATAACGTATTAGAGTTACGCGTAGAACAAATTTCCAAACATAAGTCTATTGAGAAAGTTATCAAAATCTCATAAATGCACCCACCGCTTCTTAAAAATGCTTTCCAACGATGTTTTCAATTAAAAGTAAGTAATATTTATTTCAAATCAGATTAATTAATCATTAAATCAGTTAATCTTCCTCAAATAAAGTTTCAGAAAACTTATATTCTAGTTTCGAATTTTTTTTCTTAAATAAAGGGATTCTTTTTGTGTGGATAGATTCACCACTAATATGGCTGATTTTTAGCAATTTTAATAAAAAAAAAAAATAATTACAATCAATATAAATTCTTTAGCATAATAGGAAATATTAAATTTAATCTATTAACTTGAAATTAATATATATATATATATATATATATATATATATATATATATATATATATATATATATATATATATATATATATATATATATTATTTTACATACAATAGGGATTTAAAATTGCCTCATAATTATGATCATTTTCACATTAAATATTTACTTGCAAGGATTTCAAACCGATCAAGGCGTGTCAGTCAGTCATGTGCCATGCGTGATACACGCTTAGGCGATCATGCATCTTTCGATTCATGACCGACGAGGCAGATTTTTTCCGGGAGTAGGTTGTCATTTCTTTTTGGGGCTGATCAGTTGCCATCCTGAACTACAGAACCTGGTTCGTCCTGCTATTTACCCATAGATAAAATTAAAAATATATTTTAAATTTATTGCCTTGATCGGTTTTGAAAATCCTTGCATGTCAATCATAACTTTTAAGGTGAAATGATCATAACTATGAGGTAATTTTAAATTCCTACTATATATATATATATATATATATATATATATATATATATATATATATATATATATATATATATATATATATATATATATATTACATACAATAGGAATTTAATATTTAAATAATTCCTATTATATATAATTTATATGCACTTTTAGAATAAATACATTGAGCTCTATTTTGGTATCAGTTTTAATATTTTATATTATTAGGATTCACTTGCTTTATATACCAAATGATAAATAACTATATATATATATATATATATATATATATATATATATATATATATATATATATATAGTTTCATGTTCTTGGTTCTTTCTTTTTTTATTCCACATTTTTCCTTGGGTACTGGTTTGTTCTACCACAAGCCGAAATACCCAAGGTTTTTCCAAGCGAATACAACTATATATATATATATATGTCATTCACAGACAGTACTGTTTCGCTGTATCACAGCTTCTCAGTGCTACTAGACTTCCGAATGCCTCAAGCCAGGACTGAAACAAGTAATTTTGTGTCAGCCAGAGCTATCTTCACTCGGTAGAGTTACACAACTAAATCTAGCGTATTGTTTTATCAAATGTAAACAAATGCCAATCAGCCAAAGTGCTCATATATATATATATATATATATATATATATATATATATATATATATATATATATATATATATATATATATATAATTATTTATTTAAATATTATAACATAAAATTACCTATTTAGAAATCTAAATCTAATCACTATTATGTTTAAAATTGTAGAATTACTGAAGAGAAAATAAAAAATACATATGTTATTTAATTTATTTTTTCATTAAAATTACGTTAAAAAGGATGTTGATAGCTCCAGACAAAAATGTATACATTTTACAGCTTACTTCAACTGTGGTGATCACCTCTCACGTAAAACAATCCAAAGTAATTTTTTACTTTTAATTTTAGTTTCAAATTTTATAAATCTTTTAATATCTATGATAACCTTGCTTCGTTGTCAAATATTTTGAGTTCTCATATACTTGTATTTTGATTGGTCATTCTAGCTTATGTAACAGCGTTTACCCCTAGCGATGGATCGTTAATTAATTTGAAACTTTTAAAACCATTTATTCTACATTCAACATCATCACTTGATAAGACACCAGAAGTGTTGAAACAAAATGGCTATTTTTGTAGTGATTTTATAACATATTTATGTTATAATTTTTAAATAAATAATCATATATATATATATATATATATAATTATTTATTTAAATATTATAACATATTTATGTTATAATATTTAAATAAATAATTATATCTGCTCTACTCTGTATTGAGCACTCTTTTAAGAATAATAATTGTTGGTTATTGGAATTTATTCCGTATATACCAATCCTATACTTGTATATATATATATATATATATATATATATATATATATATATACATATATATATATATATATATATATATATATATATATATATATATATATATATATATATATATATATATATATATATATATTAACACGTGGGAAACTGTATTACTCCAATTTTGATGTTCCGAATGTAAAATTTTTTCTCCAGCTAAATCTTCGAAGGTGTTATATCATTAGAAAAAAAAATAATATCGACCGTAAACACATCGAAATTATTATCCAAAATCTTAAGAACAGAATTTAAGATAGCTGAAAAATATTTTTAAGAGTTGATGATAGCTAATTTTAATAAAATATTGTTTTTATTTTTTTCGCAACATCGGATAAACATTGCTGATCTATACTTGCCCGTGAAAAAAGACATTTATTTTTATATAACCATTTCCAAACTCTTTTAGACCTTGGTCGAGTTGTTGATCTGTTTTATATAAAATAAAGATGCATTTGGATAATCGAAAATTATAAGTTATCTAAAAATATAAAATTATTTTTAAAATGTTTACACTCGAAAATGGTATCCATTTTCGAGTGTTAAAATTTTTTCAAAATAAATCATTTTTTTTTATTTCACAAGTGTTCGATTTTTATTCTATGGAAGATCAAAATACAAATATCAAATATTAAATTCTAAATGATGTCCTCTATCTATACATATATTTCGTGCGATGCGTTTCGACCATTAGGACATCATAGAAATAAATGGATGTTTATACGTAATACATGCGCATGTAGGAGACGCAGAAATTATTTTTTTAAATATTTCTTTGGGTAGATTCTAGCTGGTTTCTCTTTGTTTTTTCTTATGATTTTATCAAATGTTATTAAATATCTCACATTGTGATAATAGAGGTTCTGCTATGAAAGGTGAAATGTTGTAAGAATCTAGACAGGACTTTACTCTGGGTGATCTAACGATTAAAGCACTTTTCATACATTTTCCTCTTAATTAATTCGTTTCTATTATAATTAAATATAATTTTAATCAAAACTTTGATCAGACTTATTACTGTGAGTGATAAATGAATTAAGTGCGTCGTTTTGTAAAATATGCTTTTTGTGTTCATATATTTTTTTAAAAATATGTTGAAGTTTTTCCGATGTATACTTTGTGGCAATTATTATAGGTGATAAAATAAAAACCATTTTCGCCTGATGAAACCCTAAAAGACAAAACGTTTTACACGAAAAGTCTTTTCCATTTTATCATAGATTTTCCTAAAATTCTTCTTATATATAAGAAATGATATATTGTTTCCCATATATCTATATATATATCTATATATATATATATATATATATATATATATATATATATATATATATATAGCGAGAGAGATATAAATGTGAATATAAAATAATTAACGAGATATTAGTAACACTATATGCGTGCGATAGCGTGCATACGCAGATAAGCAAATAAATATTTGTTTAATTTAATTTATGCTGTAAAAACAGTGCTCAATTTAGTTAAACAGAGCTATAAAGTGAATATATATATATATATATATATATATATATATATATATATAAGTGTGAATATAAACTAAATAACGAGAAATTAGCAACTGCATATGTGTGCAATAGCATGCATACGCAGACAATCAAATAAATATTTATTTAATTTAATTTATGGTGCAAACAAAGACGTTCTCAGTTAAACAGAGTTTTGAAGTATATATTTGTAAATATACATATACCTACGTTTATAGTGCAACTTAAAGTTTCATAGTATCCCAATTTGTCAGGTAGAAATGGCAATTGAGCCGCTTATTACAGTTGTTTTTTTAAAAAGACTGGATCTCACGGGAGGAACGCCAAATTATACGCTGATTCAAACCTCAAAGTTAATATAAACCCAATATAGTATTGGAGTGTAAATTCAAAAGTATAGAATGTATGTAGGGAGATATTTGGAAAAACAAAGGAAAAAATGTGATCCAAGCTTAATGTGTATAGGGTACATGTGTTTTTTTCCATTGGGAAAAAAAGTGTTATATAAGCTTAAAGTCTATATGGTACATTTCTTCCCGTTGTGAATATATATATACATATATATATATATATATATATATATATATATATATATATATATATATATGAGTGTGTGTGGGGGGGATTAAATCCGACAAATATCTTAATATAATTTCTGTTTATACGTTTTATGGATACACTTATTTGAGTAAATGATTTGTTTTTTTAATTAAACAGTATTAATTAAATTAATGAATGTTCTAGACATTTCGGAGAAATTGTTCGTCCTCCCACAGAAATAGAACCTGCATCCTATCCGCAACTGGCATTACGCCTAACGTGCTATGACCGTTCAGCTACAGAGGACTTCCAATTAACAGAGCTCGATTTATTGCATTTAATCACACACCTTCACCAATTTTTCTCGATCTACCATGTCTGGCCTGAAATCGTAGCCTAACGTAAACAATGACAACCTATTATATAAAAATGAATTCAATCCGACAAATATTCCTCTGTGGCGGAATGGTCACAGCACGTCAAGCTTAACGATGATTCGTATATGATACAGGATCAGTTCCTATCGGAGGAATCATATTTTATACGAAATTTCTCGTATATTCATGCTCAATTCGTATCTATGTAATTTGGATATACTCCTCTCATTATTTTTTATTTCCTTTCTCTTGGTAACAGGCTTGATTCCTTTTTCTGTCTCATGCATTTCTTTTCTTTCCTCTTTATTTTCTTTTTTTTTGATTTCTGATTTTCTTTCTTTTTTATTTTAATTTTTTTTTTCGCTTTTATGGGAAATATTCCAAAAAGGTAAAAGGAAGTGATGTTTCATAAATTGTAATTATAAATAAAATCTTTTATGACCATGATTGTTAACTACCTGATGAGACGTGTTTTAAACGTCGAAACAAAATTTGCAATTTTGTATTAGTAACTTGCATGTTCTAATGTAACAGTTTATAATAAATATTCATTTCTCTACTCTCTTTCTCTACTATCCCTTTTTCAGATTGATGGTATGAACGTTTAGCTTTTATTCTTTCTGATCTTTTACACACACACACACACACACATATACATATATATATATATTGTGTATATTTAGGCAGACTTCTTTTATTGATGCATGTTTCATTAAATAATATAAAGTTTTGTCTATTTATTTTAAGATCCTTTCTTATTATCTGATAACCTTAATAACATTATCATTGAAAGACGAAAGGAAATCACCATATTGACACATGTTTACATCCAATCTAAGCTTCGGCTTACATAAGCCATTATCAAAGATGATAATTACTTTTCAATATATCAAGCAATACACAGACGAAACAATAATGATAGTCTGTTTTTGTTGCAGTGAGTCGATAAGCAGAGTTAACTGCAATCGTTAACTGCTCTCCCTCCGTAAGAGACATTGCCGATTAAATAGCCTTAGACCATCTTGCGGAGGTGTTCAGCTAATCCACAAAAGATAACCGTATACGCAGGTTCGGGTAGCTGTCTACCTCGCCAGACTAGACTCTGCCCTTCGCCATAGTCTCGTCCGGACTCCTCTTTGCCCGAATGCAGAGAAGTCAACAAGCTGAGTTAACTGTAATCGACAACTGCTCCGTATTTACTCGAGACTGCCCCATAATTGAGGCGGTTGTAGGTTGGGGTGGCACGAAGCCGGTTTTTCTATGTGCGGCAATCCGAACAGGTAGGCTCGGGTCAAAATATTCCGTAGACCCAGGAAGGCTGTCTACCTCCCAAGAGGAGACTCTACACGTCGGCATAACCTCCTCTGGGTTTCTTTCCGCCCGGCTGCGGAGAGTCGACAAGCAGAGTTAACTGTAATCGTAACTGCTCTCCCTAAGTATGAGAGAGTACAGATTAAATATTCTTAAGCCAGTTCATCTCATGGGGGTGTTCAGCTACTCCACAACAATAATACATTAATTTTTTCTACATATTATAGTTTAAATCAAACCATATAATAATCATCAAAGTGTGTTTATTTATGACATAATCTTCTTACTTTTTCCCTTTCACAAGAGTCCTGGGGACGAAGCTGTATAAATGAACATCTTCTTTACTAATGGAATACAAAGGGAATGAGGATAAGTGGTACGGCGGGTCCTAGATGTGAAGGTTTGAAGTGGTGGAATTATGAATTTAAATTTTTTTCTTTTTTTTAAGCTTTTCACCCCAAGCAAGGCTGGAAGCCACTAGCACGCAAGGGGTTACAGAAGGTTTGGAGGAAGAGCAAATAGGAGTGGTAAAGGAGAGGATGTGGAGAAAGATAGTGGATCGATCAAGGCAAGGGGGTTACAGAAGATTTGGAGCGAGAGCAGATAGGAATGAAAGGGGAAAGGATGTGGAGAAGGGAAGTGGCTAGATCAAAGCAACTGGATATGTCGATTGACGTTACACTTAAACAGTTGGAGATTATATTTGTCCGGGAAACAGGAATAAGGAAGGGAGTTCCACAGGCGAGAGGTGAGAGTCATGAAGCTATTGGAGTAGAAGAGACGTCTACATCTAACTTGAAGCAAAGTATAAGAAACAGAAAAAATATGGCAGTGAATGCTGGATAACCTCATCACAGATGAGGAAAAGATTGGAAACAACATAAATTCGGTTCTACAGAAGGATGCTGAGAATATCATCGACTAAACATGTGAGCCAGGACGAAGTCTTAGAGAAAAAGGAAACAAAAAGGACATATACATAAAATCAGATACAAACAGTTGACATTTCTAGAATATTCTAGAATAAGAACAGAGGCTTGGAAAATCATAGAGGGACAGAAAAAAGCAGTGCGTCATTTCACTGATGGGCTTCTGTAAATGGATGGCATAACTGGAGTAAAGAAAGATGGCAAATTATCAAACATCCTGTAATGCCACTTCCACACCAACAGATACTTTTTCTCGCACTGAGGAACACCCTTCTGCTTATTTGCTTCCCTGATAACTACAATCTACAAAAATTTAAATGCAACGTCAATCGCCATTTTCTAACTTCTTAAATCCCGTTCATCTTTTGTTCTTTCCTCAATCGTCCCATTACCCAATCTCTTCTCTTACTTTGGCTCCCCGTAAACACTTGCGTAGTCGTTGCATCCCCGCCTTGCTAGTGGGTGAAATGATTTTTTTTTAAATTCTGAAATTCCCATTACAGTCGGATAATTTCATGATAATTTTCTTTTTAATTCTGATGGTTTATGACATTAAGATAGAATCAATCAAAACCTAAATTAAATTAAGAATCAATTTAATTAATTATTTATCATTTCGTCGAGTTTATTTTCTTTTTAAAGTTTTTCGTATAAGAATAATTAAAAATCCCTCTTTAGTGCAAGGAAACATTTTTGCATCAATAATTAATAAAATTGTCGAAAAATAATGAGTAAAATTATCAATTAACTAATTTTAAAACATTTGAAAGGAAATCAGTTCAACGCGACGTTGGTCGGATTGAAAGACAAAACATGCATTTTTTTCTTTCATTCCGACATTTGTTGGTCTCGACTGCTTCAGGTCGGATTGAAAGACAAAATATGCATTTTTTTCTTTCATTCCGACATTTGTTGGTCTCGACTTCTTCAGGTCGGATTGAAAGACAAAACACGCATTTTTCTTTCATTCCGACATCTGTTGATCTCGACTACTTCAGGTCGGACTGAAAGACAAAACATGCATTTTTTTTCTTTCATTCCGACATTTGTTGGTCTCGACTGCTTCAGGTCGGATTGAAAGACAAAATATGCATTTTTTTCTTTCATTCCGACATTTGTTGGTCTCGACTTCTTCAGGTCGGATTGAAAGACAAAACACGCATTTTTCTTTCATTCCGACATCTGTTGATCTCGACTACTTCAGGTCGGACTGAAAGACAAAACATGCATTTTTTTTCTTTCATTCCGACATTTGTTGGTCTCGACTGCTTCAGGTCGGATTGAAAGACAAAATATGCATTTTTTTCTTTCATTCCGACATTTGTTGGTCTCGACTTCTTCAGGTCGGATTGAAAGACAAAACACGCATTTTTCTTTCATTCCGACATCTGTTGGTCTCGATTTCTTCAGGTCGGATTGAAAGATAAAAGATAACGATTGAAAAAGCATTTAAGTTATTGAAGATCAAAGGACCATAGGTAAGGGTTACGCTAGAAGAAACTATTAGCATGGAACCTACGTTTACATCTCGACACTTCAAAATCAAAATGTCGAGAGCTTTCCACCAATCTAGTACTGTGCATAATTCATAGAATCATTGGACTATAGAGGAAAGAATTATCAGAACAATTACCATGAAAGTATTTATAGAAAACGCATAGGGAAGCAGTGAGGATTAAAATGAATCGACATATGTCTAGATTAATCAACCAAATATAATTGAATAAAAAAATAAATAAAATTTAAAACATACTGAAGATAACTTAAGAAAGTGGAAATCTTAAACTATATTTCTTGTATCTTTCATTCGAAAGGAATTTCCGACAATTTCTGACGGAATTCTCGTCTATGTCAATTTCTTATATTCTGATACTAGAAGCAATTTATATTAAAAAAAAATACTGAACAGCTATGAATACTGCAGTAATGTTCTGAAATGCCTATAAATGAACAGCTTTTTCACGCTTCAATGAGCGCGTGACCATGATTTTATAACATGGAAATAAATCCCATAAGGGATAATTTTTTTCACGTTCTAATGAACGCACAGCCCATTGTCAATCGTTTTGCATTTAAAAACATAATGAAAAAATAAATCATACATATCTGCTACATTTCATAATGTGTGACGTCATTTGTTTACATTTACATCGAGCAGATATGAATGTACGAGAGAAAATCGTGGAGAATTGTAGTTTAAAACCAGTCAAATCGACCTTGCTAACCGAAACGCTCCACTGTGGCTCAATCGGTAAAAGCACGTCAGGCTATATGACGGTTCCCTATAGCATACAGATTCGATTCTTGTCGGAGGACGAATATTTTCTTTGAAAATTTCTCGGACATTCAAGCTGGTAAATATCGTTCATACTGTTTATTATAAACAGAGCATTTACTTAAATATTTGTATCTATAAAAAGAATGTATAAATTAAATAAAAATGTCTTAAAATAATTGTCGGACTTTGTCCATTTCATAATGTATATATATATATATATATATATATATATATATATATATATATATATATATATATATATATCCTTGCGTGTGAGTGTGTGGAGTCAGATCTATAAACAGATAGATATAAGATGCCATGAATTGATTTCTACATTGAATTTTCTTATCAATTATTTGTTGGTTTGCCTCGTTTGCGGATGTATGTGATATTTCCCGATTCCCGAGAGAAGAACAAAAACAAACAACAAAAACACACACACGAAAAACATTGAACTAAAATAACTGCTTGTATTTAGAATCTTCGCTCAGGGCGAGAAAGAAATCTTAGGCTTTGAATATTTCTGATTTCTAAGAATTATTTTAATGACTAAAAATTCAAGAGAAACAAAAATACGTAAATAAATACGTAAAAAAAAATCACAAACGTCCAAATATCCAGAATTTCTTTCTTGGGCTTTAATAATGGGAATATCTATAAAGAACACAGGTGTGAAATGAAACGTTAAAAGTTTTACTATTATCAATTTGAAAATCTGAATATATATATATATATATATATATATATATATATATATATATATATATATATATATATATAACATAATATTAATGACGGTTTGTGTGCATGGATATATATATATATATATATATATATATGTGTGTGTGTGTGTGTGTGTGTGTGTGTGTGTGTGTGTGTGTGTGTGTGTGTGTGTGTTAATCATTTCACCCCAAGCAAGGCAATAATACCACTAGGACGCAAGAGGTTACTGAGTGTTAGAGAATATGAGAAAATAAAACTTCACTTTAGGAGTATTGTAAAACAATGACGAATATGAATTACGAAGACAGAAGAAAACGATTGAGATTGCATTTAAATTTTTGAAGATCAAATTCGTCGGAGAAGCCGGAAGCCGGAAGCCGCAAGAGAGTTCCACAAACGAGGAATGTGACAGAAAAAAAAAGCTGTCAGCTTAAAATTACTGTTTATATATATATATATATATATATATATATATATATATATATATATATATATATATATATATATATATATATATATATATACATTCGAACTGATAGAGATATCACCTTAATAATCAAATACAACTAGAAGTAAACTTATATTTGAAAATAAAATTTTAGTGTTTTAATGTAAATTCTATGAATCTTTTTCTAATCGATTTCATATTAAATCCCCAAAATTTTTGTAATAAAGTTTTTTTTTTAAACTTTTACAAACATATAATTAAATTCCTTATAGACTGTTTAAACATTTAAAGTTATATCAAACATTATAATATTTATGAACTCTCAAAGTAAAGCAAAACAACAGCGCCTATTTCGGGCCTTTCATTCCAAAGAAAGTTAATGACACGTTCTCTCTTTTACTCTTTATACCTTTTTCTAACCCCCTTCCATATCAATATATAACTTCCGTTAAGTTAACCGATTTAATGTGTCAATGTCTGGATTTCCTCAAACAATTTAAATTTGAAAGAATAGAAATGTTACATCTAACTCAATCATGTCTCTCTCCCCCCTCACTTCCTCAATTTACATATACTTAGTACTGCCCGTCAAAAATGTGTAAATTTCTTTTCATTTTTCGTTTAAACCTTTGGAAGTAAAATCCGATGATCCGCGGTCCTTTAAAAGGGATGTTGTGAAATAATTTATTATATGGAACTTTAAAGTGGTCTGTTTTTATTTAAATATATATATATATATATATATATATATATATATATATATATATGCACACACAGAGACACACGCAGGCGCACACACACACACACACAAACACACACACGTATATATATATATATATATATATATATATATATATATATATATATATATATATATATATATATATATATATATACCGGGTTTAACAGCAAAATTGTCCAAATCATGTAAAAGTAATATTATCTATTTGTTAGTGCTAGATTTGAACTATTAGAAATGGTTAAAGATATCTTACAATAATACTTTGGCCTGAAATGCTATACCAATTAGCTACAGAGGAAGCGTCTGGTTAGCATATCACGCTTCCATATAGGACACAATAGGAAATTCCTTAGATTCCTGTAGAAGATAGCATTAAAAAAGACAGCATTAGATCTGCTGTATCAATTAAAAAAACGTATAAACAGAAAATATGTTAAATAATTGTTGGTTTTAATTTATTTCATCATATATATATATATATATATATATATATATATATATATATATATATATATATATAATTAGCTATATATAACGTCACTACACGTTCGAATTCCAGTCAAATCCATTACATTCACTTACGTGCTATAGCCTTGGGAAAGGTATGAATCTACGTCAGCTATACATAAATAGGACGGGCCGTGTTCTATAGCCTTTGATGGTCTAACGCAGAAAGAAATGGCAACCTACTGCGGGAAAAATATTGCCGTGTCAGTCTTTTATCGAAACGTACCTGATCGCCTAAGCGTGTATCATGCATGGCAAATAACTGTCTGCCTGACAAAAATAGCCATTTTGTTTCAAGATTTTGTAGTGTATTGTCAGGCGATGATGTTACAAGTAAAATAAAACAAAAATACCTTTATTTTATTTACAACACCATCACTTGACGAGACACCAGAAGTGTTTAAATAAAATGGCTATTTTGTAGTGACTTATGTTATAATTTTTAAATAAACATTATTCGCCCTACACGGTATTGAGCAATTTATTAAAAATATTGCTTTTGGTTACTCGAATTTTATTCCATCTATACCAATACTGTATTCGATATATATATATATATATATATATATATATATATATCCAGACGCACGTAATACTCTATAAATTATTTTGTGCTGAGTTTCCTTCATACGGGGATGCAGGTTCGAACCCTGCGCACACACAGACACAGACACCCACACACACACACACACACACACACATATATATATATATATATATATATATATATATATATATATATATATATATATATATATATATATATATATATATATATGTATATATTCATCATACAAACACATAAATATCCCGGACTCACTCATATACACACGGATATACAACAGCTACAATAATAATAATAATAATAATAATAATAATAATGATAATAATTTGGAAAAGGCTCCGACAGACTCACAGATGGGATTCCTGGTAGACCATGCCTTAAATAAATACATAGAATTTCAGTTACAGCGACACTTCGTAGATTATGAAGGACTTTAACTATGCAAAATGTGTGTAATGTTAAAACAGAAAACGATTGCTACATAATCTTACATTAAAATCTTTGTTCATTAGTTGCTGGCTAATGCTAATTAAAGGGCTGGTGGATTTAACATTTTCTTTAACACGAGTTCTAAATAAAGTGGACTCTGTGCTTCATGGGTTCAATAAATTATTTCCTTATTTGGTGTTAATTGTTTACTTGCATAAGTATAAATTAAAGAAAGCAAGTAATGCATGAAAATGACTAATTAGTATATAGAGTCTTATGAGTTACATATGCACTTATCATAATAATAATAATAATAATAATAATAATAATAGATAATAATAATAATAATGTATAATAGATAATAATAATAATAATAGATAATAATAATAATAATAATAATAATAGATAATAATAATAATAGATAATAATAATAATAATAATAGATAATATTAATAATAATAATAATAATAGATAATAATAATAATAATAATAGATAATAATAATAATAATAGATTATAATAATAATAATAATAATAATAATAATAATGGATAATAATAATAATAGATAATAAAAATAATAATAATAATAATAATAGATAATAATAATAATAATGGTTAATAGATAATAATAATAATAGATAATAATAATAATAATAATAGATAATAATAATAATAATAATAATAACAATAATAATAATAATAATAATAATAGATAATAAAATATTTGTAAGGCGCAATTATTAACTGATTTTTTGTCTGAAATATTTGCGATAAATTGTTTGTTCTTTGCAATGATTACTTATCATTGAATTAAGTGCATTGCGAAGAAAGAAAATTATGTTTAAATATAGAGACTTCTGAAAAATATTTTTTGTTCATCATTAGGTCGTGAATTTATTGATCTACTTGTGATATAGTTGTTTGTACAGAAGCTCGTATGTGTTGAGAAATATTTAGAATTATTGAAATAAAATAATAAGAAGACAAAAGAGTGTTTATTCGGACCTATTTTCTTTTAGTTTTCCAGTATCATCTTCAAAATCTACAAACATTGATGGACAGTTGCCATTTTTATTCTGGGCATGAAATTGAAGATTCAAGGCGAGAATTATTTTGTTTATTTTTTCTTTTAATTTCTTTTGGTTGATTCTTAGAGATTAAAACTTTCCCAGAATCTCTTTGCCACGCTCGATGTGTGGAATGTGTTTTAATATGGTGCCATATTGTACAAAATAGAATAATGAGCCTATAAAAAATATGAAGAAATGTAAGAAACGAAAACATATATCAAAGGTAATGAAAAAAATAGAAAAATATATATACAAGTGAGGGAAATAAAATTGTCTGTAAAAAACATGTACTTTCGCTTAACTCTGCTAAGGCTTAAAAGATATTGGGAACGAAATCTGGCCGGGGAGGTTATTTCAAAAAATAATCACTAATGGCGTCCATCATTAGGATAATTTTTTGAGAGGACGTCAGTTTGAAAATGTTT
>OZ038512.1:7866363-7901363 GCA_964036315.1 Acanthosepion esculentum
CAAGTGGTTGGAATGTCGAACTGAACCCTTTATTTCGCTCGCTGGGATAGACTGTTTAGTTCCGCATGCCATGTCTAATGGATGTCAGTTATCAATTATCACCTATTAACATATGAAGAGAAAAGGGATATCACTGCCCTCTGTGGGATCAGGGTGAAATCATAGACAAAAATCATCTTAGGAAAATTCGTAAACTTAAGGAATTAGCACATATGCTAGGCTACAAAAATCTCCTGAGCCGACCAAGCATAGAAATGAATACAATATGGGAAGCAGTAATAAGGAGTGCCGGAGAAAAACAATAATAACAAAGAAATTGCAATATGAGCTCAGGTAAAAAAAAAAAAATGCAATGATAACAGCAAAAATTGCAATATGAGCACTGGTAAAAATCGTTGCTGAAGATAATAAGTTTATAATTCCCAGAAATTCATACACAGATGTCCTTAAAGGCGTTGGTTAAATCCAGTGACAGGACCCAAAGCGTGTGAGTTCAATACCTGGTTAAGGCAGTGGAGAACTCTGATTGGTGAATTAACGGGAGATAACTGAAGAAGGCCGGAGCGTACAACGGCCGAATCGTTGTGATAAATATGGCAATAAGGACAACAGTCCGAATAATGTAAATAATGTAAGATATTCTGTAAAGACAAAAAACTTAATAGCACAACACAGTGAACCAACTTTCGTACCAGCAGACCTAGCAATATCTTTTAGTTCCATTAGTCACTCTCATGGGGGTTAGCATCAGAAATGGTTCTCTCAGATGATCATTAAATAGCAGTTTTGTTTTGTAGGTGTTAATATTAACAAGCCATTGCTTGCCCTAGTTAACCACAGATCAGCGCCCACTTTGACATTATCGAAGCGATCAGATTTTCTACTGAAACAGGAGTAAATATCTATGTCATCCACAGAGATACCGAGGTATGAGCTGATGTCCTCATTGATAAAAAATTAGGAACAACGAAGCTTTAAGTTTCCCTGTGGAAATCAGTATTAATTTAAATAAGGATCCAGAAAAGTGGCCGCGATTTTATATGGAAAAACTGAATCAGTTAAAAAATTTTTTTCAGAAATACGATTACTTTTTAACGTGTGAAGAAGACCCGTATGCCAAACTCTGTGAAATGTCCAAAGCTACAACGGGAGATTCACCATTCTTATCAAAGCTTGATAGACACTTTCAGCAATAACTATTAATATCAGCAGTTGACCTCGAGTAGCGAAAGTGATACTGCTTATCTGATCGAAGATCCTGAGATGTGAGCTGATTAACTAGTTAACTAGTTGATTAGTGTCTCTAGTCTTCTTCTTTTATGTGACCTGTCTCTTTAGGATGAAGGCGATCATGGCCCTCCATATCCTCCTGGCCTTTGTAACAGTAAATAAGTTTTGCCTTTTTGTTATTTCTCCCAAACCAGTTTCTAACATCCATATACACAAGTTCCTCAAGTATTTTCTGTATTTTTTCTCTGTCTCTCTTTTCCTCTATCCGTCCTGTGAGTATCAGATTTTCCAAGCCCGCCTTTTTGTTTACGTGCTCCAGAAATTTCAGCTGTCTCTTCCTGATGTTAAGTATGTTTCCACTTTGTATCCAGTTTCTTCAAAACCTCGACGTTGCTCACATGTTCGGTCCAAGGCATCCTGAGCATCTTTCTGTAGCACCGCATTTCTGTTACTTTAAGTCTGTCCTACTTCTTCGAAGAGATTATCCAGCATTCGCTGGCATACATGAGGACAGATATCACATAACAGTTCAGTAATCTTTTCTTTGTTTCTAATGAAAATCTTCTGTATCTTAATATTCAGCTTAGCTTTTAGAAAGGATCTTTGGCCATCCCAATGCATCTACGGATCTCAGTGTCACACTTTCCGTCCTCTAAGATATAAAAAAATATGATTATCCAGCATTCACTGCCATAGAGGAGGACAGATATCACGTAACAGTTCAGTCCTCTTTTCTTTGTTTCTAATGGAATTTTTATGTCTATACTTAGCTTTTGGAAGGCACCTTTGGCCAACCCAATACATCTTCGGATCTCAGTGTCACACTTTCCGTCATCTAAGATACAAAAATCGTTATTGTCCAGCATTCACTGCCATATAGGAGGACAGATATCACGTAACAGTTCAGTAATCTTTTCTTTGATTTTAATGAAATTTTACTCGCTTTTAATATACTGCTTAGCATTTAGAAAGCATATTTGGTCATCCCAATACGTCTTTGGATCTCAGTGTCGCACTTTCCGTCCTCTACGATATGAAAAAGGTGATTGTCCAGCATTCACTGCCATATAGCAGGACAGATATCACGTAACAGTTCAGTAATCATTTCTTTGTTTCTAACGAAAATTTTCTGTCGCTTAATACTGTGCTTAGATTTTAGAAAGCATCTTTGAACATCCCCTCTTCGGATCTCACTGTCACACTTTCCGTCCTCTAAGTTATAAAAAATGTGATTGTCCAGCATTCACTGCCATACAGCAGGACAGGTATCACGTAACAGTTCAGTAATCATTTCTTTGTTTCTAACGAAAATTTTCTGTCGCTTAATACTGTGCTTAGATTTTAGAAAGCATCTTTGAACATCCCCTCTTCGGATCTCACTGTCACAGTTTCCGTCCTCTAAGTCATAAAAAAAGTGATTGTCCAGCATTCACTGATATATAGGAGGACAGATATCACGTAACAGTTCAGTAATCTTTTCTTTGTTTCTAACGAAAATTTTCTGTC
This sequence comes from Acanthosepion esculentum, assembly GCA_964036315.1. NCBI lineage: Eukaryota > Metazoa > Mollusca > Cephalopoda > Sepiida > Sepiidae > Acanthosepion > Acanthosepion esculentum. The sequence continues at coordinate 7,869,100 of OZ038512.1, forward strand.
GCTTAATACTGTGCTTAGATTTTAGAAAGCATCTTTGAACATCCCCTCTTCGGATCTCACTGTCACACTTTCCGTCCTCTAAGTCATAAAAAAAGTGATTGTCCAGCATTCACTGATATATAGGAGGACAGATATCACGTAACAGTTCAGTAATGTTTTGTCTTTTTCTAGCGAAATTTTCTGCCTCTTAATATTCTGCTTAGTTTTTAGAATGCATCTTTGAACATCCCCTCTTCGGATCTCAGTGTCACACTTTCTGTCCTGTGTTAGAACAGACCCCAGATTTTTTTTATTTATTTTTGTACTTGTTTCCTTTTAGTATCCCTGATTTGTAATTTGCACTTTGGACGCATTTTTTCCCCCTGGTAATCATTACATTCTGTCTTCGCAGAAGGATTAGCTTGAACACTCCTGTAGATAACAAAACATAGTGGAAGAAAGTTTATCTACATGTTTCGCCCCGTATTGTCATCTTTTTCAAGATGGAATGATAGACTAAACTTTGCTAACAATTTTTTCTCGCACTTCTCGCTTGTGGAATTCCCTTCCAGCTTCTTCCTTTTTGTCAATAGTTATCTTCTGACTTCGTAATTTCTGGTTTTTCATTATTCTACCTACTTACTATTTCTTTTTTCTTTTATTCATATTCCCAGTAACCCATTCCATCTAAGGGATTTTATTATCTTACTTGGGGTGAAAGAATTCAACAAAACATCTCAACACTCAATAATAGGTTTATAAGTTTTAATTAGCCGTTTCGCTTGCTTTCTGTTTCTACAATACTTTTCTCAACTCTTTGAAGCCGCATTCTAAGTTTAAATTTATTCGCCCCCCGGCCACAAAGCATTATTTGTACATTACTAAAATCTTAGGCGAGGTGGTCACATATTACCGATTTGTTGATTAAAAGCTATTTATTTTTTAATCTCAGCAAAATATACTCCTAATTATATTTAATTGGTACATTATCATATTAATATATTACACTTCTTGAAGACACAGGTTCGAATCTCACTATGGTCGAGTTAGAAGGGAATATTCTGTTATTATTGGCCCTAGGAGAGAATATCGGCACACAGCCATATTACTATTTGCTCCAAACCTTCTGAATAATATTATGTTGCAGTGAAAGTTCGAAAATCGTCAGTGATTTGTTTGTTTGATTACATTTTTTATGGCTTAACACCCTTTGGCAGTTTATCTCAAGTCAGAATATATTTTTAGATTGGGAGGATCAGTTGGCGATAATAAGGATTTACTAATACATAACTAATTAAGCGATAGTTAGGGGGGTAGAGGTGGATTCGTAACTTTCCCAAGGGTATTTGGGTGAAAGGCAGTAAAGCCACTAAGACACAAGGGGTTACTGAGCGTGAAAGAATAAGAAAAAAGAGAAACGTTAATAAGGAATGAGAACAATAGAAGAGTAATCAAGAAGACAGTATATAGCGATCGACATTGCATTTCAATTTGTTTTCTAATCATTTCACCCCATGCAAGGCAGTGAAGTCCCTAAGACACTTAGGCTTACTGAGTGTGAAAGAATAAGAAAAAATTATTAAGAAGCGAGAACAATAGAAGAGTAATCAAGAAGATAGTAGGTAACAATTGATATTGCATTTAAATTCGTTTTCTAATCATTTCACCCCATGCAAGGCAGTAAAGCCACTAAGACACAAGGGGTTACTGCGTGTGAAAGAATAAGAAAAAAGAGAAATATTATTAAGGAGCGAGAACAATAGAAGATTAATCAAGAAGACAGTAGATAACGATTGATATTGCATTTCAATTTGTTTTCTAATCATTTCACCCCATGTAAGGCAGTAAAGCCACTAAGACACAAGGGGTTACTGAGTGTGAAAGAATAAGGAAAAAGAGAAACATTATTAAGGAGCGAGAACAGTAATAGATGAGGAATCGAGAAGTCAGTAGATAACGATTGATAGTTCTTTAATAATTTCACCTGAAGCAAGGCAATAAAGCCACTAAGACGCAAGTGGTAATTGAGACTGAAAGAATATAAGAAAAAAGAGAAATATTATTAAGGAACGGGAACAATAAAAGAAGAGTAATCGAGAAGACGGTAGATTTATGACTAAAGCTTCCTGGAAAGTTGCCTGGAATCGGAAGAGAATAAATTCGGAAGACTGTCTTACAAGCGAGAAGCGCGAAAAAGAATCTGTTAGCTTGGAACGTACGGTTGCATCTAGCCAACTCAACTGGAAATTGTTGACACTCAATTGCCAATCTTGTACTGCGCTTAAATTCATAAAATTGAGCTACCAAAGAGTATAGATTTTCAGAATGATTACCATATAAGTATTTATAGAGAAGGCATAAGAGAACTACATTACGGTAGTGGGAAAGTGTTTGAAACCGAAATGCCAGGTCAGGAACTATAATATTGCGAATTCATCTTTTAATTTTATTGCTAATAGAAGGCAGAAAAAGATAACTCAGATGAATAAGTGTGTCGATAATGACCTTATCGCCTTGTTTAGATTGAATTCATTAAAAATAAATGATTTTTTTTCCCTAGGTTATATATGATATGTGACATTTCTATGACAAATATCGGAAAAAACAAAGCAAAAAAAACAAAAGCAAAAAACAAAAAACAAAAATAAAAAATAAAAAGCAAAAAACAAAAGCAAAAAACAAAAACGAAAAGAACAATATAAAAAAGTCAAAAAGAAACAAAAGCAAAAAAAAACAAAAGCAAAAATAAAAAAATTAAAAGCAAAAAACAAAAGCAAAAAAAAGCAAAAATAAAAAAGCAAAAGCAAAAAACAAAACCAAAAAACAAAAACTACTTTTTTAAAAAAATCAATAAGAAAGAAAAGCAAAAAAAACAAAACCAAAAAAACAAAAAACAAACGTCGTATAATATTTCAAGAAAATAGAATTAATATATTTGTTTTAAATAAATTTTCGTTTATAACTGGTGAAAAATATTGCGTGATATCATCAGCCTGTAAGTTTCAAGAAGATCACTTGTCTAATTAAGAGGGTTTTTCTTTATAAAGATTTTGGGGAATGTTATTTTTGCCAAAAGTTGAATTTTGTAAAGTACGAGGTTCATTCAATAAATATGGTGAATCTTTCGGTATAAGGACTTCCAATACAGATAGAAGATTACTTTTTTAAAATTTTTCAACCTAGTCTCCCAGCACTGTCACACACTTTCCCATCTGTGCACAAGCTTCCGTATTCCCTCAGCGTAAAAATCTTTGGAATGATGTCTCAGCCAGTCGCTCACAACACTTTTGACTTCATCGTCACGTTTAAACTTCGTGCCTCTCGTGAACGCTTTCAAGGGACCAAACAGGTGAAAGTCTGAAGGGGCAAGGTCTGGGCTGTAAGGGGGATGAGGGAGCAGTTCCCAGCCCAGCTCGTTGATGGTCTGCACCGTTTGGGCTGCTGTGTGAGGCCTTGCGTTGTCATGATGCAAGATGACTCCTTCTGACTGATGACCCCTGCGTTTGTCCCAACAGATAAGCTCAAAGTCCTCGCAATGTCATCCACTGTCACCATTCTGTCAGACTGAATGAGGTCATTGACTGATTCGATCTCCTCAGGAGACCTCATTTCTGTAGGCATCCCAGGCCTGTCTTCATCCTCAACACTGCTCCGTTCTGCTTTAAACAATTTAGCCCACGTGTAGACATTTTTTGGCTGAAACATGTGGCACCCTATACAGTTGACATTCTCCTATGAATTTCAGCTGGTTTGCACCCTTCAACAACCAAAAACTTGATAACTGACCGCTGTTCAATCCTGGAGCATGCTTCTTGGTCCCATAGAAAACAGTATTAAACAACATTTACTTTTATTTATTTTGATTCATGGAAGATAGGATACAGGTCCGATTCCTGTCGGAGATACGAATAGTTTTATGAAAATTTCTCGGACATTCAGGCCGGTAAATGTTATTAATACTGTTTATTATAAACAGAGCATTTACTTAAATATTTGTATATATAAAAGAATTGTATAAACATAAAAATCTCTGAAAATAATTGTCGGACTTTTTCCATTTCATAATATATATATATATATATATATATATATATATATATATATATATATATATATATATGATAGAAATTGTAAGGAAGATTTGATAATTATAATTAAGTAATTCATTAAGTCTGAAAGAGACCTCAACAGAAAGCACTGGACGGCCGTTTCGTCCTATATTTGGGACTCATCAGCAGTGCGCATCCACTACCGAGAATTGAAACCCTATATAGGACGAAACGGCCGTTCAGTGCTTTCTGCATTCTGTTGAGATTTCTTTCAGACTCAATGAATTACTTAATTATATATATATATATATATATATATATATATATATATATATATATATATATATATATATATATATATATATATATATATATATATATAAATTTGTTGTAGATACGAAACTTGTCCTGCTTTCTTGATATTAAACAGTCGGTATATTTAGATCAGAGAAAATAGATGTTTTCGTTTCTAGATTGACGTCAAGAAGCCACAGAGGAATACTCCAAATTATGATGAATTCAATTTCTGATCGCTCACCATTTTCTCAGAATTTTGTTATCCATTTTAATCACAGTAAAAGGTTAATTACCTCCCGTTTCCAACACTGACCTATAAAATCATTGCTATCTCACTTCTTACCAAACTGGATCGACAACAACGTTCCCTATCAAGATTTCCTCGCGCTAATTTTCACCACCAGAGTTCGCATCGGGAATCAACAATCCTCGTTCCCAAATCAAATTCCTGCCAAAACCTAATGAAGGCTTTCCACTTCTCCTCATCTGAGAGATGTTAAATATTGTTTGTTAATTTCCAGCCGTTGTTTCTGCCTCCTAAAAGACTGCTAGTTTCCATTAGCCGCTGATCGGCTTTTCGAATGTGACTCTCGAGAGACTGTCTCATTTTGAAATTTCATGATCTGAAGACCAATTTAGTTTTTCGACTGTAAACAATGAGGTTGTGTCACGTCAAATGGAGAAATGTAAAATAGGATAAAATGGTAAAAGAACTTTAAGGAATTTCAGAAAAAAAGTCAGAGAATAAAAGGTATGCTCTTTTACATAAAAAAAATAGACGTAAAAAAATATGGTATGAATAGAAATTGATACAGTATATATTAGTAAAGTCCAAAGTAGAATGACACTATAAAGTAATCAATAGGGAATAAGTTACGTTCATAGAATTTAATGGAGTCAATTAAGTGGGTTAGAAAAACTGTCCTGTCGCGGTGAAGAGTCGGAGGAAGAGAAGAAGGTGAGTGAAAAGGACACACTGAAAGAAGAAGAAGAAGAAGAAGAAGAAGAAGAAGAAGAAGAAGAAGAAGAAGAAGAAGCAGAAGAAGAAGAAGGTGAGTGAAAAGGACAAACTGAAAGAAGAAGAAGAAGAAGAAGAAGAAGAAGAAGAAGAAGAAGAAGAAGAAGAAGAAGAAGAAGAAGAAGAAGAAGAAGAAGAAGAAATAGGTGAGTGAAAAGGACAAACTGAAAGAAGAAGAAGAAGAAGAAGAAGAAGAAGAAGAAGAAGAGGAGGAGGAGGAGGAAGAAGAGGAGGAGGAGGAGGAGGAAGAGGAGGAGGAGGAGGTGGAGGAAGAAGAAGAGGAGGAGGAGGAAGAAGAAGGGGAGGAGGAGGAAGAAGAGGATGAGAAGGAGGTGGAGGCAGAAGAAGAGGAGGAGGAGGAGGTAGAAGAAGAAGAAGAATGAGTTACAAACATGATGAGTGGGAGTATTAAGAGAAAGAAACCGTAGAAAAGAGTAGGGCAGAAAGAAGGAAAGAAACTGAGAATTCAAAGAGAAATAACAAATAATATTAATTAACTCAGTAAAAGTAAAAATATATGTTTATATTATATATATATATATATATATTAACGACCTTCCTGGTGACATCAGATTTCAACTTTGTATCTATGCTTATGGCCCAAACATTTACTCCTGTCTCGATAGTAAGTCAAATCAGTTTGATGGCGACCAAAACTAAACTGCTCTCTAAAAGACCCCTCTCCGCCTTCAATCTGCATGGCTGATGCTAGCCTCCAGGAAAGACATTCGTAGCACCCCTCTTGGGCTAACGTTCGCAGCTGACATGTAGTGGAAAGTCAATACTGAATCCATTGCTAGGTCAGTTGCCAAGAAAGTTGGTGCTCTTCGGCGTGCTAGAAAATTATTCTCTCCAGAATCAATCTTAAATATTTATAAGTCTTATATTCGATCATGCTTTGAATATTGACGCCACATATGGCCCGAGTCTCCTGTTTTATATCTAGAGGTCCTTGATAAAATACAAAGAAGAAACTGCTATATTATTGGCCCTGATTTTGATTCTTGGTTTCAGTCACTTCCCATCGCCGTAATGTTGCCTTCCTGTAACGTTTCTATATATGGCAATTGTTTGCCAATTTTACTAATTTGAGGCTCTCTCTGGATCAGCACCGCCTCGCCTGTCTGCCATCTACTTCACAACCGAGTAGTAGCACCTGGTTCAACGCGGTGCTGTCTTCAACTACTGGCAGCTTTCCAGATGAAGAGTGCACTCGGGTCGGAGTCGCGATCCATCTTGGGCTCAAATTATGTGATTGTCACAGATGCAGATGTGGGGCTTCAATTGATGAGTTTAGTTTGCATCCTCTCGCTTGTCGTCGTAGTGCAGGCTGCTTTCCAAGGCATACAACAGTAAACAACATCGTTAGAAGAGGTCTGAATTCAGCTGGGTTCCCTTCCCAAATCGAACCGGTGGGCCTCGACCCTGGAGATGGAAAGCGGACGGATAGCATTATCATTTTCCCTTTTAAAATGGAGAAGTCGTTGATTTGGGATGTGACCTATGACCATGCATTTTCGACCGATAATTTGATTAGGTCCGCGATTGAGCCGGGATCTGTCGCCCAGGTCGCGGAAATTAAAAAAAAATAGTTAAATATTGTTCACTTGCTGACAGTTTTTTTTTTTTTATTCCTGTGGCAATGCAGACTTCTGGGGTTATTGGCTGACGTTCGATGGCGTTCCTTCGGAGGATTGGCGCGATTACGTCTCGATTAAAGGACGAGCCTCGCGAAACGCAGTGGCTCTTGCAGCGTGTCTCACTGTCGATGGTGCGAGGTAATTTTTTCTCCATCATTGCGGCTGGCAGACGATAGCAAAAAAAAAAAAAAAGACGAAAAAAACATTTTGTTCTTGTTTACAGATATTTTTTTCAAATAAAATATTTTGCAATTGTTTGGATGAGCTCTTAGCTATGGTATATAGACTTTATGAATTTAAGCGCATTACTAAGCTGGCATCTAGATCTTATCAATTTAAAGTTGAGTTGGCGAGATGTAACTGTAAGTTCTATGTTAACGTTTTCTTCACTCGCACTTATCCTCTGTGGAACTCTCTTCCGGCTCCATGATTTCAGTTAATTTTAACATTCACATATTTGAATGCAATGCCAATCACTATCTACTGTCTTCTTGATTAATCTTTGTTTCTTACCGCTCCGTAGTAAGGGTTCTGTTTTCTAATTCTGCCACATTCAGTAACACCTTGTGTCTTAGTGGCTTTAGTACCTTTTTTTGGGTAACTTGCTTAAAAATTAAATTAAATTATTTGAATAAAGCGATTGAAGGATTATCAACGATAATTAGAGATTTAGAATATTTATAGAGTCTGCTATTCGCTTATGGCTTTAACTGTGCCTTTTAATAATCTTTTAGTAATCTCTAGAAATCGTCGGTTCTATTAATTTAAAGTGATTTTCATTGCAATGCTGACGATAAAATTCGCAGATGTCTTAATATAGATCTCTTCATTTGTCTCTGACCCTTTTATTTGATCAGGGGTGAATTCTATCAGTTCCCCACTGAATACCCGGATACCCTCCAGAATATTAGTAGATTCAGGTTTTTTTTTGTTTTCTTTTTATATTTTTAGGGTAAAAAATAATTAGGCCCATATATCAATTCCAACTGCCGGATTTTATATTATTCACTGCGAGGTGGGTAAATGAAAAACCGGACTTGATCCTAAAGCCTTAGCTTGCAACCAGGAGAATAACAACGATGTATTTAAAATTTGCTTCCACATTTCTTAAAAGTAAAGAAATATATATTTATTTTAAAACGTTTAATTTACATCTGTTTTTATTTTCTCCTTTATAAGAAAAATGCTTTCCATTCGAATTTAAGATGATATGCGTCCGTGTCTAACATTTAAAGCACGACTAGAAATACTGGAACACAGAATTTGGTGTGCCATTTATAAAAGCAGGTTGCGACATTATATCCTTTTGTTTGCCATGGTTAACACCTATGAAAAATACAAACGAAACAGGTGATATTTAAATGATTCCCATATTTGCCGACGTTTGAATAGTTCACTATGAGACATACCGCCATGAAGCCAGGTGTCTCAAGAAAACATACGACCAAATTTAAGCAGAACAATGTAAAAGTGTCACGAGGGCAAAGTAACATGTTATTTAATAAAACTCAGCACCACCATAAGTGCAGGTGTAAAAACTGTTATCGGGAAGATATATTTATTTCGTTTTAAATATAAAAAGAATCTATTGTATATATATATATATATATATATATATATATATATATATATATATATATATATATATATATATATATACAACAAGTAAAAGTTGCAAATTAAAAAAACAGCACCAATATCAAGATACACTCACCTCATCTGTGATAGCCATAACATAATCTACTATTTATTCTGCACAATATGTCCTAATAGTGGATGTATTGGTGAATCTGAAAATAATGTTAGATTTCGCTTCAACAATCATAAACTAACCATACGTCAAAACAATCCTTATTCCCCCATAGCTGAACATTTTAATCAACCAGGACACTCATTAGAAAACTGTAAATGTGTATTGATAGATTCTGATTTCAGTTCCACATACACACGCAGAAAAAAGAAAAAATACTGGATTTTAAAATTAAATACATATAAACTAGGGTTAGATAAAGACTTGGCTATTTTAAATCTTTATAAATATTTCAATAGTTAAACAAAATTTTTTTTTTAGATATAGTTAAAAAATTTTTTAAAACAACATCTAAAATATTATTGCAGTTAGATTTGCGTTAAAAATATTCGAACACAGTTGCATTCCATATCACGTGACGTCCGCTTACACAGTAGCAAACCAGCCACATACCTCCCGTATTCCATTGGTGAGAAGTAACTTCCACGTGAACAGCTTCTTCCTACTAACCACTGCTCTGTGGAACTGACTCCCAAGAGGATGTTACCCCGATCACTACAATCTTAACCTCTTCATAGCTAGGGTTAACCGCTATCTTCCATTCCAATCTGCACAATTTGTCTCCAAACGTAACTTTCTATTTCGAGTCGCCCCGGGCCTTGTACAGGGTGAAATTTAAAAAAAAAAATTATTTCTACTCAGTAGCCTCTAGAATAATTTGAAAAAGTTGTGTCGTAAATAGTAAAGCTTGATACACATAAAAAATAAGTAGTTTATTCCAGAGAATAATATGGCACACAGTTGGGAATACAGACTAATGTAATAAACAGCTAATCGTTAACTCCTCAGTATTTACCCGAAACCTCCCCACAAGGCGGGATGTGGCACAAGGCCGTTTTTAGGTGGTGCATTCCGAGCTCGTACCCTCGGGCAAAAATTGCCCGTAGACCACGATGCACGGGGTAGGGTAACTGTCTACCTTTCCAGACGAGACTCTGCCCTTCGGCATAGCCTCGTCTGGGTTCCTCTCCGCACGTCGACAGAGAGTCGACAAGCACACTTAAATGTAACCATTAACAGCTCTCCCCCAGTAAGAAAGAGTGCTGTTTAAATAACCTTAGACCAGTCCATCTTGTGGCGGTGTTCAGCTATTCCATAACAGATGACGGTTACCGCTTGTACATTAACCGTCAGGACCATACAGTGGCGCTCACAACCCATAATGCATCATTGACCAGCATAGTTATTTATTGCTTCAGTTGAAACAATTGTGGCACAAGGTCAAGGAGGAAGTGCGGTAGGGCTAATCAACACTTTCTATCCTAGACCTAGCTAATCCGATTCAAAACCCATGAATTCTTTACTTTTTGCTCATTCTCCACAAAAAACAGTCTCCATCCATATACCACAATACCACAAATTGTCCGTACTAGTAATATTTTTCAAGTAGTTATCGTTAAATGATCAGAAGAGAATCGTAATCCGTATAGTTGTAGAGTAGAGAGAATGAATGTATAGCAATAGTGGATAAACAAGAAGATTGAACAGTAATCCTTAAGCTACTTCGTATTTATTCACTTCCTTTATGATCACGTGATCCACTTAATAATGGAATCCCCAGTGTTACTCAATGTAGGTCTAGTTTCCGATTACTAACCACTCTTATACAACAATATCTCTTTCTGCAAGGTGTTTGCTCCTAGTTTAAGTTCTTCATTATTCTAGTTTAGTTCACAAATCGCCGTCGTTGGCGTAACTCTTTGACGAGTATTTAGGGCTCTCAACGACATGTTCTTTTGTCCGAAATATGTCCTGTATTGGATTTGAGGAGACTTCCGCAGCCACCACACGGTAGAGTGGGAGGGTTTTTTCGTCTTTTCTGTTATCGGCTGGTGTTTTTGAAATTATATTTTTTTTCTTGGACTGCTCTTCTCCAATTTGTTCCTTCCAACAGCTTCCGTCTCCCAATTGACCGATTCGATTTCAAGGTGTCTTTGGTCTGATACTGGAATTGTCCGATGAGAATTTGAAACTTTGATAATGAAAGATTTGGCTGCAAAATTTTTTAAGGTTGTCCATGGATCCATAACAGAATTTGGGCTTTTCAAGGACTTTGACGGCCGGAAGAGACATCAAAAGTGAATATTAGATTTTCATGGTGAATAAACAGTTGACGAGTATCAGTATAACTATTTGTATACGACCTTGTATAAATGACTGAACATTAGGTGTTTTAGCTTGTGAATGAACAAACTAATACCTAAGGAAAAAAATTATTTTTTAAAAAGTACCTCCGGCGAAAATAATCGTCTAGAATCTAGGTTTATATATATATATATATATATATATATATATATATATATATATATATATATATATATATATTTCATTCAATATTTATATATATATATATATTTTATTCATTCAAGATATATATATATATATATTTATATAAATATTTCAATTAATTTGTTCAATGGTATATATATATATATATATATATATATATATATATATATATATATATATATATATATATAACGTAAATCATTCAAACGAAAAACAAATACTGAAGCTAGTTATATGGCCATATAACTAGCTGGCCATTGTGTTCGTAAAGCGTTACAATTTTCGTACGCTTTCTTGGAGTCAGGTCTGCCGCAGACAATCGCCGTAGGACAACTAATCGACTGTCGGGACAATAGTGCCTGGGCGGGATAAAAGTCTGATGGAATCAAAGATGACGTAATATTTTTCAAGGCCAAATAAATTTTATCATACACTGCGAAAATAGATTCATATTACTGCACACTACTGAAAATGACCTAATCCGAGGAAAAAATAGAAATTGATTACACGTTATCACTTCAGTGGATCTAAAACTGACCGTACGGTTAAAGAAAGAAAATAAAGCGGTGGTTTCAATTAATTTTCACAAGAGTGTATGTATGTGTGTGTATATATATATATATATATATATATATATATATATATATATATATATATATATATATATATATATATATATATATATATATATATATATATATATATATATATATAACACTAATGAACATATAAATGTGAGCAGCTATACTCGTCCGGTAAAACATTACGTGTTTAGCTTGTGAATGAACAAACTCATATCTAAGGAAAAAAAAAAGTACTGAGAACATGTACTTCCGGCGAAAATAATCGTCTAGAATCTAGGTTTATATATATATATATATATATATATATATATATATATATATATATATATATATATATATATATATTTCATTCAATATTTATATATATATATATATATATATATATATATATATATATATATATATATATATATATATATATATATTTCATTCATTCAAGATATATATATATATATATATATATATATATATATATATATATATATATATAAATATTTCAATTAATTTGTTCAAGGGTGTATATATATAAGAGGTCGGCGCTTGTGTTATGTTTGAAAATGTGTGTATATATATATATATATATATATATATATATATATATATATATACACATTGTATGAAAAATGTGGGTATATATATATATATATATATATATATATATATATATATACATTTTCAAACCCAGCCGACCTCTTGCTTTCTATTACGGATATTCTTCAGTAATTATATATATAATGAATAATATATATATATATATTACATTCAATATATATATATATATATATATATATATATATATATATATATATATTTCATTCCAAATATACATATATATAAATTTCATTCATTATATATATATATATATATATATATATATATATATATATATATATATATATATATATATATGTATATATATATATATATATATATATATATATATGTAATTACTTAGAATATCCGCAATAGAAAGCAAGAGGTCGACGCCTGAGCTGGGTTTGAAAATGTGATACGCTGGTTTTCGCTTAGTAAAGAAGAATTGAAAATCAAAGAATAGAAGCACATATCTGAGAAAGAAAGAAAGTGGGATAGAGATTATAAAGAATGGATTTAAGGATTATTTTACTTCGAATTTTAGATCGAATATCGATACCCTCCGGAATTAGTGCTTTGGAGGCTGACATATTTACTCATAAACAAAATGAAATATTTTTTGAAACTGAACTTCATTTTTCACAATTACAATATTGCATCCTTTTTTCTCTATGACTCCGTCAAAAACACACACTCATATATATATATATATATATATATATATATATATATATATATATATATATATATATGTATGTATGTATTATATCTACAAATATTTAATTAAATTCTCTCTTTATAATAAACAGTATTAACAACATTTAACGGCCTGAAAACACACACTTATATATATATATATATATATATATATATATATGTATGTATGTATGTATGTATGTATGTATGTATGTATTATATCTACAAATATTTAATTAAATTCTCTCTTTATAATAAACAGTGTTAACAAAATTTAACGGCCTGAAAACACACACCCATATATATATATATATATATATATATATACATATATATACATATATATATATATATATATATATATATATATATATATATATATATGTATGTATGTATTATATCTACAAATATTTAATTAAATTCTCTCTTTATAATAAACAGTATTAACAACATTTAACGGCCTGAATGTCCTAGAATTTTCATAGAAAATCTCTCCTCTGTTCTGGGTATGACGATGAACTACATCACATCAAGGCATCTCATCAGGAGGTTGTGAGGATCATTCAACCACCTCTTAATTGCTAGTATTCCCAGGTCCACTGAAAACCTAGATGGTAGCACCTGTTAGGGTCCCAACTACGGATAAATAGTTACCCTCCAAACTGGGGTCAAAATACTATGTAAGTGTAAAGATAGGTTTTAATTCAAGAAATACTTTGTAAAAAATATTACCAGCAATACATTTTTGGAAAAAGAAAGATATTACCAGCTGCAAATATTTCAAGAAAAAATAATAATTTTGTCGGCATTAAATAAGCCATTGAGGTGGATATGCCGTAAACTGAATCAAACCAAACCTTTAATAGTCAGTCATGCTTAGTTTAATTTGTAATGCATATATATATAAATATAGGTAAAAAGGCGTAAATATTCCTAAGATAGCGAGAGTCAGAAAGCTCTGCTCAGGGACCCGATTCAAGCCGCCTCTCCCCGGTTGGGCGGTTCGGGAATAGTACGCACAGACCTTACTAACAATTCTATCGTGTTGATTGCCCTACAACTATTTTTCTGTGTAAAGTTTAATAATAAAATGTCTATAAATTTTTCAGATGTTAATCAAATAATAAAGATTTTAGGCGCAAAACTCTTCCGTCGTGCACCTGTTGCCCATTAACAAGAATAGTAAGTATACTTTGATGAATTTTATGCTCATTCTCCTATTTTCGAACTTAATTTGTTTATCGATTACACGATAAGTGGATTTGTTATTTACAACTGTATAGATGTACTAAGTTCAACCGACAAGATCAGCCTGTTTCTATTTTGTAGTGTATGTATCCAATTTTAGAATATGCCATCCAATATGTTTTTTCTCCATAAATAGTCCTAGCATGAGGATATATATTGATGAACTAGGATTGGCCAAAATTATCTTGACTAGCGAAATGAAAGAGTAGGTTTAATTTAATCAGTAACACTTTGTAAAAACTTTTTTTTTATCATATCACCCTATGCAAGGCAATGAAGCCACTACGACACAAGGGGTTAGTGAGCGTGGAAGAATAAAGACCAAAGAGAAACATAAGAGGGCGATAAAAATAGAAGTGTAATCAAGACAGAAAATAAATACTAAATAATGACTGAAGACCAGATGCCACGTCAAGTCCAATAATATGACTGATTCTTCAGTATCTGTCTATATTTGTGAAATGAGGTATTATGTACACTATTTATATTATTCGGACTATTATCCTCGTTTCGGCCGTTGTACGCTCAAGCTTTCTACAGATGGTTGGAATGTCGAACTGAACCCTTTATTTCGCTCACTGGTGTAGACTGTTCTAGTTCCACGTGCCATGTTTTTAATGGATGTCAGTTATCAGTTATCTCCTGTTAATTCCCCTCTCCATGTTCTCCACTGCCTTAACCGGGTATTGAACTCACACTGCGAAACGTTGTATTAAATATGGCGACAAAGATGAGGACAATAGTCTGAATAATGTAAATAGTGTACATAATACCTCATCTCAGAAATATAGACAGATACTGAAAGGCCGAAACGTTGTAATAAATATGGTGACAAAGATGAGGACAATAGTCCGAATAATGTAAATAGTATACATATTACCACATCTCAGAAATATCGACAGATACTGAAAGGCCAAAACGTTGTAATAAATATGGCGACAAAGATGAGATCAATAGTCCGAATAATGTAAAGAGTGTACATAATACCTCATCTCAGAAATATAGACAGATACTGAAGGGCCGAAACGTTGTAATAAATATAGCGACAAAGATGAGAACAATAGTCCGAATAATGTAAATAGTGTACATAATACCTCATCTCAGAAATATAGACAGATACTGAAGGGCCGAAACGTTGTAATAAATATGGCGACAAAGATGAGAACAATAGTCCGAATAATGTAAATTGCTGATTCTTCTTTAGATTTTATCAAGGATCTGCAAAACTAAAGGTGCTTCAGTATGGTATTATGGTTAGTGTGTTTGTCTCCCTATATCAATTACAAGTCATTAGTGAGTTCGATCCTCATTGGGTACCCATTACATTTAGCATTGTGCCAGATCTACGCTACGCTTAGAAAAAGGTATTTATATTTTATTTTTAAAAAATCATTTCACTCCAATAAAGACGATAAAACTACTAAGGCGAATGGAGTTACTGAGATTTAAAGAAAATGAGAAGACGTTCTATAGGAGATAGGGCGATAAAAGAACAGGTTCGAGGAAACAGAAGTTAGTGACTGTTGTTTATTTTAAATCTTTGAAGACTGTAGGAAAGCAAGAAAGTAGAAGAGAGTTCAATAGGCGAGAAGAGCCTGACAAAAATAAAACTATTAAGAATATTGCTATATGTCTCAGCCGATGAGACCTAGCTGCCAATCTAGTACTGCGCTTAAATTCATAAAGTCAAGGTACCAGAAAGGAAGCTCATCAGAACATTTAGCAGGAAAATATTTATAGAAAAGACACGGAGTAGCCACATTACGGCGGTGGGAAAATATCTGAAGTCTAGATGCCAGGTCGCGACCGATAACGTTACAAGCCCTTCTTCGGATTTGTCGCAAATCTTGGGATATACCGTAATTCGCCATGTATAATACGCATTTTTTTTCTAAAAAATAATATGCAAAATCAGGGGTGCGTTTTATGCACAGCTTTAAAAATCTTTAAAAATTGCCGTAAGATAAATTAAGAATTATCATAAAACTAAATTATAATAATATTATGCTATGTTTAAAACTATTTTTGAAAAATAAAAGTAGGAAACGCTGGTCGTGATGAAATTGGAGAGGTACAATGTATAGGGTTTTATTACCAAACAAAGGGTGCGTATTATGCGTGAATAGAAGCATTTTCCCACACTTTCAGCACAATTTTAGGTATGCGTATTATGGAAGAAGGCGTATTATACCTGGGGTATTACGTTATATCAGATGATATTTCGGCTGGCTGTAAAAGGACCTTAGTTTTCTTGATCTTTATAGTGAGGCAAAACTATCTATATTTCAAAATTATTAGTTCTAGTTTATTTAAAAAAAAAAATTTTTAAGCTTATCACCCCAAGCAAGGATGGAAGCCACTAGCACGCAAGGGGTTACAGAAGGTTTGGAGAAAGAGCAGATAGGAGTGGTAAAGGAGGGGATGTGGAGAAAGATAGTGGATCTATCAAGGCAAGGGGGTTACAGAAGATTTAGAGCAGATAGGAATGAAAGGTGAAAGGATGTGGAGAAGGGAAGTGGATAGATCAAGGCAACTGGAGATGTCGATTGACGTTACACTTAAATAGTTGGAGATTATATTTGTCAGGGAAACAGGAATAAGGAAGGGTGTTCCACAGGCGAGATGTGCGAGGCATGAAGCTATTGGAGTAGAAGAGACGTCTACATATAAGAGTTTCAACGGTGAAGGGGTGGGAACGGGATGCCAGCCTCGTAGGACGTTTAAATTCATGAGTTTTGATTTACGGCATATCACGCTCAGTGGGTTTTTTAATGCCAACAAGATTTTAAAGATAGGTTTGTATGAATAGAAGATGTATTTTTGTATGAAATAAGCTTGTAGATCAGGTTTAATTGACGTATTTTTGTAAAGAGGGTTTTTTTTTGTCGAGAGTCAAATCTATTGTTGGTGATAATTTTCTTTTTCAAATATACTGCGTGTAATTTTTTTTGTTTTGTTATTTTCAAAAATCTATTACTGGTATTTTTACTATAAAAAATATTTTTAATATTTCGTCGTGCTTTGGTCCCATTTGTAGCTTAAAAATTTGCCCGAAGCTGGGACCCTAGCAAGTGCTACCTCTCCCCCAACCCGCGCTCAGGATGGTCTTGGGAACAACAGCAATTCAGAAGTGGTTCCGTGCTACTGAAAACCTCCCGATCGGCGACCTTGCTGCCGGATATACTTTATCGCCATACCCAGGACGTTAACAATTTTATGTGCATATATGCATATATAGATATAATATATATATATATCAATAATATGAAATATGAAGTTGTTAAGAAGGAGTTGGGTTATACAGACTAAATACGTGTCAAGATTAGTGACGTCGTATCCAGATATTAGCTGCCATCGATAATCCGAGATTTATTAAAGAAGAAAGATAATCCTGTTTACTTTAATAGGATTCTGTGCAACATTCCCTTCTGTGTCGACTTTATGTTTGATTTCACGGGGACAAAGCGATATTTTCCCTCATGCCTCTTCTTTTTTTCTTCTTCTCTTTGTACGATCGACAAAGTTAAGCAACGTCGGGTCTGATAATTACCTAGATGGGTAACCGCTTGGGAATACCAGGTGCTGTAAGTCTAGTTGTGTGTGGGTTGGAAAGGATAAAGCTTCAGAATTGGAAACTGGAGAGTCGATTACTAATTCCAGTTGATTTCGTTGTATTCACTTTGGCGCAGATACCCGGGGTAAAGGCATGAATCGACATCTTTTCTCGCCCAACTATGTGTTAATTAGTATGACTTGTATCAGTAAATTATTATTATTATCTAAAAAATTCTTATAATCTAAAAATAATTTCTCTATTTAAATAACCTGTAAAAGGTTGATAATCTGTAAAAAAAATAAAAATCTTCCTCTTCTTCTTCTTGTCTTACTGCAAGACTTTCTATTTCTTGATTCCCCTTCCTTCCTTTCTTCTTCTTCTTCTTCTTCTTCTTCTTCTTCTTCTTATTATTATTATTATTATTATTATTATTATTATTATTATTTCCTTTGATATCTGGCGTTTACACATTTCTTTCCAGGTCCCGCCCAGGGACCTAAGGTTAGAAATGTCATCATGACACTTTCCACTGCAAAAAAAATAAAAAAATAATTACATAGATAAAGCCCTTCGTAAAGTGTGGGCTGTACTTGTTAGAACAATTTTTTTGTATCTCTTTGAGGCATGGACTTATTATTATTATTATTATTATTATTATTATTATTATTATTATTATTATTATTATTTCCTTTGATATTTGGAGTGTACTGACATTTTCCGGGTCCCAACCAGAGACCTGAGGTCAGAAATGGCATCAAAACATTTTCCACTGAGCAATTAAAAATATCACACATATTTTACATAAATATTTTTTTTTTTTATTATTATTATTATTATTATTATTATTATTATTATTATTATTATTATTTCCTTTGATATTTGGAGTGTACTGACTTTTTCCGGGTCCCAACCAGAGACCTGAGGTCAGAAATGGCATCAAAACATTTTCCACTGAGCAATTAAAAATATCACACATATTTTACATAAATATTTTGTTATTATTATTATTATTATTATTATTATTATTATTATTATTATTATTATTCAATAATCGTATACAGTTGTCATATTTAGGCGGGAACTGCCGAAACCTAACCCTCCAGCCTTGATAGAGTTCAAAAGAGTCTCCGAGATCGTGTGGGATAACGAATTAGTTTCCACCCTTCTACCTCTATCTCAAAAGGTGGCATATGGCAAACCTCTTTCTTCTCTATCGCTACTTCTACGGAAAGTTCTCGAACGAACTACATCCCGTTGTTCTGCCAGGACTAACATTCACGGCTAGGACCCGCCATGCCAGTTACACTGTAGCAAACTACAGACAATCCCTCTGTATCCAATCGGTGAGAATTAAATTCCACTTGAACTGCTTCTTCCAGCCAACCACTGATCTGTGGAACCTTCTCCCAAGGGGATGTTTTCCCGACCCCTGAACCTATTCAAGTCTAGCGTTAACCGTTATCTTCGCCTGCTATCAGCACAAATTGCCACTTAACGTAACCTTCTACCTCGAGTCTGACCCTGAGCCTTGTACGGGGTGAACCTTACTGTGAAAAATATAATATATTTTGGAGATGATCCACTGAATACACTTACTTTGGATGGATTAAAAAATGGATAAACGAAGAGGCTAATGAATTACAAAAGAATTCAACGGTAGAATCGCTTCTAAATGATTTGGATTGTCAAGAAATAGAGGAAGAATTCTTCCGATAATGGTGAAAATATGAAGAATAATGAAAAATGGGACTCAGTAGAGAAAGCAGGAAACATTCATGGCCAATACTCTGCCCGTACCAAACAAGCTGACGTAGACAAAAACCGTACCCATCAGTGGCTACGTAGTGCAGGGTTGAAAGCTGAAACTGAAGGTTTTATCCTTGCTGCACAGGACCAATGCTTGTTTACTAGGAATTATCAAGCAAATATATTAAAATACTGTGTTAGCCCAAAATGCAGATTATGTGATAAATATCCAGAAACTATTGATCATCTTGTATCAGGTTGCACGTTATTGGCACCCACTGAATATACAAACCGGCATGACAGAGTGGGCCAATATCTGCACTGGAAAACTTGCAACTTCAACGGGAAGGAAACTGAAAGAAACTGGTACGAACACCACCCAGACCCGGTTACGGAGATAGGACCTGTTACAATTCTATGGGACTACACAATACACACTGACAAAACCATCAAAGCCAACCGCCCAGACATTGTTATTAAAGACCACAAACAAAATAAGTGCCTCCTTATTGATATGGCAGTCCCTGCAGACCGCAATGTATCTTTGAAGATATTTGAAAAGCTGTCAAAATACAAGGACCTTGAAATAGAAATCTCAAAAATGTGGCACATGGGAACATCAACAATCCATGTTGTAGTTGGAGCCTTAGTATTGGTTGGAAAAGATTCCAGTAGGCTGATTGAAGGGATCCCGGGAAGTCCATGCCTCAAAGAGATACAAAAATTATTCTGACAAGTACAGCCCACACTTTACGAAGGGCTTTATCTATGTAATTTTTTTTTTTTTTTTTTGCAGTGGACCCGGAAAGAAATATGTAAACGCTAGATATCAAAGAAAATAAAAATAATAATAATAATAATAACCTCCCAGACATTCTTATTAGAGACAGCAAACAAAAATATTGCTTCTTATTGATATGGCAGTCCCTGCAGACTGCAATATATCGTTGAAGATCTTCAAAAATCTATCAAAATACAAGGACCTGGAACTCGAAGTGACAAATATGTGGCACATCGGAACATCAACAATCACTGTTGTAGTTGGAGCCCTCGGATTGGTTGGAAAAGATTCCAGTAGACTCATTGAAGTGATACCTGGAAGCCCATGACTTAAACAAATACAAAAATTGCTCTCACGAGTACAGCCCACACCTTACAAAAGGCTTTATCTATATTTTAATATGTATGTGTGTTTTTAAAATTGGTCAATGGAAAATGTCATGATGCCATTTCTGACCTTAGGTCTCTGGTCGGGACCCGGAAAGCAATGTGTACACACCAGAAATCAAAGCAAATAATAATAATAATAATAATAATAATAATAATAATATTCTTTATTGTCATGTCCGTTCGGGGCTCACTAGAAAAACCTATTGATGAGGTCATCAAATTCGTGGAATTTTTTTTATCAGTAGTTCAGAATATACAACTGCAGGTCATTTTCAGAAAAAACCTTACTTAAAAGAAAATTAAAAAAAAAACTTGAACAGCGAAAAGTAAGCGAAATCAGAAATAAAATAAGAAAGACAATTGAAAATAAAACTATTTCAGGATTAATCATTGTAAATTAATATTTACTTTCGCGAGACAGATATTCTTTAATATTGAGAGAAATTCTCGTTTTGTTAAGTTATAATTATATTACAAATGCCATATCCAAACACCTGCGAAGTTCAGATATGAGGATTTCTAATACACACACACACACACACACACACACACACACACACACACACACACACACACACACACACACATATATATATATATTAGAGAGAAAGAGGGAGAGGGAGAGAGAGAGAGTTAGGTAAATGAAATAACTATATTATTTACATTATTCGGACTATTGTCCTCATCTTTGTCGCCATGTTTATAACAAAGTTTCGGCCTTTGTACGCTCCGGACTTCTTCAGGTGGTTGGAATGTCGAACTGAACCCTCTATTTCGCTTACTGGGGTAGACTGTTCTAGTTCCACGTACCATGTTTAATGGATGTCAGTTATCAGTTATAACTATATATATATATATGTATCTATAACTATATATATATAATTATATATATACAATATTATATATATATAATTATATATATATATATATATAACTATGTATATATATAACTATATATATATATATATATATGAATATATATGATTATATATATATATAACTATTTATATATAACTGTATATATATATAACTATTTATATATAACTGTATATATAACTGTATATATATAACTATATATATATAACTATATATATATAACTATATATATATAACTATATATATATAACTATATATATAACTATATAACTATATATATATAAATATATATAACTGTATATATATATAACTATATATATATAACTATATATATAACTATATATATATATATATATAACTATATATAAATATATATAACTATATATATATAGTTATATAAATATAGATATATACATATAGTTATGTATATATAACTATACATATATATATAACTATATATATAACTATATATATAACTATATATATATAACTATATATATATCTATATATATAAATATATATATAACTGTATATATATATAACTGTATATATATAACTATATATATAACTATATATATATATAACTATATATAAATATATATAACTATATATATATATATCGTTATATAAATATAGATATATACATATAGTTATATATATATAGTTATATATATATATAACTATTCATATATATAACTATATATAACTAAATATATATATATATATATATATATATATATATATATATATATATATATATATATATATATATATATATATATATATATATATATATGTATAGCGTTAGGTAAATGAAATTACTAGATATGAGCAACCGGATACGCGCGTGGTGACGAGCATACACTGGTAAGGAAATAAATAATTACCAAATTTTGCCAAGAGGTGTAGACATTACACTGCTCGATGTAGTTAGATAGATCTAAGAAATGTCGCACACCAAACGTAGTTTTATATATATATATATATATATATATATATATATATATATATATATATATATATATATATATATATATATGTGTGTGTGTGTGTGTTGTGTGACTTCTGGCTTTACCCACCATGATGAATAATAGATATTTTTCTTTTGCCTTTAAATATTTTTTGCTGTTTCATTTATTTTATTTACATATATTCATATTTTTAACGTAAATCTTCGAATGCGATAGAATTTTTTTTTTTTTTTGTAAATTTTGTATTTTTTCTCCTCAACAAAATCGAATTTGTACAAACTGGGGGAAAAACAAAAGAATTAATTTTTTTTTTGTCGCCATGAATGCACAGAATTGTGATTTTTTATTTTACATCTGTTTTTATCCTTTCCACTATTGATTACGTATTTGTTTCTGTGAAACGACGTCCCTTCCCGCCTTTGGTATGTTCTTCCAGATTTCCGTCTTGATCTGAGGAAACTATTATTGTAGCGTATCATCTACCCGTCTCTTTCCCTCCTGCTCTACGCTTCAAAACATGCAAGTTTGAAGACACCCCACCAACGCGCGTGCGCGATCTCACATACACACAAACACATTCTCGCACGATGTACTTTTCAAAAGTTCGGTTAATTTGAAATCTCACCACAACAATAACAATATAGAGCTCTTTAGCTTAGGATAGAATTTACTATAAACAATTTTCCAAATATTTATGTAAAAAATATAACCATTTTCAACTCAACATTTAAACGTAGTCGTGGTAATGTGTTTAAGTGGAAGAAGCAGAGACACGGAAATTGAAAGGTCCTTGGTTTCCTGATATTTCTAAGTTTATAATATTCCATACTTAATTGACAAACTTCCAGCATCTCCTGCAGCCAAGCTATCACTGTATTCCTTTTGATTTTATGGGTACCGCCGTTAGATTAACTACGTTGTCATTCCAGTCTCATCACCAAATGACAGAATTTTGAGCAAACATGGCGTTACCTTTTTCTTACAAGTTAATTGTATGCCTACTACTATCTTCAAGTATGACAGCAAATACAAAACAATTTCCTTACACGTGAAGAAGGCAATCGAAACATGATTCTGAAAATTAACTTATTTACCACATTTTCCTTCGAAGCATCAAATCATCTCAATATATATTTTTATCGATACTCACTACATAAAAGGTTTAAGGGACATCCAATTTAGAAGATCACATATGATATACATTGTTACAGAATGAGAATACCAGGGCCAGAATGATCAGTGATTGGCAGGAGTGTCTCTAGCATTGTATTCTGACAGTGATGGGTTGCTTTGGCGCGAATTGAACAGAGGGTCTTGATAATACTGACGCGCCGATATGCCTCCCACACCCAGTTTTGCGACCGTTTAATACCCCCGCGGAGGGACGCTGAGCCAACGTGCGGTATCCATTCCTGTGACGTCATTCCTCCTACTGCCTCTTAGAACCCAAGCCGCCATTCTTAATAAAAATGAATTGCAAAAGGAAATTAATCTTTTCATTGTTACTGTTTTATGTAGTAGTGTGGGACCCCGAAACGATACAGAAGGCAAAAGTAGGCAGTAAGCATTATGTAGATATTGACCGTTGACAAGGTTGGAGTACGTTTGTAACATTCGGGGAAGCGTCCACAAATCGGCTGTTGTTGGGTAAAAATCTGGGTGCAACTTTCGTCTTACGATTTGTATACGGAAGAAGGGTGGCGGCGTGGCGGGTCTCAGATGGGAAGTTAGGAATTGATTGAAGTAAAGAAGGGATATCGTGCAAAAATATGTCCAGGACAGTAAAGACAGACTTGAGATATTGCGTCACTCGGAAAGAGACTGCAGAATTGAAAATATGTCAAGCCTCACAAAGACCCGTACGTGACTGTGGACTCTGCTGAGGCCACAACACAATTTGTTTGTGTAAACATACACACACACACACACACACACACACGCGCGCGCGCGCACACACGTAGACGCACACACGCACACACACACACACACACACACACACACAAACACTGCACACAGAAACTGACATTTGTGAACAGTCGATATTTTACCGGAATTTAGTTTATAAAATTTAACTGTCACTCTGTGTGACAGGGAACACACTGGCCATTCGGTATGAAAGATACCTTATTCAATGTTTGGCTGCTTCTCTCTTATTACAAAAGCTTCCCGAATTTTGAATCTTTGTTTGGATTGTGTCCTCTATGCAATTTACTTGTTTTGTTTATTTGTGATATGTAGATCTGTCTACAGGGTGGTCCGAATGTCTTGTCACCTCTACATAATATAATTTTCAATTTCAGATAGCTAACACGATCTCTTAGTTTCAAAGTGAGGCTGCTTGTCAGTGTATAGATACATGATCGCGTGCATTACGAGTAAGGACGTTGTTCGGAGAGGCTTTGCAACAATCAACAAAGCACAGGACATGGTGCCGCATCATTTTGTGCCACTAAAATGATGTTCTTCATACAGACCTTCTCGATGTGTGACAGGGTCAATGAAAGTGAATAAACTGAATCCAGTACATGTGATTTGTATTACTTGTGCTTTTATTTTCCTCATTACTTTTTGGTAGGGGTGATCAAGATTTTCGGACAACCCTGTATATACACATATGTTTTTTAGGCATTTAAAACAACATACCTTGCCGCGTACACAATTCCGTAAAATCCTTGTTGAAAACACAACTATACTTAATCATGAAAACAATAAACAAGCTATATACATAAAACAGTTGAAACCTAATCTGAACAAAATAAAATAGGAAATCTCCACAAATATTTTTAAATGCCTATAATTGATAGCAGAAGCCATTTGTTTATACCAACGACTTCCCATACTTAATACTTCTCGTTTTCACTCTCGAGAGGTAAAGTGTGACGTCATGAGATGCGGTGCTATTTTCGCTTCCGCGTCTCGTATACACGAGTTTGTTGTTGCTTGGAAATCTTTCATGCAACAAAAACAGACTATCATTATTGTTTTTTTCCGTGAATTGTTTAATATATTGAAATGTAATTGTAATATTTGATAATGGCTTATGTAAGCCGAAAGCTTAGATAGGATTAAAAAACATGTATCAATATGGTGATTTTCTTTCATCTTTCGATGATAAAGTTATGAAGCTTATCAGACAATATGAAAGGAATTTACTTAAAATAAATAGACAAAACTTGTCTATATTATTTAATGAGACATGCATCAATGAAAAAATGCTGCCTAAATACACACACACGCAAACACAATGTATATATATATAAGGAAACAATTCATAAGGAAACAATTTATACAAAGAATTAATGAAGAATGTTAATGTGATTAATGGCGAAATCGCTTCGATAACACGACTTAATGAGACGTTAACTTACTATCAATTCTTGAATAGTAAGATCCTTATATTCATGTTGTTGTCAGATGGAAGACGCATGCCAAGTATTTTCGACAGCTTCAAATTGTAATCTTCAGTGCGCAATTTTATTATATACTGGTCACCTCGACCTGGTCTAATGGTTAGCAAGCTTGTCTCGCTAAAACAATTACGACTGAGTAGTGAGTTCGCTCCTCACTGGGTGCCCCTTATTAAGTAAGGCCTTGTGCCGTATCTAATCTACGCTTGGAAAATCACTATATACTGGTAAATAGTAAGACGAAATATGTAACGGGAACCGTCAATAGATCTGATGTGCTTAACCGATTCGGCCACGTAGGATTTCCGGTCAAACAAAGCCCGAATAATGCTTTTTGAACATACACTTTTATGCCGATTATCGAAACAACGTTCAAACAAAATGAATTTAAAATAACAGGCGCTCGCGCGTACGCACGCACGCACGCACACACACACACACACGCACACACGCGCACACGAGTGTGTGTGTGTATGTAAAATTCTGCGTGTGTGATATTTTGTGCGAATATATTTACGTATATGTATTTTTTCATATATATATCTTATTCATATATATATATATATATATATATATATATATATGTATGTATGTATGTATGTATGTATGTATGTATGTATATGTATTTGTACGGGTATAGTGTTTTTCTCTCGTCCAAGGGGTGTGAAGCGAATGTCATTATCCAAGAATCAGCTTCTCACCGATAAGCCATGCTATTTTCAGGTGAGATCAAGGTAATTGCACGGAAAGAAGACGGAAAAAACGCAAGGGAATGTGGAGGACATGGAGCAAAGATAAAGAAAAGCTCGTAAAAATGGCAACCGGCAAATGTTGACGCCATAACCGAGAGGTCTGGCGGATCATTAAGAAGACAAAGGTTGGAAGGGTGCGTCTTACATGTGTGAAAGATGAAGTCGATAATCATAATAAAAATAATAATATTTGTAAGAGGAAGAAGAAATCAAATGATGGTGAGTACAAAGATGAAGCCAAACAGCAAAACTTGAAGAAAATAGCGGATATTGTATTAGCAGAACGTCAGGAAAGTTCGAAAAATACAATTCAAGACAAAGAAATAATCAGAAATATTATCATTATACGACAAATAACGCTAAGCGTGCAGTTGACTAATGTGTACTTTCACTTTCAGTTTTAGGAGATGAAAAGTTGTCAAATGACTAATGTGTACTTTCACTTTCATTTTTAGGTGAAACATTGTCAAATATTAACATTATTAAATTTGACTAGCATTTAAGTTTCTTTATGTTTATTAGATGCATTATTAAATTTTGACTGGTATTTATTTTAATTTTAATTTATATTAAATGAAACATTGGCAACGATTATTAATTCCTGTCTTGTATTTAATCATCTTTTTTATTGGATGAAGCATCTTTTACAATTATTATTCATTTCTGACTAGCATTTACTTTCATTTTTCTTAGTGCATTGTCGGACAATACAACTAATGTTTGATGAGTATTTACTTTCATCTTCATTTTTAAATAAATAAAGCATTGTCAAACATTGTTTATGATTTTGAGAAGTATTTAATTTAATTTAAATTTTTATTCGATGGATCAAATATTGTTATTAATTTTTGAGTAGTATTTACTTTCATCATCATTTTATATTAGATAAACCATTCTCAGACATTATTATTAACTTTTGACTAGGATTTACTTCCATCTTCATTTTTTATAAAACATTATCAACCATTATTATTAATTTTTGACGAGTATTTACTTTCATCTTTATTTGTCTTAGATTAAGCATTATCGATCATTATTATTAATATTTTATTAGGATTTTATTTCATTTTTCTTTTTTCTTAGATAAAGCATTGTCAACCATCATTATTAATATTTAACTAGGATTTACTTTCATCATTTTATTAGATAAAGCATTATCAAACATTATTATTATATTTTTACTCGTATTTACTTGAATCTTCATTTTTTATTACATGACTTATTGTCAAACATTAACAGTAATAATTGATTATTATTTACTTTCGCAATCATTTATTCGATCAAGGTATGTCAGCCATTTTTATTAACTTTTTACTGGTATTAACTTTCGTTTTCAAATTTTAATTCATAAACATCTGAAAATTAGTATTACTATCAAATTTATATATCTATATTTCTATGATGAGGTGTTATGTACATTATTTACATTATTCGGAATATTGTCCTAATCTTTGTCGCCATATTTATTACAACGTTTCGGCCGTTGTACGCTCCGGCCTTCTTCAGGTGGTTGGAATATCGAACTGAACCCTTTATTCTGCTCACTGGGGTAGATTGTTCTAGTTCCACATGCCATGTTTAATGGATGTCAGTTATCAGTTGTCTCCTGTTAATTTCCCTCTGAAAGTTATCCCCTGCCTTAGCCGGGTATTGAACTCACACACTTTGGTTCCTGTCACTGGATCTAACTAACGCCTTTATCCACTGTGCCAGGAGGCGACAAAAATAAGGACAATAGTCCGAATAATATAAATAATGTGAATTTATCTACTATGTACTTTTCGTTTAATTTTGTATGAGATGAATCATTGTTGACAATGTTTAACTTTTGACTAAAATTTATCTTCATTTTCTATATATTATCAGCTGAAGTCTTGTGAAAATGCTTCAACATTTTTATCAGTGTTTAATTGAATCTTCCTTTATGAACAGTTTTTAACCTTTTTTTATTTATCTGACGCCTGTATTTAGTTTATTTTATTTTTTATTAGATATAAGATTGTCACCAATAATTATAAAACTTTAACCCGCATAAGGGTGGTGAGTATTTTAAATAGAGCATTATATATATATATATATATATATATATATATATATATATATATATATATATACTTTAAAAATCAGGCGGTCATTTGAAACCGCTACCTTGGTTTTAACCTGACGGTCTCTTCAGGCGATTTTTGACAAATGACATCCTAACGCTTTATTTTTTTTTTTAAATTAATGAACGCTATATTATTATTCAAAAAAATATAAAGAATAGAGAAGAAGAAGTGGAGGAGGAGGAGGAGGAGGAGAAGAAGAAGAAGAAGAAGAAGAAGAAGAAGAAGAAGAAGAAGAAGAAGAAGAAGAAGAAGAAGAAGAAGAAAAGTGGAGAAGAAGAAGAAGAAGGAGGAGGAGGAGGAGCAGGGGACGATGAAGAAGAAGGAGGAGGAGATGAAGACGAAGGAGGAGGAAAAGAAGAAGAAGAAGAAGAAGAAGAAGAAGAAGAAGAAGAAGAAGAAGAAGAAGAAGAAGAAGAAGAAGAAGAAGAAACGTGGAGGAGGAGGAGGAGGAGGAGAAGAAGAAGAAGAAAAAGAAGAAGAAGAAGAAGAAGAAGAAGGAGGAGGAGGAGGAGGATGGGACGATGAAGAAGAAGGAGGAGGAGGAGACGAAGAAGAAGAAGAAGAAGAAGAAGAAGAAGAAGAAGAAGAAGAAGAAGAAAAAGAAGAAGGATGAGCGGACGAAGAAGAAAAAACGTGGAGAAGAAGAAGATGAAGAAGAAGAAGAAGAAGAAGAAGAAGAAGAAGAAGAAGAAGAAGAAGAAGAAGAAGAAGAAGAAGAAGAAGAAGAAAAAGAAGAAGAAGAAGAAGAAGAAGGAGAAGAAGAAGAACAACAACAACAAACGGTAGGGCATTATAAAAATATTTCAATTAAACTGACTCCTATACATTTATAATACACTTCTTCTTCTTCTTCTTCTTCTTCTTCTTCTTCTTCTTCTTCTTCTTCTTCTTCTTCTTCTTCTTCTTCTGTCATAATGAAGTTACGCATGGCTGGAATAATATCTGTAATTGATTTATCCAATCGTGAAACAGAAATGGAAGCAGAAAATGAATAAACAGTATTTCAAGTATTAATTATTGTATTTAACATTTTTTATGTTAGTCTGGATCAACTCATTTCAAAGTTTAAGCAGGAATAGAAAGAATAAAATAAATTTTAAACATTGAAACATTTTTTGTATGTAAGAGTAAGGTTTCATCATAAATAATAAATCGATGTTTTTCTTGCTGTGTTCCATATTCTTTCCGCACGGTAGCAAACATGTCTCTCCTCGACATCCTCACTTTTTTGCTCTATGTCTACCTCGAGGAGACATCATTGTAAAGGAAGAAAAAAGTCCAACGCTTATAAAGGATGAGCCTATATGTTCAACGTTAGAATTTTTTGAAATAATCAGCTCAATAATGTTTGAGTACACTTTTGTATATATATATATATATATATATATATATATATATATATATATATATATATATGCGAGTTCATTAGTTTATTCAAATAAATTTTATTTAAAACAAAACATCCTGTTGCGTTCATTGAAATGGAAGAAATACTTGTAACAAAAAAAACACAAGATTTTATATTTTGAAGACAAACTAAAACGAGTCAAGCAAACCGACGAGTGGAAAAAAAAATGAAAATGAAAAATAAACAAAGCGAATGATTTCGAATGGGACAATACAAATAAATGAGTGAACTTATATATATATATATATATATATATATATATATATATATATATATATATATATATATATATATATATATATATATATATATATATGTGCGTGTGTGTGTGTGTGAATACATACACACACCCACACATACACACACACACATATAAATATATATATATATATATGAAGAAGTATAGTCTTAAGGTGTGCTATATTTATGGGATAAAGAGCTCAATATCAGCGATAGAGTGTGTGTAAATATAAAAGTGAACATTGAAGTCAACACTTAGAGGCGACAGGCTATTTCATGCTAAACGCAATCGTCAGGCCACGAGTGCTGTTTTTTTTTCTCGGTTATTTATATATACGGCTCACTGGTACATTGTGGGTAATCTATTTTGGCGGTTATTTTGCCGGAAGTCGTTTATTTTTTTATTTATTTATTTGGGTTAAATTATTTTGCTTGTTTTTTTTTTATTTCTATTCTTTATTTCCTATTTTATATATTTATTTGTTTATTTTATTTTAATCGGTGTTTTATGAAGGTAGTAAAATTTTGTTTGTGTCGCTTATTTTGTTTTCGTTTGGGAAGAAAGTTAAAGCTATTTATTCAATTTCCGGGTTGATTGTTGTAGTTTATTCTACATAGACGTATATATAAATATCTGAGAAAAAGAAAAAACAACACTCGTGGCCTGACGATTGCGTCAGGCATGCAAGAAACTGTGGCCTCTAAGTGTTGACTTCCATATTCATTTATATTAACTATTTGAATGGTGGGTGGCTCTGAAAAGCGAACTGTATAATGATGAATAATATTATTGTAATAATTTAAACTATTTATTTTTATTAAAGTTTTATGAAAGATATATATCCAAGAAATGATGGTAAGTAGAAAACATTTGGTTAGAGACAGGAAGTAGTGGAGAGCCCATGTCGCCATTAATTTGGACTCACAACCGGCACTAAAGAATTATCTATCAATCAAAAAAATTCATCGAAATCAGATGAAAAATGTGGAAATGCATAAAAACATCCAATCACACACATACACACATACATACACACACAATTTGTGGATCATATATATATATATATATATATATATATATATATATATATATATATATATATATATATATATATATTGTTATGGGTCTTTACCTATAAATATACAATGAACTCTTCCTAACACTATGTATACCACGCCTTGTATTATTATTCCGTGTAATATATATTCGTTATTTCTACTCTTGTGTTCGTGTTGTTCTTCCTTGGTCCTAACCTGGACCATAACAGTGGCGACGAGGATATTGAAAAAACAAGTTCTAAGCGGAGAATCTAAAAAACAAACAAAAAAAAAACTTTTTGCTATCGGTCGTCCATAACAGAGTCGACGGAGGTATTGAAAAAAAAAAACAAGTTCTACGTGAAGATAAAAAAAGAAGAAAAAAATTTTGGGACACCAACCTTAACAGTGGTAACGAAGACACGAATTTTACCTGTCAGCCAGAACAGAATCGAATTCTACGCAAGAACATTTTTTCGTACTAAGTTTCCAGTACAACAGGCGACAAAGAACTGAAGTCTACACTGGGAAAAAAGGAAAAATCGTTACACAAAATTACCGATAAATACGTTCTGCCAAAAAGTGTAAAGGTTATCGACCGAGGCAGAGAAATTGAAGGAGAAATTAAAGGAGAGTTTCCCCGACATATTTTCAGTCGGCCATGGGAGGTGTAAAAAAATGGCGGCCAAAATCGAACTAAAAGAAAATGTACAACCCATTTTCAAAAAGAAATGTACCTTTCGCATCATTAGAATTAATAGACGACGAGTTGGATAGACTCGTGAAAA
>OZ038512.1:7906363-7966363 GCA_964036315.1 Acanthosepion esculentum
ACATTCGTATTGTGTCGGCATAAATTGGTCCTTTACAAAGAAACATCAAACATCACCTCCATGATCTCGGCCTTATGAAAAGACAGTACCGAGAAGTTGCACATGAACGGGCGATTGACCAGGCTCAACGGCGTTTGAAAACTTGCAAACAAACGGTGCTCAAAATGCCATTTGGGGCATCGACTGGGTATGAAAAATGGATCTATATTCGTAAACCTAATAAGAAAAATCACTATCTTCCTTGCTGTCCGTTTTCAAAATGTTGTGTGTTTGGTGGGATTTCGTGGGAGTGTTTCACTTTGAGCTTGCACATGCTGTAGACAATTTTTTAAAGCGTTTCACCCCCAAGCAAGGCGGGAAGCCAGTAGCACGCAAGGGGTAACAGAGAGTTGGAGCGAAACCAAAAAGGAGTGATAGAGGAAAGGATGAAGAGAAGGATAGGGGATAAATCAAGGAATCGGGAGACGTCGATTGGCATTACATTTGAATAGGTGGAGATTATAGCTATCACGGAAACAAGGGAAGGGAGTCCCACAGGCGAGAACTGCGAGACATGTAGCTATTGGAGTAGAAGAGACGGCTACATTTAAGTTTTGACAGTGAAAGGGTGAGAGCGAGATGCCAGCCTAGTTGAACGCTTAAATTCATGAAGTCTGGGGACCAGCGAAAGCAGCTCATCGAAGCAGTAAGTATATGAAGCTACCCAGCGTTAGTCAGTCGAAGAAGCACGCTTCTATAAGCACGTCAGAAACTCAGCACACACTACCAAACTTGAAGTACTTAAGGAGCTGGAATTTATGTCTCAATATGCTTAGAATCCAGTCTTTTCTCCATCAGATTACCAAATAATGCGACCCATTGCTAATTTATAACGAACGTAGATTCAACACTATCAACGAGGTTGAAAACGGGTTTTTTTTTTAACCTCTAACACGGTGGATTAATAGATAAAGGACCGTATTGAGGACAGAGAGCCGTGTATGAATTCCAGTCAAATATATTACATTCACTTACGCTTGGGGAAGGTATGAATCCTTTTATTCTCCCCCTAGCTATGGGTAAATAGCAGGACAGACCGGGTTCTATCGCCTTGGATGGCAACTGGTCTACCGCAAAAAGAAACGGCGATCTACTGCGGGAAAAAAATCTACCTCGTTAGTCATGTATCGAAAGATACATGATCGCCTAAACGTGTATCGCGCATGGCACATAACTGACTGATGAGTATACAATATATTTTGATAAATATATATTTGATGAATAAACACATTTCGCTTGTAATTTGTTATTAATAAAAGCTTAAAAAACAGACACAATCAATTATATATATATATATATATATATATGTGTGTGTGTGTGTGTGTGTGTGTGTGTGTGTGTGTGTGTGTGTGTGTGTGTGTTGTGTGTGCGCGCGTGTGTGTGTATGTGTATAATTGTGTATTTGGGCAGAAATTTCTCTTTTATACAAGGTACAATGAAAACAGCTTTCAAAACATTGCGGTTAAAATAGTCTAAAAATAATGGAAGTATTAGGAATAAAAAGAAATACGCTCAAAAATATCAACTATGAACACGGCCACAATGTGCTGACCGTGTTTGGAGAATAAAACATTCCTATAACTCGAGATACATACATAAAATAATCCATATATTGACTTAAAAGTAAAAATAAAATCATCCTTGATAATGGCTAAAAGAATAGCCGAAAGCGCTTGGACATGCAGAACATTCGGACAATTTCTACAGAATTTATGAACCAAAAAGAAGAAAATTATAAAAATACAAGATTTTAAAAAAAAGACACACACTTAACCGCAGTACCTTATCAGTCATTTTTAATGAAACTTGCATATGTAAATCATTTGACCACCAGTTTGGATACCTCAAGGATGAAAGGTTTACTGAGAGATTTTAATGAAATAATACTGAGGATGTAGTGGACGGAACAGGTGATCAACAAGGGAAAATGGGCACTAAAAGGACATGTTTTATTAACTTTAACAGGATGAAAATTGAGAGAAAAGAAGGTTAGGTAAATTTAACACTCCCAGGATGTACTGAAGGAAATGGATTTCAGAGTTTAACTTACCTAACGAGCTTATGTAAATGGATACCAGAACAGAGACTTGAATGGATCTTAAGAGGAGAAACATTGCTTAAAGTTATAATTTATAGGAAAATGTGGAGAGCTATAATCAATCATATACTGAAGAGGCAAGGCAAGAAAAGAAGCTGATTTGTGATTGAATGTGCAAAAGATTCCAGCGTTTTTATTTTTTTTTTATTTTTTTTTTATTTTGAAAAGAAAATGGGTTTCTGTTGTTTCTCCGTGTAGATACTAAAAAAAGAAGAGAAAAATAAGTGACGCTGCTGAGAACTTTTGCACATGCCTAATACTTCGAAATCTTGCGTATGTACTTAGAGGCTAAGTTATTTAACTTGGATTTCCTTATATTATGGTTTCAAAAGAAGACTGACCCGGAAAATAAATTCAAAAATTATAAGAAAAAAATATAACATCTTTTTCAAGGTTTTTTTTTTTTTTTGCTTTTTGCTTTCTTTGTTTTCCCGTGGGAACCAGGCGAGCCTTCTTTGGCATTTTCCACCATTTGCTATATATATATATATGATATATATATATATATATATATATATATATATATATATATATATATATATATATATATATATATATATATGTGTGTGTGTGTGTTATCACCAAAGACTCTAGTCGGTCCGTTAAAGGCTACTTCAGTAGCATAAACTTCTTGACAGAAATAACCAACTAAAGAAAGAATAAAGGAAAGAAAGACAGAAAGAAAGAATCTGGCCTGCCTTCCTACAGACTTCCTTTTCTTTTTCTTCACCATTTTTTTCTCTCTTCTTTTTTCTCTCTTTTTTTTTTCTCTCTTTTTTTTGGTTTTTGTTTTTGTTTTTTGTCCTTTTTGCTTGGGCAGAACGGTTTAACTATTTAAAACTGAGTGGGGTCAACATCTGCGTCAGTTACAGACTGAACCAACGGACGGTGACATTTGAGTAAGTGCTTTGTCTATCGGCATACAGGTCCGGTTAGGGAGGAGGGTTTTTTTTTTCTTGGGAGGACCAGACGGTGTGGAAGGGATACCCGACAACTGAATGATTGTGGGGGCGTTGATAAAAAAGAAGAAAATTCTTTCGAAGAAAACATTCCCCGGCGATGGAGTAAATCTTGCAAGAGAGAATGTCACTTGTAACAATAACAACAGCAGCAACGACACAAGATATGCCGAGCAGAATTGAATCTCGGCCGTGAAGAAAAAAAAAAGACTTACAATAAGGATAATGAAATGGTGATAGATCGTAAAATAATATTACCCTATATTCTCGTGTATAAACTGCGAATTTTTAAAACGGAAATTAAAAGCAAAAGCCGAGTGCCGTATGATACACAAACTTGCATGATATTTTTTCGGCTGAGCTCTTCGAGGTACGGTGGAGTAATGGATAGCGGCTCGGATTAAGGAATCGGAGAGCCGAGTTCGAATTCCAGTCAAAATCATTACGTTCACTTACGTGCTGATACCCTTGGGAAAGGTATGAATCCTCATCTTCTCCCCCAACTTGGATAACAACTGGTCTACCGGGAAAAATCTGCCTCGTCAGTCAAGTATCGAAAGCTATATGATCACCTCAGCGTGTATCCCACATAGCTGACTGACTGATAGGCAGGAGTCAGAATATCATCAAATTATAGTTGAGTTGTTTAGATAGAACCGTAAGTTCTATGGTGAAAGTTTCCTCTTCATGAAACGAAAGAGACATGATCGCCAATTGTGGCTCACTTTAATTTTTTTTTAAGCTTATCACCCCAAGCAAGGCTGGAGGCCACTAGCACGCAAGGGGTTACAGAAGGTTTGGAGGAAGAGCAGATAGGAGTGGTAAGGGAGAGGACGTGGAGAAAGATAGTGGATCGATCAAGGCAAGGGGGTTACAGAAGATTTGGAGCGAGAGCAGATAGGAATGAAAGGTGAAAGGATGTGGAGAAGGGAAGTGGATAGATCAAGGCAACTGGAGATGTCGATTGACGTTACACTTAAATAGTTGGAGATTGTATTTGTCAGGGAAACAGGAATAAGGAAGGGAGTTCCACAGGCGAGATGTGCGAGACATGAAGCTATTGGAGTAGAAGAGACGTCTACATCTAACAGTTTCAACGGTGAAGGGGTGGGAACGGGATGCCAGCCTCGTAGGACATTTAAATTCATGAGGCCTAGGAACCAGCGAAAGCAACTCCTCGGAGCAATTACCGTGAAAGTATTTGTAAAAATAGACAGAGCGAGGCAACGTCGAGTCTGTGAGAGAGCGACTGCAGACGAGATGACAGATCAGGGCCAATTACATTGCATATCCGTCTCTGGATCTTATCAAGAACCCTGAGGCAAACAGCAGGGGATCCAGACCATATATGGCAGCAATACTCCATGCAAGGGCGAATGGTCGATTTATAGATTTGGAGGATCGATTCCGGGGTGTCTTGATCTCATTCTCCCTCCAGGATTAGGGTTGAATAACAGACTGAGTCCTAAAGAGAAATCATTTAAAGACAGAATGTCTGGAAACGACTTAAAATTCCGACTTTGAAGTCTTTCTCTTCGTTCTTAAATTTAGTCAAAAGCCTAATATATAATAAATATCATCAATCTTATCATTTTTTATCATTTTGTGGCCATATTATTCCTCAAATTACATTAACCGTCTTATTAATTCTACAAATGATGCGCAGCAGACTTCGACCATCTTTCGTTTTAATCATTTAACCGAATATATATATATATATATATATATATATATATATATATATATATATATATATATGTCATTCACAGACAGTACTGTTTCGCTGTATCACAGCTCCTCAGTGTGACTAGACTTACGAATGCCTCAAGCCAGGATTGAAACACAACTAATTTGGTGTCAGCCAGAGCTATCTTCACTCGGTAGAGTTACACAACTAAATCTAGCGTATAGTTTTTACAAATGTAAACAAATGCCAACCAGCCAAAGTGCTCCATTCATTTTACTGAAGAGCTTTGCATTAGTGCAGGTGGCTGTTGTTTATAGAATTAGCTTATCACTCAACAGTGCTCAAATTAAATGTATTTTCAAGAGCTAAATTATCTCATTCACAGAAAAGGCTCAAACACTAATATTACATGGTTATAATTTATTGCATTGGAATCGTAATCACGATCCAATTCCTCAGAACTACAAATCAGAAAATATAACTCCGGGTACAAAAAATACAAAATTTTAGTGACAGTGTATGTGTGGAAGTAGGAAACGATTCCGATTCCAATGTAATAAATTATGACCATGTAATATTAGTATTTAAGCTTTTTATATTATATTCTTACTCTGTCCTGGACATTGAGTTCTAACTGGCTTCTATACTCTTAGGAATTTATATATATATATATATATATATATATATATATATATATATGTGTGTGTATGTATATGAAGAAATATAGTTTTACGGTGTGCTATATTTATGGGATAAAGTGTTCAATATCAGAGAATGACCGTATGTAAATATAAATATAAAAGTGAACATTGAAGTCAACACTCAGAGGCGACAGGCTGTTTCATGCTGGGCGCAATCGTCAGGCGACCTGACGATAGCATCAAGAATGAAACAACCTGTCGCCTCTGAGTGTTGACTTCCCTGTTTTAATTTATATATATATATATATATATATATATATATGTAAAGTAGATAAGTTTGTCATTCAAACAAATGAAACGAAAGGCTAACGATGAAATCAATACGAAAAAAATTATCAATTTTAACCAACTTATCTACTCTTGAAAGGATTAATATAAAACCTGACATAATACGTGAATATTATTTAAACGAACATACTTGAACATATATATATATATATATATATATATATATATATATATATATATATATATATATATATATATATATATATATATATATATATATGGTGGGGGGGATTTTTTAAAGAATCAATGTATTTATTTTTAATCCGAAATCGTTATTACATGAAACTACGTAAATGAGTAAGTGACATTTCCTGACAAGTGACAATTGCGGCTTGCTGGATCGTGACGCTCAGTATTAACTAAAAAAGGTGAATGCAATGTCATTCAAATGAAGCAATGCACATTTTCTTTATTAGTTCTGTTTAAAATGAAAAAAATATAAATGGGGCCTCTATTTAAAATATGAGTATCCACTAGTAAAGTAAGAGAAAATGTATATATATATATATGTACATTTGTTAGTAACAAAAACTTCTAACAAACCCTTTCACACACACACACACACAGAGAGAGAGAGAGAGAGAGAGAGAGAGAGAGAGAGAGAGAGAGTGAGAGATAGAAAGAGACGTGAGAGAAATAATTATGAAAGGTCATTTGTTTTTATGGTTGACGGTGATTTAGTTTTGGTAGGGGGAGCCCTGGGAGCTTGACCTTTAATTGAAATATTATGACAGAAGCAAGGAGAGGATGATCATCATTGACACATTAGATTACACAGGTCTATCTATCTATCTATCTATCTATCTATCTATCTATCTATCTATTTCAGTTCTTTCATCTATCTATCTAAGTATCTATCTATCTATTTTAGTTCTTTCATCTATCTATCTATCTATCAAACTATCTATCTATTTTAGTTCTTTCATCTATCTATCTATCTATCTATCTATCTATCTATCTATTTATCTTAGTGTTTTCTTTGTCTATCTATCTATCTATCTATCTATCTATCTATCTATCTATCTATCTAACTGACACTCTCAAACAGCGAATATCTATCTATCTATCTATTTTAGTTCTTTCATCTATCTGTCTGTCTATCTATCTATCTATTTTAGTTCTTTCATCTATCTATCTATCTATTTTAGTTCTTTTATCTATCTATCTATATATCTATCTATCTATCTATCTATCTATCTATCTATTTTAGTTCTTTCATCTATCTATCTATCTATTTTAGTTCTTTTATCTATCTATCTATATATCTATCTATCTATCTATCTATTTTAGTTCTTTCATCTACCTATTTTAGTTCTTTCATCTATCTATCTATCTATCTATCTATCTATCTATCTATCTATCCTTCTGTGTTCATACCTACATATCTTTATGCTTATATGAGATAACGCACAAACTTTTTCAAACGGACAAAAAACGTATAGAAAAATATCTGATATTTTGTGGTTTAAATTTCTACAATATTTGAAAGGATTTAGTAACCAGTTTGAGACGAGAACATTTTTAGCGCTTTCGTTACTATTACAATCTATATAGACACGTGCACACACAGACATAATTATATATATATATATATATATATATATATATATATATATATATATATATATATATATATATATATGATTAGCTGGTCACTCGTATTCAAGGATACCTGTATACTAGGGCGGCAAGTCAATCGCTATTGCAGAAGCTTGATCAAGCGTCTTTGTGTTTATTCAACACCCACAGCCCACCTGTGGTTTATTCGTCAACTATGCTGAGCAGACCTTAGTTACCGTTTCTGGGAATGAGCGTTTTATCTAGCATGAACCACAATTTGAACAACCACAGCTATCCATGGCACCCAAGGTTTCCATCTACCCAAGGCTTGTGTCTTGGTATGGTTTTCAGGCACTTTCCAATAGTGCCGCATGCTGGGATCGACCCATCCAGTCCGTCAAGTGGAGATTGAGGTCAGCACATTGTGCGGACAGTCAATTTCATGCCTAATGCTTATAAAACAGACTGTCGACATTAGGTGTTGAATGTCGACTTTTATATTTACATAAGATCTATCCCTGAAATCCAGCATTTATCTTACAAATATAGTACACCTGAAAAAATATTTTTATCATATATATATATATATATATGCGGTTGTCACTGTGTCAGACTTTTTCAATTTTATTCTTAGCCCGGCATATCATAACATGTGAGAATAAGGTCGACTCCGTGAGCAAATAAAAATCGTTCCGGGTCGGATCCGGACCCGCAATCCTGAAATTTGGATTCCCAAGTTTTCATAACTGCGATTTATTTCCGGGATTTTTTACGTGATTTATTGCGACGAATCTTTTGTACGATAACAATTTTTGTAACTTGGAAATAAATTTGTGAATAATTTAAATTAATTGCGAAATTCAGCGAAGGTCAACCATGAATTAATAATAAAAGATTGTACAGAAAGTAAGGACCTACGTCCATGACATTGTTTTAAATTAATTGACAGCAGAAGAATTGTCGTTGAACTTTTAAAAGGTAAGTTTCAATATTAATGCAATACTTAAATGCTGCGATCAATTTTGAGTTCTTCTGTGGTTTATTGTTGTCTATCGCAGACGGCAGCAGTAGGGATCTCAAAAAGAAATCTCCGCCAACAGAGGACCAAATTACAATCAAAATAGCAAATGAGGATAAGAAAGCTCTGTAAAAATTAAAATAAAGGTTAAAAGGCAGCCAGGAGAGCTTCAAATGCTGAGAATATAGAAAGACTTATGCACTGTCCTAACACCTGAACAAGCCGTAATCCCAGTCAAAAGCACAACAGGGCGGCTTTTAATCTAGTATATATATATATATATATATATATATATATATATATATATATATATATATATATATATATATATATATTACAATGAATCATTCATACAGAAAATAGATATAGAAGTTAGTGATAAAAATCTCTAACAAGTAAGAATAACACATTTCTAAGAACAAATTTCGGATTATAAACTACTCTTTCGATGTCCTGTTATTACCTGGAATTATAAAACAACAAATATTTTTCTTACTTGATGATATCTGTAGAAACAGTTGAAAGCTCGTAAATATATCAAAAAAGACCTTATTCAACTGGAATTTATAAACAGGGATCATAGCATTCATTTACAGGTTCGGGGTTAATGTCTTTTAGTAAATTGTTTGCGAAGATGTATTCTCGCCATTTTATCATTAACTTCTGTATCTGTTTTCTGTATGAATGATTCATTGTAATGTAAATTGAACTGCACCTCATACTTGATATATATATATATATATATATATATATATATATATATATATATATATATATATATATATATATATATAATTCGTTGCCTCTTCGTCACCAAGTCTCGTTGGTATGACGTTTGACTGATATCGTAACTGTTCAGGTTTCAATTTTCGGTAGTGATGAGTCCCAAATATAAGACGAAACAGCCGTCCAGTGCTTTCTGCATTCTACTGAGGTTTCTTCTAGATTCTGCGAATTACTTAATTATTATACACAACACACACACACACACACACACACACACACACACACGCACACACACACACACACACATATATATATATATGTATATATATATATATATATATATAATGATGATTGCCACATCTTTGTAGAAGATGACCATCCCTTCACTTGGAACATTTTTTTGTTTTTCATTCAGAATTTTATTATGTCATTATTTATACCTTAGTTAACTTTCTGCTATCGGGCCTTTAAATGATTCTTAAGGCCAGCTTTACTTTTACAACCTCTCTTACACTTGTGGCAAACTTAAAGTTTGTCCATGTAATCTATTTTGGTAACTTGCCTGTTCCTGTGTACCATTACATGGTGTTTAAGTGCCGCAACCGACTTGCAAATCTTGTCACAGAACTAGCCCAAATAATCTGCGCGTCTTTTTGAGAGGGCTGCATCAACAAGAGTTTGCACCTGCCATCTACGGTGTAATCTCACGTGTCTGGCAAAAACAACCGGCGAAGTGTCTTGGTATCCTAATCGGTCGGGAACAGATTCTATTTCATAATGGCGCGCTTTTTGTTGGAATGATCAATTTTTGAAGCTTTCCCAAATCAGTCTTTTCCAACCAGTAATAGTTTGCAAGATTTTAACATTAACGCCAAGTGTCTTTAGGTTACATTTAACAACACCCTTGAAACGTTTGGAGGGGCGGTCGCTTATGAGTAGGGCGCGTTCTATATACCAGCTCATCATCATTACGATCATATCATACTCTATTTTAAAATTTTATGAAATGCATGACTTGTTCGTTCAATGCGTCAACTCACTTCCGAAAGTAGTGAGCCAGCCCTAGAGAGAGCACCGTCTCAGTATACAAAAGTGTCAGCATTTTGTTGGAATACACAATTCTCTTGTTGAAGTGTTCCCAGATCAACAGATTCCAAGTTTTCGACATTGACGCTAAGAGTCGTTAGGTTACATTTAACGGCATCCTTGAATCTTATGGAGGCAGCGCGTGGCTTATGAGTAGGTCGTTTACCATATACCAGCTCATCATCAAAAATCCTTTGGGCAATCTGCCATCTTCCATACGTGGTCAGATGACTTGTCCAGCGGATTTTATTACGGAGAAGCAGTTTGTGTCTGGTTTACAAGACTGCTAAAGGATGTCCAAAATTTGTCTCAGACTCCGCTGGTGTAAACGTTCTAAGACCATAATGCACCTTCGTTAGGTGGTACACGCTTCAGAGGAAGATAAATGTGAGGTTAGGACATGTTACGATCAGACTATACTCTATTTAAAGTTTTCTGAATTCATGACTTGCTCGTTCAATGCGGTTCACTTCCGAATACAGCCCTAGAGATTGCACCTTCTGAGTTTAAAAAAAAGTGTCCGCATTTTGTTGGAATGCCCAATTCTCTTGTAGCAGTGTTCCCATATCAACCTTCACCAGCAAGATCTATCTCCAGCAACAGATTCCCTGTTTTCAATATTGACGTTAAGAGTCGTTAGGTTACATTTAACGACAGACTTGAAACATTTTGTGAGCTTATGAACGGATCAATTACCTTGTTCCAGCTCACCATAAAAAATCATTTTCAACACTCTGTCGTCCACCATTCTTGTACAGCCCATTTGATTACGATGAAGTATTTTTTCTATGCTTGCTATATTTGCGCGCTGAAGGATTTTTGTATTTGGTGCACAAGATTGCTAATCGATATCCAAGATTTGTCTGGTAGTGAAAGAGCTCTTCGTCGTTAATGTACCTTCGATAGGTGGTCCACGCTTCAGATGTTAATCATTGTGCGATCTGACTTGCTCGTTCAAATGCGGTAATTCATCTCTCCATCCAGTGAGTCATCGCTAGATATATTTTCGCCATTTTATATTTGGAATTTCGCGTATAGTTTTTTGGGTTGTTTTTTTTTTATTTTTTTATTTTGTTGACTCGACAGTATAGTAGGGTCAGTTGGGCACAGTCTGTGAGAAAAAGAGCCCCATGACGTAATTCACTCTACCAGAAATTTGGAAACGGCATTCTGTGCTGCTTGGTATTCGTACTGAAAACGCCGATTTCAGCGTGTTTGGGTGGGAATCTGAGTAATGTGCAGAGGATTCTGTAAGATTTGGTTGAGTCTAATGGTGATTACGAAGGTGTTTGGCGTGATGAATAGTGATGACGATGTTACGTCTCCATTCATCTTCCCACAGGGCCTCAGACTCAACACGGTGGACTACATCAAATGCCTAGCGGAGGTCGTGCTACCCTGGGTGAATAGGGTGCCTGCTGAAAGACCTCATGTCTGGCAACAGGACTCTGGCTGTCAGACAATTTCTCCGATCACATCACACTTACATCAGGTCACCTAACTTCCCAAACTGCAACC
Organism: Acanthosepion esculentum; assembly: GCA_964036315.1. NCBI lineage: Eukaryota > Metazoa > Mollusca > Cephalopoda > Sepiida > Sepiidae > Acanthosepion > Acanthosepion esculentum. Next base: position 7,918,044 of record OZ038512.1, read on the forward strand.
TACTTGATTATTATGAGTGGGACGCAGTTGAACGAGAGACCAACAAAACTCCTTGTAACACCGAAGAAGTGAAGGCAAGGATTATGTCAGCATACACGAACTTAAACAAGGAGATCGTCCAGAAGAGTTGCAAGAGATTCTGAAGTCGTCTGGAGGCCGTGGTTGAAGCCAATGGCGACTTTATGGAATAAATTAAAACTTTGGTACATATATATTGTGTAATTTTGGTAACAATATTTGTTAAATTGCGATGTCTATTTTCTCTTCATTTTTGCGTCATTTAGACTACAATTTATCCATCGCACCCTGTACGCGCGCGCACACACACAGACACACACACAAACACACACTCACACGCACGCACACACACACACACACATTATATATATATATATATATATATATATATATATATATATATATATATATATATATAGACTGATATATATATATAGATAATATTAATGCTCAATATATATATATATATATATATATATATATATATAGACTGATATATATATAGATAATATTAATGCTCAATATATATATATATATATATATATATATATATATATATATATATATATATATATATATATATATATATATATATTCCAAGAGGATAAAATCAAATCCAGGTAGAGTTCTATGTACAACACAGGGCTGGAATAAAATATAAAATATAAAATATAAAAGGCTGAAACACTAATATTCCATGGTTATAATTTATTACATTGGAATCGTAATTACGATCCAAATCATCAGACCTACAAATTTTGTAGGTCTGATGAATTGGATCATTATTACAATTCCAATGTAATCAATTATAACCAGGGAATATTAATGTTTCAGCCTTTTATATTATATTACATTATATTACATTATAAGAGAATAGAGGAAACAGATTGTTCGGAGTTCAATACCTGGCTATAGTACTGGTTACCAAAAACTTTGAGAGTTGAGTTAAAAGGAGATAGCTGAGACATCCGGAAGAGGCATGGCACGTGGAACTAAAACAATCTACCCCGGTGATTTCTGTTTGAAATTACAATCACCCGAAGAAAGTCGGGGCGTACAACGACCGAAACGCCGTGAACATTACACTAACGACGAGGAGAACAGTCCGAACAGTGTAAATATTGTAAATAAATAAAGAAAAGCTGGAAAGAGAAAATGACAAAGAGAAATAGCAAAACGATCTCATATTTCCACTTAACGGAGACGTCCTCGCATCTTTCTTGCCTCTTTTTTTCTTCCTTATTCTCTCTCACTTACTTATTCTCTCACTCTCTCGCTTTCTCTCACTTAATTCTGGTCACGGTAACACGTGATTCACTTTGTCCATCAATAGCGCCAACTCAGTTTTATCATTCTCCTTCTCCCTATCGTTGAATCTCTATAGACTTACATTACTGCCAAATTAAACCATACGACCCGTTCTTTCGTGTTCTACAAAACCGAAAAGGATGTAGCCTACCCCCATTCTTCCTGTTCTTTGTGTGCATTTTTTTCCATAGTCCATCTTCCACCACGACTGACTCTCCCTAAATATTCTCACCATTATCCCAGGTTACATCTGTGTCGACTCAACTACAATCCATTCCCTCTTCTCAAACCAAATTTATCTACACTTATCAGTTTCGCCCCCTTTGCGCTGTCAATCTTATGACTTGAGTCCGTTTTCAGAAACAAGTGGATAGCAAAGAGCTGTTTACGCTCGATCATTCATCGCAGCCAGTAAAATGCACCCGTTAGAATATCCATGACATGTTGCGTCCGACATCACAGGCGCTATTTCGTAATCGCAATAAACAGTAACTCTGTGTGTAACCAGACGACGATAAAGAATAGACCATCGCTCTCCGCCCCTATCAAAAGGGCGAGAGTTAAGGGCAGAAAAAATAAAACTGTTGCATATTTTACAACTCCTTTTTTTCAGATATGCGTTGTTTGTAATACTTACGTATATAGTCGATCTCCCATATTTTATGACCGCCAAATTTTCGCTTATAAAAAATGATATTATCTTGTGTGTCATGCGAATTGAGAGTCCAAATTACAATAGACAAACCTCTTTTCATCTATCTCTTTATCCCATCTTATTGTTAAATAATTTAAAAAAGTAAAAGAGAATGATAAAAGTATCATTAGTTATATTTATTGCGTAAACGCGTACAGCCATAAACAACCGAATGAGAAACAGTTAAACATCTTATATACGCAAACAATGCAATAGATGCATATTCGCTATGGTTGTATTTTATAATACGATACTAATATGTGACTATTACATGCACTATTATTGGATACAGTTAAGTAAATCATCAGTTTTATCAAAACCATGTTTATTTTAAATAGTTGTATTTTTGACTACAGTAAATACGCTATTTTATATCTCATTGATGATACAACCCCCTTAAAATCAGCTTCAAAATTAGGTCTTCAAAAGTCGTGTGTTAAGCGGGCATATACGGTAATTGTATTATTAGCAAAGAAAAGAGTAGAGAGAGACATATAAGAATGAAGAAGCTACCGGACGTCTAGCCACACTGATGAGCTGTGAAACAGCCAAACAGTCTGTCTGTGGATGACAAAAATATTGGCTCCTGAAAAAATTAATTTCGGTTGAGCTCTCTGGTTTGAGGTGTGAATTTGTAAACAGTGACTATTTAAGCTAATACTGCACGACTCTTCGGCAGAATTGAGTCACTGTCAGTCACTGTGTGTTTATCTAAATCTAAAAATAAACACACTAAAATTCACCTTCATCCGGTACCGTGCGCTGACGGCTTAGTGGGAGAAGTTCCGACTTACGCAAATTCAGTCGGGTTTCGACCCTAGCTAGAGGCAACCGGACGTCTAGCCACACTGATGAGCTGTGAAACAGCGAAACAGTCTGCCTGAGGATGACTAATATATATATATATATATATATATATATATATATATATATATATATATATATATATATATTATAATTACTTACGAGTTTTGCGACTATAAAATACCCGTGGAAATTCCCCTATTGCATCGTGAAATATTTGATCTTAAAACTTCAACAGAATATTGCAATAACAATCATAAGTGTGAATCTATATCATTAGTTAAAGAAGTAAGCGGGTACAATCTAAAATGTATAAAGTGAACAAGTTTCACTTTATTCAATGTTAAAGTTAATATCTCATCTTCATGTTTCGGCTGTTGTAAGTTCCGGACTTCTTCAGGTGATATACATTGGAACTTCGAGCCCATTTATGTAGACTACGGAGGTAGATTGTTCTAACACAACGTGCCATGCATTTTTTTTTTTTATATCTCAGTTTCAGTTAGTTCACTTTAGTAACTCAATTCTCGAAGGTTTTTGATCCCTCTACGGTGGCCAGGTATTAAAGCCACACCTCTTTTGTCCATCACTTAACCAACACTTTTATCTGAATAAAAGCGTTGCTTTAGTGATCCAAAAAAAGTGACTTGATCCAAGATGATGATGGATGACAGGCGACTGTCGATAAATCAAATAGTCAATGCGATTAGTATGTCCCATGAGTGAGTAGAGAATATTCTTCACAATGAACTTTGGCATGACAAAGATTTCTGCTCGGTGGGTGCCGCGTCTTCTGACGCTTGATGAAAAGTACACCAGGCTGATCACAAGAAAAGATGTATTTTTTGGAACATTTTCTCACCGAGTATAAGTGTTGGTTCATCACTTTGAGCCAGAGACAAAGAGACAACAAATGCGATGACCCCCCCCTCTTTCAACTGCTCCAAAGAATGCAAAATTCGTGTCATCTGTAGGGAAGGAGATGGCCTCGGGTTTTGGAATTAAAAAATGCATTTCGTCAAAAGGGCCACACAATCAATGGTGAGTGCCATGCCAACTTCTTTACAAAGGCTATAAAGACCAAAGCAGAGGAAAACTGACGAAAGGGGTAATGTTTCTTGAGCACTATACTCCAACGCATGAGATTTTCGTTTCAATGGCGGCTGTATACGACTGTCTTTGAAATGGTCGCTCAAGCTTCTTATTTGACTATAATCTCTTTCTCAACATAAAAAAAAATGGTTGGGAAAGATTATCGCAGACAAGATGACGTCATATCAGGTGTTGGTGACTTTTCTGAAAGCTCCTCCCGTAATGGAATGCACGCAATGCAACACCGATGAAAGAATTGTGTGAGCCTCGTTTGGTCATATTCCATGAGAATATCTTGGTCATACTATGAACTTTTCAGCCAACGCTAGTAGTCAAACCTTTGGCTAATGGTGATTTTCCAAGCGTAGCTTAGATGTGGCACAAGACCGAAATTATAGGGCACCCAGTGAGGATCGAACTCACTACTCAGTCGTAATTGTTCTAGCGAGGCAAGCTTTTTAACCATTACAACACAGACTTTTGGCTAATGAAGGGAATAGAACACTGAAAACATGTAAAGTAATTCAATAAGTAATTTAATAAAACTCTATTCACCAACACGTGCAACAAACATATTTCATGAAGTAATTACTGGAATCCCTCGATTAATGCGCATTCGATTAGTGCGCTAAAATTTTTCTATACCAAAGTTCGTTAAGTGCATACATAATACTCGATTTGAGCGGTAAAACATTCTCCAGTCATAATATTTGAAAATTGATTTTTTTTTTTAATAGTTACCGAATAATTAAAAATTTTCTAAAATTTAAAAATGTGTAACTATTTTGTTTGTCAAGTATTACGCTATCTAATTAACTGCAGTAGTGTTAAAAAATGTACGGTTATATATAGATCTAATTTATGATATAAGCCAATAATAAAAATACATATTTGAATATTTGACTCTACTAAAATTCTTTGAATATTTTGATTTTTTTAATGCTTATTTTAAAGGTCTTAAAACGAAATTTCCGATTTTTTGTTAAAAAACTGGACGATTTAAAATTATGCCAATATACCAAACAGACAACAACACTTTCTTACAAATTCAAGAAAAAAACTTCATAAACAAATTTCAACCAACACTAAACAGAACATAGCTTCACACACATGGAGACACGGCATGAACACATGATGGGCAGATACACTGGTCGGATCGCACAGATACATACATGTACGCACTTGCAAACAGGTACCCATGGAGAGAAAAATATACATACACTGGCAAAAACAGATAGACTACACACGGGCACAAACGTGAGCCCTACCCAACAAAGGAAGAATTTGTATGTATGTGGGTATATATATATATATATATATATATATATATATATATATATATATATATATATAGAGAGAGAGAGAGAGAGAGAGAGAGAGAGAGAACTATACTCGTGTCGAAAAACCTTCGAACTCTTGATTTAACAACAGCCAAATCAATCACGAAGGGGAAAAAAGTTTTAAAAAAAGAAAGAGCCAGGAACATGAAAGTCTGTCGAAAATAATCGCACAGATACAGGTTCAAGGCCCAAAGAAAAAACCCCGATACGAGTAAACAGCCAGCCGACCCTGACGATCTGCCTAAGTGAAACCTTGGTAGGTTTGTCTGGCTCATTAGGTTTGACTATATATATATATATATATATATATATATATATATATATATATATATATATATATGTGTGTGTGTGTGTGTGTGTGTGTGTGTGTGTGTGTGTATGTTGATTCATGTGCAAACTAACGGGAACACGCACGCACACACGATGCACAAAAATGGAAATGTACTTAATAGTCTCATGGGTGGTATCGGGGATAGAGGGCATCTCTCATCAACACATCTATCATCACCACCACTCAGACCAAACGTAATGATTTTATTACCACTTAAGCAGAAATTGACTTTTGCCAACAGTGCAAAAATGAAATCAAGGCCCATTACAAATACAGAAAATGAACAATGAATCATTAAAAGAACACAAGGAAAATGTATTCCTTTAAAAATTGATTCCTTTTATTTGCCAGAAGAAGGTCACGAGTCAAAATTAATATATACACTAAAATTAATCCAAATTATAACCAAAAACTTTTGCAGTTTCTCCCTTTTTTAATATATATATATATATGTATATATATATGAATTCAAAACCTCCATCTATGCGTAAATAGTCGGGCTGTCTGAGCTCTTCGGCCTAGGTAGCAACCAGTCTAGGAGAAAAACAACTGTGAATTCAAATACTGTATGTAGCCCTGGAGAAGCACGTACTATGCAACTAATTGAAGAATCGCGGAGTTTGTAATCACCCATTGATTCTAAATGCGATGGTGTGTGCGTTCTGTAAAACGACATCACAGTTACCTCATATCTCCTTTTAATCATTGAGAAATTGTTCATCATTCACTGACATATCCTATGGAATTTACAAGGTTGTTCAGCTCTCCTTTTTTTGTTTCTAATGAATTTTTAATACAGATATCTCAACTTTTTCCCTACAAATATATTATTTGCATGAAATCAGTGTTTTTCAAGAAGTCGACCATGCAACTGCGTTAGCCACAAAGCAGATGTCGAAGTAATATTTGTTAAAGGCAAAACTGTTTACTTATCACAGAAAATGTTGAAATAACAATGAATTTACTTCGAAATTAATAGTTTCTTTAACGTTACTTTTTGTCAATTCGGAATGTACGTATTTATATGATAATTGACAGGAATTTTTAAATTGAGAAAAAAGCAAGATAAGATAGCTTGTTGATATCAAACTCAAAGCTGAAATTTTCAGTTGAGAATTTTAATTTTATTTTTCATTTCTGTTTTTAGAAATTTTCTTAAAATAAAATCGTGCTTTCTCTAAAGAAGCAAACCTAAGTATATTTTCTTTAATGCTTGTAAATATATATAAAAAAAACCTTTAAAATCTGTTTGAAACGAAAATAAAATAATCTAAACAAGCAGGAAAAACTAAAAAAAGTAATATTCATGAACTTGAAAAAATATTCGTAAAATTTCTTTTTTTCGCTAGATCTTATTTACAATGGTTGCTTTTCCAATATATGAAAAACGTATACACTATATATGTTTTAGGTATCTTATATATATATATATATATATATATATATATATATATATATATATATATATATATATATATATATATATATATATACAGTTGCGGCCAAAATGATCAGAACGGCATTGTTTTCGTCAGAAAAGTAGGTGTAAGTTTTTATCATTCATACTTTTTTTTTACTTTCCTCTCAAATTACACCAAAATCTCAGACAATAATAAATAATGTATTTATTGTCTGTGAAAATTATAGAATATAAAACAACTTTGATAAGAAATTATACCTACGTTTCTGACGAAAACAATGCCGTCCTGAACATTTTGGCCACAAATATATATATATATATATATATATATATATATATATATATATATATATATATATATGTATATATATATATATATATATTCTTTGCAATTGTAATTAAGATACCTTTAGTTAATGACCATTTTAACCGACGAATATTAATTTTAAAATTCGCAGGATTATTCATACTGTTTACGGTATCAGTGTTTGAAAAAGGACATTAACTAAAGCTTACTAAAATGACCATTAGCTAAAGGTATGATAATTCCAATTGTAAATAAAATGTTTCTCTGTTTGATGAAAAAATACATTTCAAATTCTATATATTTTGTTAATAGAACTCGCCTGGATTATACCAATGGATTACCACACACACACACACACACACACACACACACACACACACACACACACACATATATATATATATATATATATATATATATATATATATATATATAGCCCTCTTAAAATATTGGAACTACAAGCCAATTCGTTTGTTTTTGTTGTTCACTGAAACATTTAGTATTAAGATCAAAACATGAATATTAAACAAGAGTTCAGAATTTCAGTTTTTATTTCCTAGTATGTACATTTAGATATCTTAAACAACTTAGGTCATACCACCTTTTGTTTGAACACACACATTTTTCAAGAGCAAACAGTTGGAACACGTGACTGGCAGGTGTTTCTTCTTGTCCAGGTGTTGCTGTTTAGATTGAGTGTTTGACCATTAAATAAATCTAAATGACTACTCTTAGTTTTAATCTTGGGTTTCACCTGTAAATACTGTATTTCTCGTTAAACGGATAAATTGAAATAGCTGTATATTGGAGAAACGTAAGTAATTTGGGTGCTGAGAAAAACACAGTCATTGACATCATCAACAACCTGCACATTTCAGGGTTGAAGGTTTCACAATCTAGTCTTCGAATAAGGCTTCGAGAGCAGAAATATAGAGGCCATACCACAAGAGGCAGACATCAGCAGTAAGAATCCGAAAGCCAGATTGGAATTCGCAAGGAAATATAGAACTGAACTACAAAATCTTTGGAAGAAATGTTTATGGACTGAGGAGACCAATATTAACCTCTACCAAATTAAATGGAGAGGACAAAGTGTCGAAAAAGAAAATGTCTGCTTATGGTCCAAAGCATAGAAGTAAAAACAGAATTCAGAGGTCTACAGATACATTTAGTTTGTCAATTTACTGAGAAATGTATCCAAACAAATTGGGAATATGTTTATCATGCATCAAGACAATGACTCAAAATAGACTGTCGACAAAACAAAGGATTTCACCGGGCGAAAAATGTGAACAGGTTTAGACTAGTCCTCTCAATCGCCTTACCTTTACCTAATAGATCATATATTTATATAAGTCGTGCAACCACGCCACTTCCAGACTTCTAGCTTTCTTATAAACGAGCCGATGGTAGAAACCACATGAACGACGATGATGCAACCAACCTCTGCCAACCAGATCTTTTTTCTGCGTCATGAAACAGCGTCGGAGTATCCATCCTGGTCCATTCCTTGATGTTGCTCATCCAGGTGTTGGACTACCTCCCAACTACGTCTACCTCTACCCACTTCCAAGGTACCCTGGAGACCGTCTTGAGTAGAGTATTGTGGCGTATGACATTTCCAAACCACATCAGCATTCTCCACTTTACTGTTGTCAATAGGGACATCTGGGAGGGACTGCTAGTTGGCCCTGTACAAAGTCAGTTGTCTTGTGTTCTCTTCAGAAATTCACGAGATGTCCGAAGCATTTCGTTTCAAATCTTTGGATTCGCGTGGTGGTTTCTGCTACCAGTATACAACTTTCACATCCATAGTGAAGTATGACCAACACCAGAGACTTGTTAAGGTTCATCTTGGTTGGAAATCTAATGTATTTGCTCTTCCAAATCTTACTGAGTTTTGCCATTGCTGATGTTGCTATAACCAGTCTGCAAATCTTCCTTTCAGAAAGTACTTTCTTTGTGCAAAATCAAAATTTGTGCTCATTGTATTTCGTACGAGCTGGCTTTAACCCACACCCCATTTTTGACATTCAAATCACAGGGAAACTTGAAAAACTGGACTAATTTTCGAAGTCAATGCACTCTCTATGCAATGGATTGTTAACATGGCTGATAAGAATGATGTCAGACCGGATGATGCTATCATAAATATAGCCTGGAAATCTTTTTAAAAAATACTTGGTTAGGTGGCCCTAAACTTTTGCACGCAACTGTGTATATATAAGTCGTATATCCTCGCCACTTACAGATTTCTTGTATAAGGTAGTAGACGCCTCCAATTGCATATAAATGTTTTAACATCGGGATATTTAATGTTAGACGACTAGAGGAAATATAAAATCAGAATATTTGCCACTGAAATATGATACATATAACATTGAAATTCAAATCAAAGAAGGACTTAATATTAATGTCGGAGTTACATAACACAACAGCGTCATCACATGAGAGAAAATATTATGAACATAGTATTTTTTCCTTAATAGCAAATGGATGTCCATAGACATTTTGTTAAATAATATTTTAGCAGATTATTATTTTCAAAGGGGGGGATTATATCTCAACTGCGACTTCTGGAAGTTGACCTTCAGATGCAAGCCAAAATAAGGTAGTCGATTTTTATTGGCTAAGCTAGCATGGGAAATGAGATAGGAGAAAGTTTTCAGGGAGATGTTTTTTCACCGTCAAGCAATGTAGACGTGTCCACTTTAAGGTTGCAAACAGCTCCCTATTAAGGGGAAACGACCCTCAAATAATTGTACATATCGACATGAACTTTAATAAAACTAGATAATTTAAAATTATCTTTGTTGGTGCGTTTTATCTCTGATCCAAAAAAATCAAGCGACCACCAGCCGAGGGAGAAAATGCAACATTTTATAGAATTGGCGCCATAGACTTCCCAGCATGAGAGGGCTATACAAAAACTGCAAAGTCTTAAACAGTTTATCAGTCTTGTAGCTTCAGACGAATCGGAAGAAATATGAAAGCATTCAACCTATATATACGTTCTTTTTATAGATACAAATATTTAAGTAAATGCTCTGTTTATAATAAACAGTATTAACAACATTTACCGGTCTGAATGTCCAAGAAATTTTCATAGAAAGTATGCATCCTCCAACAGGAATCGAACCTGTATCCTACACGGAACCGTCATATAGCCTAACCGATTGGGCGACAAAGGAGCGTTCGGTTACCAAGGTCGATTTTACTGTTTTTAAACACAATTCTCGATGATTTTCTCTCATTCATTCATATCTGCTCAATCAGTATCCAAATGTAAATAAATGACGTCACACATTATGAAATGGACAAAGTCCGATAATTATTTTAGACATTTTTTATGTTTATACGTTCTTTTTATAGATACAAATATTTAAGTAAATGCTCTGTTTATAATAAATAGTATTAACAACATTTACCGGCCTGAATGTCCGAGAAATTTTCATAGAAAATATACGTCCTCTGTCATATGTCCATAATACATACATTATATATATATATATATATATATATATATATATATATATATATATATATATATATATATATATATATATATATAAGTTATGAATCTTAAAATACAGAAAAGAAATATAATACGACGAGGAAGATAGTCTTCTTTTTCTTTATATCCTGTATACTTTCATAACGTAGGCGATCATAGCTCTTCACGATTTCCTGTCCTTTGTAGCTCTTAATAAATTTGTCTTCTTTTTTCTTCTAAACCTAGTCCCGACATCCTTTTACTCAAGCTCTTTCTTCTTTTGTATGTGCCGTGTCCCAACAGGACGTAGGCGATCATGGGTCTGCACAATTTCCTGTCCTTCGTAGCTCTAAATAAATGAGGTTTTTCTGTTATTTCATTTAAATATTGTTCCGCTAACCATTTACTGAAGCTCACTACATATGTTATGCATTGATTTCTATTGTCTACTATCTTGAACAAGGTAGTAAATGTTTTAAATAAGGATTTTATTCCTCTAGATGAACTGCCTTCCCAACCTGACGACGATTCTCATCTTAACAATGTAGCTGATAATGAGGCACCAGTGGTCCGCCTTCGATTCTTCTCCGAAATTCTCATATTAAACTCTATAAAAAATAATAAAGATTTAATGTTAGAGTACTTGTAAAAATAAAAGAAGCAAAACAGCATTTGTAGTCTCCAGTTTTAGTTGGGCCTATTAAATTCTGTCTAAACTCTTATATGCGATCAATCGCTAAAGATGCAAATAAAATGATTGGCTCTCTGTACCACTCCAGGAAGTACCTGATTAGACGGAAAATGGAGGACCGTTGCTATATTTGACCGGGATCTGCTCAGTATCACTTTCCAATCTTGATAGAGTTCATGTAGAAACATAGGGAAAGTTACTGAATATAATGATCAAACGGAGGTTGGTAATGAGCGATAATACTTAGAACAAGAACAACACATATAAGATTCGCAAGTGAAGCGTAGAAGAAGGAGTTATCTGCTAGAAGTGAGTCAAGTAAATTGCACAATGAATCACCAACTGCAGAATATCTACCAACTACCCCACGCTGTTAGATATGACACAAGGCCGAATTTAATGTGGGGTATCCGAGCCCATATGCTCGCCCTAAAATTATCCTTAAACCTCAATTAAAACGGGGTTGGGTAGCTGTTTCCCGAGACGCGACTCTGCACTTTGCCATAACCAAGTCTGGGTATCCTCTCTGCCCGGAGGCAGAGAATTTGACCAATCCCAACTACATGATATCTACCAACCGCCCCAGGCGGTCAGATATGGCACAAGGCCGAATTTAATGTGGGGTATCCGAGCCCGTAGGTTCGTCCAAAAATTCCCCGTAGACCTCGATAAAAAAGCGGTTTCCGGATACGAAAATCTGCCTCGTTTGGGGTTCCTCACTGCTCGGCGGCAGAGAGTTTGAGCAGCACAGCTGGAAACCTATCTTCAACTGCAGACCAACATACAGTATTTGCACATTATCATATATTATCGTCCGTAGGTATGCTGCAACAGTTCAAAGGCGTCTGCGAGTTTTTGTTGAAGAATTACTTTCCACCTTCCAACCTCTCTCTCATAGGCCGCGTGTGGCGAGTCTCTCACTGTTCTGTCGCTATTTCTACGGAGAGTGCTCGGACGAACTACATCCCACTGGGTTTAGGTTTATGGCTCCAACCCGCCATGCAATTTATATTCCCTCAAATAGCTTCTTCCCGTGGAACAGACTCCAAAGAAGATGCTTCCAGGATCAGTAGAGTCTTAACGTTTTCAAGTCTAGTCTTTATCTTCCGTCGTATACATATAAAATATGCCGTAACGAAACCCTATACCGCGAGTGCCTTATACCGAGGGAACATTAATATAGTGCTAATAACGGTTTGGTATTAATATCGGTGTTAGACAGCACAGGAAAGAAAAGGTAAACGCTGTGGAAATTGGTTTGTCATCAATGCCAAATGGAAGAAGAAAATCCAAAGAGACTGGTACAACAAATTTTGAATATACACATTGAACAATGACATTGAAATTAGCTGTAATGATGCAGAGCATGGCTTACCTAGTAAGAAGCGGGTTCGAGTTGCTGAAAGAGAAAACAATCGTTGAAAAGCTTCAGCTATGTTCTTCATCGGCCTCGTCTGATCACAACTTTCATAAGGATATCCTGAATACTTCGAACAGAAATATGAAAATTGTCAGCTGGAGAAAACTGCTTTCTATGGTCTGGAGCCCCTGCTGTTTGCTTCAGGGTTCTTGATAAGATCCGAAGACGGATATGCAATGTAATTGGCCCTGATCTGTCATCTCGTCTGCACTCCCTCTCTCACAGATGCGACGTTGCCTCGCTCTGTCTTTTTTACAAATACTTTCACGGTAATTGCTCCGAGGAGCTGCTTTCGCTGGTTCCTAGGCCTCATGAATTTAAACGTCCTACGAGGCTGGCATCCCGTTCCCACCCCTTCACCGTTGAAACTGTTAGATGTAGACGTCTCTTCTACTCCAATAGCTTCATGTCTCGCACATCTCGCCTGTGGAACTCCCTTCCTTATTCCTGTTTCCCTGACAAATACAATCTCCAACTATTTAAGTGTAACGTCAATCGACATCTCCAGTTGCCTTGATCTATCCACTTCCCTTCTCCACATCCTTTCACCTTTCATTCCTATCTGCTCTCGCTCCAAATCTTCTGTAACTCCTTGCCTTGATCTATCCACTATCCTTCTCCACATCCTTTCCTCTAACACTCCTATCTGCTCTCGCTCCAAATCTTCTGTAACCCCCTTGCTTTGATCGATCCACTATCTTTCTCCACATCCTCTCCTTTTACCACTCCTATCTGCTCTTCCTCCAAACCTTCTGTAACCCCTTCCGTGCTAGTGGCTTCCAGCCTTGCTTGGGGTGATAAGCTTAAAAAAAATCAATGTTTAAAACTGGTTTCGAGCAAATGTAATTATGTATGTGTTCAAGATTACAGCCCAACAGTAAATAAATCACAGAAAGCACAACACGCCAAGACTTTTAACTGTTAATAAACACAAAAAAAGGAATATAAACTCAATTTTCGGAACAATGGGTTAAATACAACAATTCTTTTCGCTTATTCACATCTAAAAAAACTGGTATGACACGGGCATTAGTTTCAGAGAAATGGATAACAATATTCAAAATTAATGGGTGAACGAAGAATTTCGTCATTGAATGTAGTTGAAGCCCTCGGATTAATAGTAAAATATTCCAATAGACACATGCTAGGGATTCCTGGTAGCCCATGCCTTAAAGAAATACAACAAACTGTCCCCACGGGTAGAGCCCACACCTTAAGAAAGGCTTTATCTACGAAAAATATGTGTGATTTTTTAAAAATATCATGATACCAGTTCTGTCCTTAGGTTACTGGGCGGAACCCGGAAAGAAATGAGTGTACACCAGCCAACAAATTCAAAATGGCGTTTCAAATGGGCGCAGAAATACAAGTACAACACGGTAAACCGGCTGAAGCTGCAAAATACTTAAAAAAGAAAGCAAAGACAAATGCAACCGATAAGATACAGAAACAATGGCAAGATAAACCGCTTCATGGCCAATACTCTGCCCGTACCAAACAAGCTGACGTAGACAAAAACCGTACCCATCAGTGGGTACGTAGTGCAGGGTTGAAAGCTGAAACTGAAGGTTTTATCCTTGCTGCACAGGTCCAATGCTTGTTAACTAGGAATTATCAAGCACATATACTAAAATACTCTGTTAGCCCAAAATGCAGAATCTGTGATAAATATCCAGAAACCATTGATCATCTTGTATCAGGTTGCACGTTATTGGCACCCACTGAATATAAAAAAACGGCATTACAGAGTGGGCCAATATCTGCACTGGAAAATTGGCAACTTCTACAGGAAGGAAACTGAAAGAAACTGGTACGAACACCACCCAGACCCGGTTACGGAGATAGGATCTGTTACAATTCTATGGGACTACACAATACTCACTGACAGAACCATCAAAGCCAACCGCCCAAACATTGTTATTAAAGACCACAAACAAAATAAGTGCCTCCTTATAGATAAGGCAGTCCCTGCAGACTGCAATGTATCTTTGAAGATATTCGAAAAGCTGTCAAAATACAAGGACCTTGAAATAGAAATCTCAAAAATGTGGCACATGGGAACATCAACAATCCTTGTTGTAGTGGGAGCCTTAGTATTGGTTGGAAAATATTCCAGTAGACTAATTGAAAGGATCCCTGGAAGTCCATGCCTCAAAGAGATACAAAAAATTATTCTGACAAGTACAGCCCACACTTTACGAAGGGCTTTATCTATATAATTTTTGTTTTTTTGCAGTGAAAAGTGTCATGATACCATTTCTAACATTAGGTCCCTAGGCGGGACCCGGAAAGAAATGTGTAAACGCCTGATATCAAAGAAAAAAAAAATAATACTATCATTATCATAATACAAAGATCTTGAAGTAGAAATTATAAAGAGGTGTCGCGCGAGGACATTTCTTGATGGAGCTCTCTGATTGACTGGAAAAGGTCCTGATAGACACATTGAAGGGATTCTTGGTAGCCTATACCTTAAAGATATACATTTTTATTCACAAATACAGCTCACACATAACGAAGAGGTATATCTATGAAAATATACGATCTGAGATTTTTTTTGACCAGTGGGAAATGTCATGACTTTAGGCCTCTGGTTGGGATCCGGAAGGAAATGTGTATATAACAGAAATCCAAGGAAGTAATAATAAAAATAAAAATAATAATAATAATAATAATAATAATAATAATAATATAAACTATATCTGAGATTAAGCGAATGGATGCCTAATGATAAAGCTTTTCACTTGCCACCGCATGCATTGTCCTAAGGTTGATGTTGATCGTTTGTATGTATCCAGATCTGTAAAAGGAAGGGGATTAGTTCAACTAGAACTGTCTTAGAAAGCCATAACAATCGGTCTTCACCGATACGTGAAAGCTAGAGACGACTGGTTGATGATATATGGCAAGGAACACGAAAGAAATAACGAAGTGTATTTTTAAGAAGGGAAGACACAAAAATGACCAGTGGAAAATGTCATGAAGGCATTTCTGACGTTAGGTCTTTGGTTGGGACCCCGTGAGAAACGTAAATACAACATAAATCAAGGGAAATAATAATAATAATAATAATAATAATAATTATTATTATTATTATTATTATTATTATTATTATTATTATTATTATTATTATAAAAATAAACTGGCATGAACACCACCCAGACCCGGTTACGAAGATAAGACCTGATACAATTCTATGGGACTACAGAATACACACTGACATAACAATCAAAGTCAACCGCCCAGACATTGTTATTAATGACAACAAACAGAAAAATGCCTCCTTATTGATATGGCAGTCCCTGTAGACTGCAATGTATCTTTCATGATATTAAAAAACCTGTCAAAATAAAAGAACCTTGAAATAGAAATCTAAAAATGTGGCACATGGGAACATCAAAAATCCCTGTTGTAGTTGGACCCCTAGGATTGGCAGGAAAAGATTGCAGTAGACTAATTGAAGGGATTCCTGGAAGTCCATGCCTCAAAGAGATACAAAAAATTGTTCTGACAAGTACAGCACACACTTTACGAAGGGCTTTATCGATGTAATTATTATTTTTTATATTATTTCATTTTTTTTTTTTTTGCAGTGGAAAGTGTCATGATGCCATTTCTAACCTTAGGCCCCTAAGGTAGTTATCTTTGTAAGCGTGTCTTATTCACGATCATGCAACTTTATTTTACTGGGAAATTTCATGATATAAATAAGCGCTTAATAAAATTCCAACGAAGCAAAGAAGGTAATGTCGATAGAGAACGAAATGAAGAAATCTGATTTTTAAATGGCATCAGACCAGAACGCAAAAAAGCACGTGAAAATCTTTACAAATAAAACAAAAAAATATATTAAAGTGAGTAGAAAAAGAAAAAAAAAATGTTTGTTTTTTTGTTGTTAAATTTATTTTGTTAACTATTCAAGCTTCAAACCTGAGAGAAAATTCTTGCCAAACTTAACAACCTCGTCCCCTTCCATTGTCACCCTCTACCTTACATTGACATCTTGTTTGCAGATGATCGATTTGCAGCAGTCGAAACCGCACAGACCGTTTGGCAATTTGAAAAATTTGGCGAAATGTGAACACATGCCGGGTCCAACAGAAGCGTACGTCCGCCTCACCGCCTGTCGCGTAGTACTCTGGCGCCAGAAAGCATTACCCAACATCACATCCGACAGCATCCCTCTCCTCAGATTATTAAAACTATCACAGTTATCGCATGAATTGGTGACATGGCAAGTTATTCAGTCTGGAAAGCAGACAGGTAGTTTAATATATATATATATATATATATATATATATATATATATATATATATAATATTTTTTAAATGAAAGAAAGTAATGGAAAGTATAAATGCAGAAATATAGAGAAAGAAATTCACCCTGTATATATATATATATATATATATATATATATATATATATATATATATATATATATTAAATATAATACACATATATATATATATATATATATATATATATATATATATATATATATATATATATATATATGTATGTATGTATGTATATAATATTTAAAAAATATGTTTCCATCGCAACATACAAATTACTATGTTTCGAAAACAAAATTTAAATATTAAAATTAAACATAAAATTTGGCGTTTCGTTCGTGAAAAAGGAAGGAAACTTCAAATTTAAATTTAAATTTAATTTTATATTTAAGTTTTTGTTTCGAAACATAGTAATTTTTGTGTCGCGATGGAAACATTTTTAAAAAATTGTAATATTAACCTCTACAGTGTATTGAGCCCTGTTTTTTTACAAATAAATGCTGAAGAACTATTGATTATAAACTTAACTTTTCTGTCTTTTGTATTAGAACTTGTACCACCCATTTACTCAATCTCGCTAGGTAGGTTATGCACTGTTTTCGATGGCCCCACTTGCCTACAGTCTGTGGTGTATGGAATTTGCCACGCCCTATTTCTAAACCATGTATACTAGAAATTTCAACTGTCTCTACCTGATCTTCAGTATAAGTGTCTTTATTATTTACATTTTCTATAAAACGTTGTTGTTACTCACATATTCGATAAATGGTATCCACAGCATACTTCTGTAGAGCCACATTTCTGTTGCTTCAAATCTCTTCTACATCTTTGAGTAGATTATCCAAGATTTACTGGCATAATTTATAATCTTGTTTAATGATGCGCTAAAAATATCCGATAAAAATAATTTTTAAATAATCAAATCCATCGGATTAATACATAAGAACATTAATTACTGAAATATATATATATATATATATATATATATATATATATATATGATCGACTCTCCCGTCGAATTCGACGTATGAGGGTCAGGCAGATCAGTTCCTAGAAACTGAGAGCCAGACACCGAGATTTGATTATAGTGGTGAAGGCTTTGCGCAGGTTCGTCCACACTTTTTGGAGGGACGAATACAGAGACCTGGTGCACTGAGTGCCACAAGGTCCCCAAACGACACTCCGCAGGTTTTGAATTCAGAGTTGTCCTTCTCCTAGACCAGTTGCCATCCAAGGCTATAGAACTCAGTCTGTTCTGCTATTTACCCATAGTTGGAGGGAGAAGAAGAGGATTCACACCTTTCCCAAGGGTATTAGCACGTAAGTGTATGTAATGGATTCGACTGGAATTCGAACTCGACTCTCCGATTCCTCAAACCAAACCGTTATCCATTACTCCACCGTGCCTCCTCCCCCTCTCTCTCCCCTCTCTCTCTCTCTCTCTCTCTCTCTCTATATATATATATATATATATATATAAACTTTATTTCAATACTCCATGAGCTTTCGATCCTTAGCTATAATTAATTAATCATGATCATGTCATTTTCGTTTATGATCGATTTCATCACGATTCTTCTGTTAAGGTTGGAGTGTAATTATACATTCTTATTGTTCAAAGTAGAGTCTCATAGTGTTATAAAAACCTCGGACAATTTAAGTAAAATATATTTAATCATTTCTAAGATACAACGGTTCAAAACTTAATCTACAATTGGACAATGTTCCCTGATGCAACAGCAAAATTGTCCAAATAGTGTAACAGCAAAATTGTCCGGAAAATGATTGAAGTCGAGATGTCATGTTAGTACCAATAACATTGCAGATTGTTCTTCGTATTTTATGAAGAATCTCTAAATATATAGCAGAAACAACTGTCCAGATGTAAAAGCATTAGTTAAACACAGATCTTTTTTTTCATTTCACCCCACCAATCGTGGCAATATAGCCACAATGTGTTATCAAATATGAGCGAAGGATAAAAATACTATTAAGGAGAGAGTACAATAAAAGAAGACGAATTAAGGAGACAAAAAATAACAATGGACATTTTAATTAAATTTTTGGAGATCATTTTGATTTTCGAAATTCACAATCGAATATGGAGTACAAAGTGTGAATATGCCTTATTTATAAATTTTTATTTATAAATTCAAATCTCAATAAATCAATGTTCAGTGGACTTATCCCCTTTTGACCGACTCCAAAATTTTCGATTAATATCGTACACAAATGTGAGATGGTTTGATAAATTTGTGAAATTATTACCATGTCCATTTATATTCCACAGAAACTAAGGCTCATCGTAGATTTCAAATTTCAAATTTGATATTTTGTCTTCGTTGGAGTTCGGTAAGAACCTGACCACATTTCGGCCTGACCTCGGTATGGCTGATAACAGACTTCCGGAGAGCAACACAATGCGCCTTCTTTGCTTCACGTTTTCAGTTAATTGAAGTGCAGCGACTTCATCGAATCTATTGCTGAATCTACTGCAAGGAATGTTGTGTCACTGTATCGAGACAGAAAATCTTTCTCATCAGAATCCATCTTGCACATTTACAAATGCCATTTGTCCGTACATTGAATCCAGCTGTCATAACTGGTCTCGTGATGCTGCTATTCATCTCGAGGTTCTTGATAAAACCCGAAGAATGTAATCGATCCTGTCTTAACGTGGCTTAACGTGGCTTAACGTGGCTTAACGTGGCTTCGATCTGTCTTTTCTACAAATATTTTCATGGCAACTGCTCTGACAAGGTTTTTCACCTGGTGCCCCGACTGCATGAATTTAAGCGTTCTAATAGATTGGTGTCTAGATTCCACCCTTTTAATGTTGAAATAGTTAAATCCGACCGCCACTTCTACTCCAGCAGTAGCTTTTTTCGCTCTTCTCGTCAGTGGAACTCTATTCCGTTTACTTGATTCACTGATAACTACAATCTTCAGAAATTTAAATACAACTTCAATCGCCATCTTATATCTTCTTGAATCCCGTTCATCTTTTGTCCTTTCTTCAATCCTTCCTATTGTTTTTTTTACAAATAGTTTAATGTCAACTGCTCTGACAATGGAATAATTTTAATCACATCAAATTAACAGGTGCATCTACTGGTTCACTGGATCGAGCGAGAAAATTTTTTCTCGTCTGTACCAACCTTCCCATTTATATATCTTCTATTCGTCCGTGCATTGAATACTATTGGCTTATCTCGTCTTTTGTGCCTGATTTGCATGTTGAGATTCTGGGAAAATCCAGAGAAAGACTTGTAATGTACATTATTTACATTATTCGGACTATTGTCCTCAACTTTGTCGCCATATTTATTACAACGTTTCTCCTTCAGGTCGTTGGAATGTCGAACTGAACCCTTTATTCCGTTCAAAGGGCTAGACTGTTCTAATTCCACGTGCCATGTTTAATAGATGTCAGTTATCAGTTATCTCCTGTTAATTTCCCTCTGAAAGTTCTCCACTGCCTTAACCGGGTATTGAACTCACACTCTTTGGGTCCTGTCACTGGACCTAACCAACGCCTTTATCAACTGTGCCATGTGTCCTCGGAACGTTGTAATAATTATGGCGGGGACAATAGTCCGAATAATGTAAATAATGTACATAATACCTCATCTCAGAAATATAGACAGCTACTTCTAATGTAATTGTTCCTGATCAGTTGTCAATCAATTTCCAGCAGACGTCACGTGGTTTACCCCGGTTTTTTCTACGAATGTTGTTTTTAGCAACTGCTCTAATCAGCCATTTTCCCCTGGTGCCCGGGATACATGAATTTAAGCGTTCTACTAGATTGTCGCCTAGGTCCCAACCCTTTTCACTGTTAAAATAGATAAATGCAACAGCCACGTCTAATCGAATAGTTTATTTCCTCGCATTTCCAACTCCCTTTCAGTTTACTTGCTCCTGTGATAAATAAAATCTTCAATTTCCATATTATATCTTATTGAATCCCCTTCATCTTTGGTTTTTTCCTCAACCCTTCCTATATTCGCTCTTTTCTCTCATTCTCGCTCCCTGTAACCTCCTGTTTACTAGAAGCGTTCCAACATTGCTTGAGGTGAAAGGATAAAAACTAATTAAAAAAATTAAATATCAAGAAGCAACCAATTCGATAGCTTCATTTCTAGTGCCATCCTCATTGGGGAGAGTTGGTATGAGAGACACTTCGTTATAAGGATTATTCATACTCGACTCTCACATACAAAAAGTTTGCAAATATATTTTTAAAAAATTATTCAAGAATTGAGAGTGTAAAATCATATTTTCTAAGCAAAGAACAGGTGGAAAGAAAAACTGAATATGATTTGATATAATTATTGAAAAAAGAGAAAGCAGACTTCAAAGGTTTTAATAGACAGCATCCCTTTTTGCAAAACTTAAATTAAAAGGAAAATAGATGGACACAGATTTTGAGAGGAAAAAGATGATATTACAGTTTATTATTTTTTTAATCGGTAAAGATATAAAAAAGGCATCTATCACTTAAGCTGTTACTTTCACTTTCACTTTCATTTTCATATCCCCCTTTCTGAATGAGTCTGTTATCCCCGTGGGCATGTAGTTTATCGAATTAAAATCTATGTGTGAATATTGTTTGTTTCATAAGATGTACTTGTATTAGTCTAAATGTTATCTTTACATACAAGATAAAACCTCTCAGTATGAATTATTAGGAGACTCTGTGCAATAACCTTTTTAAATGGACTCTTTTTCAATTTCAAAATGTTTACTACTATAAAGTTACAAAATGAAGACCAGAATGAATACCACTTATCTGGCACGAGAGCCTTTGCTTCTTTAATTACAACGAAAATCAAACATAAGAAATATTATTTTATATTTAACAATATATATATATATATATATATATATATATATATATATATATATATATATATATATATGTATGTATGTATGTATTATTCAAACGTTATTATAATGGATACTTGCATTCAAGCTAAACGAAATCATGTTTGCCGACGACCAGGCAATGATGAACAACAACAGGATCCAGCTTCAGGAACACACTGACCAACTCAACTGATGCTGCGAGAAATACGACATGAAGCCCAGTGTCAGTAAGACCGAGGTCATGACCGTCAACAAGAGACCAGAACATGGGACCCAGCTAAAGAAAACCAGTGAATTCAAATATCTGGGCAGCATATTTACTGAAAACTGCAGACTAGACAGAGAAATCGAAACCAGATGTCAGAAAGCCTACGCAGTCAGTTACCAACTTTCTCCTCTTCTAAAACATCCTAGCATTTCCATGAGCACCATCTCATCAACGCCATTTCCCTACCAACGCTGATATACCAGTGACAGACATGGCCCTTAACAAAATCGCTTGAGAGGAAACTGGTCTCTTTTTAGATGAAATGCCTGAGGAAAGCAGTGAACAAGACCAAGCGAGACAAAATCAGGAATGAGGCAATAAGAGATATGTTAGGAGCAATAATAATCATACAACACACCGAACGATGGAGGATCAAGTGTCTGGGACACCTCACGCCTATCAACCAACCAGCCCTACGGGCAGACCAAGATGACGCTGGAGCGTCTCAGTGACAGACTCTCCCAGATCCCACGAGATAGCTCTCCTTCGGGCCACACGCCTTGCCGCTGACAGACGACTGTGTCTCCCTGCGACGCCTAACACCACACGCGAAAGGAAAAACTAAAACTAAACTTGCATTCGCAACAGACAGCATATTTTAATTTTTACTTTTAACAGTTTCTATTCGAGGAAGCTTTATCAATGCAAATTTGTTTTCCTTTGCAGACCCAAAATATTATGCAGGCCGTTAGAAACTCTTGTTTCTTCAGACTAAAGTGATTTTTTAAAAGCAATTCACCCCAAGAAAGGCGGGAGTGCCACTAGCACGCAAGGGGTTAGAGAGGATTGAGAACAAGAATAAAGAGGCGTGTTTGAGGAAAGGATACAGAGAAGGACGCGGAACAAGCTCAGGGTGTCAGATGTCGATTGACATTACACTTGAATATTTGAAGATTATAGTCATCGGGGAAGCAAGTAAGCGGAAGGGAGTTCCACAGACGGGAAGGGCGAGAGAAGAATCTGTTTGAGTAGAAGAGCCGGTTACATTTAATCGTTTTGACAGTGAATGGGTCGGACCGAGTGCCAGCCTGTTAGCTCGCTTAACTTCATGTAATCTGGGAACCAGCGAAAGTAGCTCGTTGGAACAGTTGCTGTGAAAATACTTGTAGAAGAGACAGAGGGAAGCCACGGCATGTCTGTGGGAAAGGGATTGTAGACAAGATGCCAGATCAGGACCTATCACATTGCATATTCGTCTCTGGATTTTGTCGAGGACCTCGAGACGTACAGCGGGAGCACCAGTCCATATATGACCGTTCCATGCAAGGGCGGATGGTTGATTTATAGATTTGAAGGATGGACTTTCATGTACGACTAAGATAACCAACTTGCTATTGATTCAATGTATTTATTCCACCTCATGTCAGTGCACAGCGTGAGACTAGGCAAGCATCACGAGGCACTCCCAAAGAGTAAGGAATCAGCCATTCTGATGGGAGGCAGGGAGGGTTAGCTGTGGTGGGTAAAAGATAAGCAGTTTCGTTTAGGAGGTATTAAACTTTACAAGCCATTTCCTGCTCCAGTCAAACACAGACAGCAGCCAGGTTAATTTTGTCAATGATACCAGATTTTACACATGCGGATGAAGGAGAGGGGACGTTGAAATTTTAATATTTTTAATTTAATTGTTTTTTAATTTAATATGTGTTTAGATTTATTGCATAACCAATTTTATTTTATTTTCACACACACACACACACACACACACACACACACACACACACACACACACACACACACACACACACACACAAACGTTTTCTGAGAAATTTAACACATTGTCGATATGAAAAGCAAAAATACACACTTATTCAAAAAAGAGGTGATTTATCCAAAGAGAGGCTTATGTCATTATGTCAGGAGCGTCTTTTAAAATTTCCATGAAAATAAGTGGATACGACGTTTACAAACGCACTATCCAGCCGGGCTAAACCATAAATTTAACAATATAGATAGTAGTAATAGATAACCCTACAAATCAAAAGCTACCACATTTCACATCCACATAAAAACAAAGATGCTTAGGGAGGTTTTGAGGCCTCACATTTATACACACACCCATGCCAATATACACACTTACACACATCATAATCACTCACTTCCTAATGAGCCAAATGATAACACACACCCATAGCAATATACAAGCTTACACATATCATACTCACTCACTCCCTAAAAAATAAATAACACTCACACACACACACACTTACCAGAGACTAACTAACTAAATAACACACACACTAAACTAAATAACACACACACACACTTACCATCCCCTCTCCAGGTACCAATAAAACTGCCAAACTGACCAAAGGAATTCAAACTAGCATGAATCCATCCAGCTCTTATCTTAAATAACAACTTAAAAGAGACTGTTTGACCAACAGAAGGAATGTTGAAAAATTCATATTAAAACGATAAAAAAAGGAAAACTACAGACAAAAGTTCATTTTTTTCATCAAGACATTCATTTTCTGTAGTTTACTGCTACTAGCAAGCAGAAATATTTGAGAAGTCCTTCGTTGAGTATCGACGTTGTGGAGCAGTTTTTGTTCTGTCATGGTAATCTAGGCGTTGATCAGGGCAGGTAGGTTTATGGCTTTTTGTTTTTTTGTTTTTTAGTGTATATATATGCAGTGGAACCTCGGTTCACGAATTTAATTCTTTCCTGAAGGTCGTTCGGAATCCGAAAGTTTCGTAAACCGAAACTATTTTGCCAGTAGGAATTAATGTAGAGAAAAAATGTCACAGTATAATAGAATTGGAAAAGAAAAGCACGAATGTATACAACATGGCGGTCGACTCGGAAATAATTCCGTTCATGTTAGCTTGGCTCGGTAATGTTGTTCGAGAACCGAAATTTTGTTCGAATTTTCTGTTCGAAAGCCGATTTGTTCGATATGTGAGGTGCTCGGCATCCGAGGTTCCTCTGTATATATATACATATATATATATATATATATATATATATATATATATATGATAAAATATAGTTTTAATGCATGCTATATTTATAGTTTAAAGTGCTGAGTATAAAAGCGGACATTGTGAATATAATTGACAATATAAGTCAACACTGAGAAGCAAATGTCTGTTTCATGCTTAACTACCGGAAAAAGATAGAACTAAATATTTGAGAGCCTTCCATGGTTGTGTTGCAGTTGGCATTATGGCGGAAGGCTTGTGTGTGGCTTTAATCAGACTTTTGAGGATGACAGATAATGTGCTTTCTCTCAGAAACCGTAACTAAGCTTCACTCAGTATATATATAAACCCTACCACCCGTTATTAATATGAGTGGTTTTCTCCGTTTCCATAGAAGTTAATATTACGAAAGTATATTCTTATAAAGCTCCATGAATTTTAAAATTTGTTATTTCAAAATTCGGTTGAGGATGAAACAGAACAAGGTAGTTTAATTTAATTTAATTTCTATAATCAAATTGAAGTTTTTAGCTTCTGTTTTTGAAACATTATAACTCTTATGTAGCTATGGATTCATATTTAAAAAAGAAATAATTATAATATGTTATATATATATATATATATATATATATATATATATATATATATATATATATATATATATATATATATATAACATATTATAATATATAATAACAATAATATAGGTTCCTGAAAAGTTAATTTCGGTTGAGCTCTCTGAGGAAGGAATTGTGGGTTTGTAAACAGTCACTATTAAGGCTAATATAGCGTGATTCTTCGGCAAAAGCGAATTGAGTCCTGTCGGTCACTATGTGTTTATCTAAATCTAAAAATAAATACGCTAAAATTCACCTTCATCCCTGACGGCTTAGTGGTAGAATTTCAGACGGACGCCAATTCAGTCGGGTTTCGATCCTAACTAAAGGCAACCGGACATCTAGTCACACTGAAGAGCTGTGATACAGCGAAACAGTCTGTCTGTGGATGACAATAATTATATATATATATATATATATATATATATATATATATATATATATATATAAAATAAACACGGGGCTTGTCGTCTTTGGAGTTAGGTGGCCAGATGTAAGGGGTGATATGGTTGTAGAAATTGTCTGACATCATTATTGTGTGGCATGGTGTAGAGTTCTGTTGACAGACATAGAGTCTTCCAGCAGCCACCCTCTTGAGACAGGGCAGCACTACCTTTTCAACTCATTTGATGTAGGCCTCCGTACTGACTCTGAATTCCTGCGGGAAGATGAATGTAGACATCACTAGGCCATCGCTAATGATCACTCTAAACACCATAGTAATCCAAATTAGACCAACCAATTGGCATCCAATCACTTTGAAATATTCGTATTGGAGTTTCTGGTGCGAATGCCAAGCATTACGGAATATGGTTTTTAAATTTCTGACGAAGTGAATTGCGTATATATATAACTTCGTAAATTAAATTGCGTCTTTTTTTTACGGACGGTACCTAATTGACGCTACTATACTGTGCAGTTGACAAAATAAAAAAAACACACAATGCGCATGCGCGGAATTAAAATATAAAATGGCGACAATTTACCCATTGGACTGTGTATATATATAAATTAATCGTTATTTCAAATAATATATGAATAATCATTACGAGAAATCAAGAAAAACATTAATTAATAATAAGAAAGACCGGTAAAATTAAATATTATTAAACAAGAAATGCAGAAGATAACGTTGAGTGGGGAGAAAGATAATACAACCATTATCATCATCATTATTATTATTACTACTACTACTACTATTACAACTAAGAAGAAGAAGAAAAGGATGAAAAGGAAGAAAGGGTTGGAAAAGAAAAGCGAAGAAGAAGAAGAAAGAAGAAAAAAGGATGAAAAGGAAGAAAGGGTTGGAGAAGAAGAAGAAGAAGAAGAAGAAGAAGAAGAAGAAGAAGAAGAAGAAGAAGAAGAAGAAGAAGAAGAAAAGAAGAAGAAGACAGAAACTTCAATAGCTCAAACGGAAATTCCTCTTGAATGCCTTCGGTTTAATATCATTTTCACTACATTGTCTTCCACAAGAATAGAATATTCCGAACCAAAAAAGATAATCTTGCTTGCAGGGAACTTACATTTATCTACCTGATTCCATGTGTCACGTTTTCAACTCGAAGCATCCTAAGAATGTCGTGTCTTTTCTCGCCCCAAGTTTAACTGTTGCGTTGCGATTGGCAATTCTTACGTTCGACATGCTTAACTGAACATGTAGTCTAAGTGCATTGTTAAGTTTCCTATCGCCTCGTTTTCCTTATTTAAATATACACACACACACACACACACACACACACACACACACACATATATATATATATATATATATATATGAATTTTATTTCACAAAATCTGTTTAGTTGTTTACATACTGTTTTAAACACATCTATCTTACACTGTTCATATCTCTCTCTTAATATTTCTCTCTCTCTCTCTTTCTTTTCCCTCTTTGTATTTGTTGTTAATCGGATCACTCCAAGCAAGGCCATAAGATACATGGAGACGAGAGAGTTGAAAGAGAATGAGAAGACTTTAGTCAGGAGAAAGGACAATAAAAGAACAGAATTCAGGAAGACAGAAGATGGAGATTCTTGTTGAGTTTGAAATTTTAATGACTGGATAAGATGAAATAAAACGTTTAGGCTTCCACGTGTGAGAAGTGCGAGCCACATTATTAGAATATAACTTAAAATTGCATCAAGCCTATCTACAGTAAAACGGCGAGACATAGTTCCCAATCTAGTAGTACACTGTAATTCATACAGCCGAGGTACCAAGGCGGAAAGCTCATCAATATATATATATATATATATATATATATATATATATATATATATATATATATATATATGTATATATATATATATATATATATATGTATATATATATATATATATATATATATATGTATATATATATATATATATATATATGTGTGTGTGTGTGTGTGCAGGTATGCAGAAAAATAGGAAAGAACACGTTACGTAAATAATCCGGAGTTCCTTAGTATTTTTGCTTTTATTTTTAAAATGACAGAAGTAGAGCTTATATTATAATATTTAAAAAAAAAAAAATGATTCCTTCGCTACATAAGAGTTCTCATGTTTCAAAAGCGAGAGGCGATACCCCTAATATAATTTTTGAAATTAAGTTGAATTAAGGTGTCTGGTCACGCTTCCTCGTCAAGCGAGAAATTCTCAGGCTACGATTGCGTCTAGCATGAAACAGACTGTCGCCTCTAAGTGTTGACTTTTATATTTACACATCCTCTATCTCTGATATTGAGCCCTTTATCCCATAAAAATCTTAAGACTATATTTCTTCATATATATATATATATATATATATATATATATATATATATACATAACTTCGTAAATTTAATGAATACTATTAACCGGAAGTATGTTGTTAATATGACAGTTCCCCCCTCCAACATATAATTTATATTTTAACTTTTCTGATTAAATATTTCGACTGTTGAACCAGCGGATGAATATGCTACGCACGAGAAATATGCAATAGAAGACAACCCTCGAAATTATGACAGAGTAAGTGGCAGTCAGTTTGAGTTTCATGTCTCGTCCATATGTACCACAGAGGAATCTCATGAAAGCAAGGCCATGGGTCACTTCTTGGCTAGCTGAGGGTCCACCTTAAGCAAATTCACGACATCGGTACTGTCTTCTGTTGTGTTTTTCTTTCACCTCTAACCAACTGTTGCAAAACAAAACAACGATAGGAAATGGATGATGGGAACAGGTTTAGGTGAAAGTGGAAGGTTCTGGACTTGTCTTGATGGCGGTGAATTTAGTCATCAACGTCCTGTGAGTATCAGATTTTTCAAGTCCTCCTTTTTCAGTACGTGTCCTATGCATTTTTAAATTTTCATAGCGTTTTGTACCAAGTTTTGGATTTAACTATTTGTCCAAAGTTAGAACCCTAACAACGGGTCAGGGTGAACCTGGGAACAACAGCAATTAACAGGCGGTTCCACAGTCCCCAAAACCTCACGATCAGAAGACTTGCTCCGACATTTGTCAATATTTTTTATTGCGAAGGATATTTAAAGAGAGTAAAAATAAAGAAAGGGTAGAGGAAACAAAGGAGAAAAGTTGGGGACGAAGAAAAAAATAAATATATGGAGAGATGACCAAAGTCGCTGTTTGAGGAGAGGATCGTTACTTTTTTTAACCTGGTCAACGACGACCTCTAGTGCGATACTTTTTCTTTTTTTTTTTTTTGTTGTTTTTTGTTTTATCCGGGAAGGGGAGAGGGTGGAAGTTAAAGGGAAAAGAAGAGAAACAAAAAGGGGAAAAAGGGTGGTGGAAGAAAAAGAAAAGAAGGAATAGTTTCTGATCATAATTCCTGGAACCAACGAATGTGTATGAATATATTCTATTTTATTTATTTTTAGTGATGTATCGTTTCATAGGAGATTAAAAAAAACTTGGCGACAAGTAGAAATTATGCCAAGCAGTGTTCGTTCAGAATGTGGGTCTTTCCGCGGGTTTGACCTAAGAGAGAAAAGATGAGCATTCCGTTTGTCCTCTTTTTGTCATGTCTTGGCTGAGAAAGTGACGTAGGGCGTTACTCATTGGTCACTTGCGATTTCAAGATCAGCAATGGCAGTTATTTAATATGTCCATTTGTTGTGTGCTTGGCGGATTTTTGCTTCAGGATCGCCTGTCGGAATGCGTACTGTTGCGGTAGGGTCTCTTGGGCGAACAAATATAATGTTAAAAGACCTGAAACGTGCCATGAGCCTAAATCATAAAGTCACTGAAGAGGCGATCCTGCGAAACCGTTGGAGTGTATTCGTAACAAATTAGGGCATGAAAAACTTCGGTGGTGTGGTTGATATAAAATTATGCTGAGTAGAGCCTCTTTGTTCCCTAATTTGGGAAATGAATGTTGTTTGGAAACTTTCTGGACAAGGTTTCATATTTGGAAAGAGACACTCTATCGAGTCTTAAAATTATCGGGTGTTTCCGTGAAGTATAGAAAATCTTTATTCAATGGAACTCTTTTTCGAATAATATCCAATTTTTTTTACATATGCTTAGGAAGAGAAAGTGCAGAATTGCTTAACACGTATTTATCGTATATATATCTCCCGTCGTATTCTATGCATGAGGATCAAGCAGTTCAATTCCTATGAACCGACAGCCTAGACACCAGGACATATGAGGCGAAGGCTTTGTGATGACCCAACCACACTTTTTGAAGAACAGAATACAGCGACCTGGTGCACTACGTGCCACAAGATCCCCAGACGTGCCTCCGCAGGTATTGAATACAGAGTTGTTCTTCTCCTAGACCAGGTGCCATCCAAGGCTATAGAACCCGGTCTGTCCTGCTATTTATCCATAGCTATTAGCTTCGGCTAGAGGTGGGGTAAGAAGAAGATGATTCATACCTTTCCCAAGGGTATTAGCACGTAAGTGAATGTAATGGATTCGACTGGAATTCGAACTCGGCTCTACGATTTCTCAATCCGAGCTACTATCCACTACTGCACCATCTCATATATATATATATATATATATATATATATATATATATATATATATATATATATATATATATATATATATATATATATATATATATATATATATATATATATATATATATATATATGGAGAGAGAGAGAGGGAGAAAGAGTGCGATAGATAAATTGGC
Source organism: Acanthosepion esculentum (assembly GCA_964036315.1). NCBI lineage: Eukaryota > Metazoa > Mollusca > Cephalopoda > Sepiida > Sepiidae > Acanthosepion > Acanthosepion esculentum. The sequence continues at coordinate 7,949,064 of OZ038512.1, forward strand.
GCTATTTTATATTTTAATTTTGCGCGTGTCTTTTATTTTGTCGACTGCACCGTATACTCGTATAGTAGGGTCAGTTGGGCACCGTCTGTGAGAAAAAAGCACCGTGACGCAAGTCACTCCACCAGAAATTTGGAAACGGCATGTTATACTGTTTGACATTCACACCGGAAGCTTCAATACGAACATTTCAAAGTGTTTCGGTGTCAATCTGAGGAGAGTGTAGTGATTTTGAAAAGAGTTGGATGAGTCTAATGGTGATTACGAAGTTGTTTGGAGTGATCACTAGTGCTGGCGAGATTATGCCTCCATTCAACTTCCCACTGGGCAATTCACTCAAGCCAGAGGGTTAAAATTGGGATTGATGAAGTAGTGCTGCCCTGGCTCAAGAGTGTGGCTGCTGCCAACAGGACTCTGAACCCTGAGACACGAGGAGAACACAGTCATGGCCATCAGAACATTTCTGCCACCACATCACTCCTATACCTCCAGACTGAACCCCCTTGATTATTATGTGTTGTGCGAGAGATCACCAACATTTCTTGTAGCACCAAAGATGAATTAAATGCAAGAATTATGGCAGCATTCAACAATATAAAGAAGGATTGTTGGCTCATATTGTATTTATTTCCGAGCACTTTTGACACTGCATAATGTCATCATCAGGGTATTGTTAATTATAGGGTAAGTATTTGGTGTTCATGGTTGTGAAGGACAAAAATTGTTGTGGTCATTCGAAAATTACCATTTTTATATGTGGAGTCAGAAACATTATGTCATGGCTCGGGCGACGGACACTGTTTAAGGGGAGGTAACTATGTATTCTGTGGAAAAATTCCGGACTTGCCTACTTGCTAGATAAAGGCAAAACGATTAATAACAAGCTCTAACATTTAAAGACTATTGTACGCATTTTAAAATGTTTATGGAGTATTCGTAATTAATTTTTTTGAGGTTTGGTTTCAATTATTTGATATAAATAGCTTCGGGAATTTTTAGGTTCTGTTTATTCTTTTCGTGGAAATGTTTGGAGATATTTTCGACGAGGATATATATGTATATATGAATTCATCAGGAAGTTAATTTATTATATGCGTTCCTTGTGCAACGATCTAGAAATTATTTCCCTTGAGAATTTATCTGCGATAATTAAAATCTTCTGTCGATTTCAATATAAATGAACCCTAAATATTTTTTCTCTAGATTTTATAAAAATAAAAAATAAAAATAAATAAAATGATTTATTGATTTTTTTTTTGTTTGACAGCAAACGCTGTTTCATTAACTGAACCCAGATACCATAGCTAAAATTACGTCAATCTTTGCACAAGTCTAGACATGCACAAAGTACATACATGAATATGATGTTGTTAGCAAAAAGATTAATTTTTTTGGATTTGGAATCAACCATCCCGCGCGAAATAAAATACTCTACGAGAAAGGTATAATTTATCATCTGTCTATACGTAGTTAAGTAGGTACCTTCACAGTAAACGCGATACTGGGGTTTAAAATGAATTTTAAAAGATGAATAATCTTTCTTGAAGCTTTTGGTTTAGTTTTAATTTCTAGTGAATAGATGAAATTTAATATTTCCAATATACCAATATACTTTGGTCTATTTCAAAACCTAATTTAAATTCACTGGAAAAAATACCTTTTTTTTTTTGCTAAATTTGCTGATGACAGATCATTTTTTTAGTCATCTTTCATCGAACTGTAATTCTCTTTATTAAAAATTCTTTCAAAAATACAAATGGGAGAATATTCAGTATCTGTCTATATTTCTGAGATGAGGTTTTATGTACACTATTTACATTATTCGGACTATTGTTTTCATCATTGCTGCCATATTTATTACAACGTTTCGGCCTTTCAGTATCTATTTATATTTCTGAGATGAGGTATTATCTACACTAGTTACATTGTTCAGACTATTGTCCTCATCTTTTTTGCCATATTTATCACAAAGCTTCGGCCCTTCAGTATCTGTCTATAATTTTTAAGATGAGATATTATTTACACTATTTACATTATTCGGATTATTGTCCTCATCTTTGTTGCCATATTTATTACACGTTTCGGCTGTTGTCCGCTCCGGCCTTCAGTATCTGTTTATATTTCTGAGATGAGGTATTATGTACACTATCTACATTATTCAGACTATTGTCCTCATTTTTGTTGCCATCTTTATCACAACGTTTCGGCTGTTGTACGCTCCGGCCTTCTTCAGGTAGTTGGAATGTCGAACTGAACCCTATATTTCGCTCGCTGGGATAGACTTAAGGACACATAGTACAGTGGATAAAGGCGTTGGTTAGATCCAGTGACAGGACCCAAAGAGTTGTGGGTTCAATACCTGTTTAAGGCAGTGGAGAACTTGGAAGAGGTGAATTAACAGGAGATAACTGATAACTGAGATCCATTAGATATAGCACGTGGAATTAGAACAGTCTACCCCAGAGAGAGAAATAAAGGGTTCAGTTCGACATTACAACCACCTGAAGAAGGCCGGAGCGTCCAAAGGCTGAAACGTTGTCATAAATATTGCAACAAAGATGAGGACAATAGTCCGAATAATGTAAATAGTGTACATAATACCTCATCTCAGAAATATAGACAAATACTGAAAGGCCGAGACATTGTAATAAATATGGCAACAAAGATGAGGACAATAATCCGAATAATGTAAATAGTGTACATAATACCTCATCTCAGAAATATAGACAGATACTGAAAGGCCGAGACGTTGTAATAAATATGGCGACAAAGATGAGGACAATAGTCCGAATAATGTAAATAGTGTACATAATACCTCATCTCAGAAATATAGACAGATACTGAAATTAGTGGGAGAGTAATCATTTTCTTATAGCTGTGTCCTGTTACACGTTTAACCTAAATTCATTTTATTGTCACGAGTTTGAGAAGTAATAGACGAATATTGAAATGGAATGTCAATCGTTATCTTCTGTCTTTTTAAATCCCACTCTTTTCTTGTCCATTTGTTGTATGACTGATTTTTTCACACTAAGTATCTTATTCAGATTTATTGACCTTATTGTATGTACCACTACAGAAATAGTGGTACGGAAGATTTAAAATTGGGTACCTCCACATAAAATCTAATAGATTAAATTTAATATTTCCAGTAATCAAAACACTTTACAGTATTTAAGTAAATTCTTAATACTTAGTAATCTTAAAAATTTAAGAAAATATTTTCCGTAATCTAATGTTTAAATGAATTTTAGATCCATGTTTGCTTTAAATTTTCTATAATTATCGCTCTTATTTTCTGATAATGTCGTGTATGAACACCCGTATGTACAACAATCGACACGTTTATAAACATCCAGAAATTTTCAAAATTCCTTTAAAAATATTACTGTTTGATGATTTGTACTAAGCTTTTTTCATTTATGATTAGTAAACCTAGTTTTTTGCTTAATAATATCATCTAAAATGTGAAATTAATACAGAAATATAAGATTTATAACTTAATAATTTATTCTAATTAAAATTTTAAAAAATCGAAACAATTCTAATAACAATTATTCAACGAAGACTTTTTTTCTTAGGACAATAGTGTCCTTAATATATCTTATTTATAAAATTAATTAAAACTTTTTCTAAGTTAACAATGAAATAGTTTTATTACGTTTTACGAGCAGATTTTAGGTAAATTTTTTTTTCTGTTTGACAAAAATATTGAGGTTTTAAATTCTCCAAGAAGACCAGCTTTTAATATATGAAGAGGCTGAAATGTTGACAAATATAAATAGGAAGAGGCTGAAATTTTAACTACTATGAAGAGACTGTAAATTTAACTAATATGAAGAGGCTGAAATTTTAACTAGTATGAATATAAAGAGGCTTAAATTTTAACTAATATAAATATGAAGAGGCTGAAATTTTAATTCATGAAAATTTCATAAAATTAAGTAAGTAGGGGTAACAAATTTAAAAAAAAATAAAGATTTTCTAAAAAAATTAAAAATTACCAAGCTAGTTTAATTCATTTTTGAATAAGTTCTGAAAATTTCATTAAAATCCGATATTTGATTTTTGGAAGAATTTCCAAAAGGGTTTTTTTACAGTAAAAAAAGACCCTAATATTTCCTATAGCAATCTTTATCCGCCCTCGCTGACGCATGAAAAAGACGTTTTTAACCAAAATTTCGAACGTGTTTGAAAGGATTAAAAAATTAATAAAATAAAAAAAAAATTCTTTCTTTTTTAAAAAATGACATCTTGACGATAAAACTTTGTTTTTATCAAGTTTGGGGCATTTTTCATCATTGTATAGCATTTTTTTAATGAATTACCAGAGGTACCTATGGCTATGGAATTTGGTAAGTGAAACATTAAACTTTAATGATTTTCATAACAGCCATTTCCATGCTGATATGACTTTCGTAAGGCCAAAAATTAAAAACGGCTATGAAAATCGCGTAACCATGTTCTGTGTGTCTGTATAAAACTTTTAACGTCAGAATCTATCTAGCACCTTTATAAATCTAGCCTTCGTCAGTGCACTGAATATTACTGTTATATCCTGTCTGGTACTCCGACTATTTATCTTGAGATACTTGATAATATTCAAAAAAAGGGTCTGCAATATAATCGATCCTCACTTGGCATCTCGACTTCAGTAAATTTTTCATCAACATGACGTGGTTTCGCTTGTCTTTTCTACAAATATTTTCATGACAATTGTTCTCATCTTTATTGTTTCGACTGCATGAATTTAAGCGAGCTACTTGATTGGCAATTAGGTCCCACGATTTCATTATTGAACGAGCTAGATGCAACCATATGTTCTATTCTAACAGTTTATGTTCTAACACTTCGCGCCTGTAGAAATTTCTACATTTCTAGATTTATTGCTTCCCTGTCACCTACCATTTAAAAAAAATTTAAAGCCAAGCCAATTGCCATTTTTGTCTTCCTGCATCATGATGTTTTATCGTACTTTCTCCTCAGTGAAGTCTTCTCTTCTCTTTCACTCCGAGTAAGTCCTTGCTTTCTAGTGTCATTTTCCCTTTGCTTGGGGTGAAATTGTTAAAAAAAAAAACGGATTACGATGTTCTTTCTGAAATTCTTTGTGCTGTACAGCCAATCGTTTGGAACTTCTAAATGACCTTGTGAATGCAACTTTTGAAGCCGGTTCCGGACCAATCATCAATGACCGAGCAAAAATAAATAAAATGATTCATGTTAACCAACACAGGAAGTTTTCGGATAATATGAAATAAGTCGAAAGAGGAAATCTAGGTGCCTCATTACGTCTCACTATAAAACAGGGTAGGGGTCAACTGTTAAACTATCTCAACCGGAAATTACCGCTGACCGGAAATGACCGTCTTTTGAATGCCATATTCGTTTTTTTTTTTTGTTTTTTTTTTTACACTGGGCAGTGTTTGAGAAATGGATTCTTCTGTGAAGCGCAAAAAACCTCTGGTTAATGCCTTACATAAAACTAATTTCAATATGAAATGGATTTCAGAGACATCTACTGTAACTGACAATTGTCCTCAATTACTAATTGGAGAATTTCCATGAAACTCTAACGGAATAGACAGGGTGTCCATTAAGTCTCTTTACCATTCAAAATTTTATAGCGAACGTAATTGTTAAGATATTATAATCAGTTTTGTTCTGTGTACTCGCTAGTTATCGGACTTTTTAATCCAATTTTATTTTTGTATTTCAAGTATCCTGTTGATGAAAAAGTACTGTTAAATTTCCAGACCGGTAGATTGGAAGGGATGGTCCAATTCCCTGGGATTCTCGTTCCCTTGGACTTATTCCTATTTGTTTATGTTAAAGATATTGTGTATTGAACAAAGATATGGACATCACTGATCTAAAGCAAAAAATCACTGACGCCATTGCCACCAGCGATGATGCTAGGCTACAGCAAACATGGCAAGAAATCGAGCACCGTCTTGATGCGCTTCGTGCAACGAATGGTACCTATATAGAGTGTATTAAATTATTTAAAAAAAAAAACAACATAGATATATATATATATATATATATATATATATATATATATATATATATACAGTGTAACCCGGATATAAGAGAGTTGTCGGGACCGGAGAAGAAGTATCTTATATCCGGGTTTCTCTTATATCCGGGTTTGGTCTATTATATATACATTAACACAGGCTCTAATTTGGGACCAGAGAAAATATCTCTTATATCCCGGTTTCTCTTATATCCGGGTCTCTTATATCCGGGTTACACTGTGTATATATATATATATATATATATATATATATATATATATATATATATATATATTCAGTTCGTAGCAATGACCGTCTTTCCTTGTTACTATCTCATGCATTTTTATTTTACTCCTTCTTATTCCTCCCCTTAAATTTACTCCTTCCTCCTCCTTCTTTTATTTTACTCCTTTTTCGTCCTCCTCCCTTTCTATTTTACTCCTTCCTCTGTCATTATTCTTTTATTTTACTCCTTCTTCCTCCTCCCCTTTTATTTCTTTCCTTCTTATTCCTCCCTTTTATTTTACCCCTTTTTCGAACTACTCCCTTTTTTATTTTACTCCTTCCTCTGTCATTTTTCTTTTAGTTTACTCCTTCTTCCACCTCCCCTCTTATTTTACTCCTTCTTATTCCTCCCCTTTTATTTTACTCCTTCTCATTCCTCCCCTTTTATTTTACTCCTTCTTCGTCGTCCTCCCTTTTTTATTTTACTCTCTCCTGTCTCATTATTCATTTCTTCTGCAACAAATATCACTCCCCTGGACTTATTTCTATGGGGTTATGTTAAAGATATTTTGTATTGAACAAAGATACGGAAATCACTGATTTAAAGCAAAAGATCACTGACGCCATTGCCACCATCGATGAGGCTATGCTACAGCAAACATGGCGAGAAATCGAGCACCGTCTTGATGTGCTTCGTGCAACGAATGGTACCCATATAGGGGTGCATTAAATTATTTAAAAAAAATCGATATCTACTTCTCATTTTTAACAATTTACACGTATTTATCGATTCATTTGCTTTTGTAATAATTTTTTTTAATTATAAAGACACTTCATGTGCACCCTGCATTTGTTTTCAGCAGTTCAAATAAACAGCTATGTCAAACAGAAGTTATGTCGTCATTGTTCATGACCATTTAAGGTATCGCTTTGCAAGATGAGTTCACAAGTTAGGGAACTGATTGGAATTAATTTGAATTCTTCTTTCACCAGCATGACAAAGACCGACCCATCGGGGTTAATCTTCATTTCGACATTTCACGAAATTTGTATAGTGAGAAAGAATTTGTATACTGAGAAAAAACGAAGCGAGATTTGGAATCTTAAATTGTTTCAAATTCATAGTTTGGTTACATTTTTAGATGACTATTCAGAGAAAATATTCAGTTGGAATAAGTAAAGTTTGACAAAATATATTAGATTATTTACATTCTCCAAGGACTCTTACTGTTAACTAATAAAAAGAATTGTCGAATAAGAATTAATTTCGCGACATTTCATGAAATTAAGTAAGTGGGGTGTAATTTATGTAAAAAAATATATATTACTTACCAAGATTTAAAAAAAAAAATACAATAATAATTTTATTCATTTGTGAATAAGTCCTGAAATTGTCATTAAAATGCGACACATATTTGATTTTTGCAAAAGTTTCCAAATCAATGTGTTTTCACCAGAAAAAAGCGCAAAAAAGTAATTGTAATTATTACGTCCACGAAACAAAATTTTGAACCTTAACTCCGAAGATGTTAGAAAGGATTAAAAACTTCCCAAAAAATAATCCAGAATACTTTGCTCTTTCCTCTTAATACTAACATAAACATTTTGACGATAAAACTTTACTTTTGTTAAGTTTCTGGCCTTTTTCATTATGCTATTTTTCCGCGAGAAAGTGGTAGTATGCATGTGTTTATGTGTGTGTTTGCTTGTGAAACAAAGTCAAAGGAAAGCTTTTCTTTATCTTGTAACAAGTATTCCAAAGAGAATTAAAGATATCGTTAGATTTTAATTTTGCCAAATTTGAAAATAGTGAATTTTATGTTGTGTTTTTTCGAGACAAGTATCTCTAAATGCATAGCAGAAGCAGCTGTAGAGGACCGAAGGGTAAAATGCGAGGAAATATCTCTGGGTTAAGATTTCCTGCTGGCCGCTCCAGCTACATGAGAATGTCGGACTTTGAATAAGTCCAAAGAAAACAAACAAGACCGATATACATGGGTAAACAAATATATATTATGGGTAAACAAATATATTAATACACGAAGACATGGAAAGTTACATAGTGTTTTTATGGAGAAGTTGTGTGTGTGTGTGTTGAGTGTCCGTCCGTACGCGTATTGTCCTTAGTGTGTTCCCAGAATATGGGAAACGCTGTATCGGTGAGAGGTCACGTATTGGTGTAAGTGGAAAAAGAAGGATTTTACCTCGTCTCCGTGCGAGGTAGCGGCCCAAGGCCTGGGTCGAAAAAGAGAGATAGAGAGAAGGGTCAGCCAGTATTTATAGTCAGGGGAGAGAGACCCCTGTTGAAGGATTACGGAAACTGAGGAGGAGCTAACTGCGACACACCTACTATATGTGGCAACGATATTCAAGACAATGAGGAATTATAGACTTTTTGATATGTAAGTCAGATTCTGGCGAGAAAAGATACACACACACACACACACACACACATATATATATATATATATGTATGTATGTATGTATATTACAATGAATCATTCATACAAAAAGTAAAGTTAGTGATATAAAATGGCGCAATCCCTTCGCTAACAAATTTTTTAAAGATGCATTAACCTAACAATCACCCGATTAATGTTATGATCCTTGTTTCTTTTTTTTTAAATTATAATCTGTATACGTGCTTTCTTTAATACGCAAGTACTTTGGACTGTACATTCAGTCATCTTCAGGCATGGAAATTATTTTGTTTTTGGTAAAATTTAGGTAGCATCCAAGACGAAAAAATATAATGCGAATCGAAATATGCTTTTTTAAATGTGTTTATTGATAGCGGATACAAACTGTGCGTGCAATCGATTGAGTTTGAATTTTCTTTTGAAAAATTAAGAGTGTGCGGTTTTTACTAATATGGGAATTTTAGAATTTTTTTGTTGTAGGAGTTTATTAGTTAATGTGGCATGAACTAAATTGTTCCATAAATAGAGTCATGTCTCATTTGTTTTCCATAATTTTCAGATCAGTTCTTTTAAATCAAATATGTGGTACAGTTCAATTTATATGACAGTGAATCAATCATACAAAGAGTAAATTAGTTAAGTTAATGAATGATTCATTGTAACATAAAGTGAACTGCACCACATATTTGATTTACATATATATATATATATATATATATATATATATGCACCGGTCATATCGGGATTGATTTTCAGTTCGACATTTCACGAAATTGTATAGCCCGTACTGTGAAGAAACGAAGTGAAATTTGGCATCTTAAATTTTATATTCACTCTCGTTTTTGTTTCAGGTATTAAATCTGTTGAAATTATGGAAGAACAGCCACTGACTTTGGATCGACTCTCGTACCAAGATTTAGAATGAAGGATTTGATGTTTTTTCTATGTGTTCACACAGAAGGAAATCCAAAGAGCCAGTCAAGGTAGATGTTTACAGAAGGAGATTTATTATATGAACGTAAAAGAAAATCACCAAGTGCAGATTATCAAGGATAAGTAAGTTATATGACGTTTGACGCGAGACTTGAAGAAGATACGAGTGTCGTAACCAGGGAAGTATCATCACAGGAGCGTGTGGCATAAACTAATGATTTACTGAGAGAAACTGTCCGGATGGAACTTATTTCTTAACGACTGAAGAAGGCACGAGCGTACAACAGCCGAAACGTTGACAATATGACAGCGAAAATGATGACATCAATCCGAACAATGTAAATAGTATAAATAATTAAATGCCTCGTCACTGAAATATACACAGATCCTGAAGAAGGCCGGGGCGTACAACAGCCGAAAAGTTGTGAATAAGCTAACGAAGATTAAAACATCAGTCCGAACATTGTAAATAGTGCAAATAATTACAATACCTCATCTCAGAAATATAGATATATCCTGAAGAAGGCCGATGCGTACAACGGCTGGAATGCCGTGAATATGGCCACAAAGTTGAAGAGGACAGTCTGAAAAATGTAAATAGTATAAATATTTACAATACCCGAAATCTCAGAAATATAGTCAGATCCTTAAGTAGGCCGGACCTTACAACCGCCGAAACGTCGTGAATACGGCAACGAAGACGAGGACAACGGTCCGAACAATGTAAATAATGTGAATAATTACAATACCTAATCTCAGAAATATAGATATATCCTGAAGAATGCCGGGTGTACATCAGCCGAAACGTCGTTATTATGGCAACGAATATGAGAACAACAGTCCGAACAATGTATATAGTGTAAATAATTACAATACCTCATCTCAGAAATATAGACAGATCCTGAGGAAGGCCGGATCGTACAACGGATGAAACATCGCGAATATGGCAACGAAGATGAGAACAATTTGTCGTAGCTAAATATCATGAAGTATTGAAATCAAGTTCATATATATATATATATATATATATATATATATATATATATATATATATATATATATATATATATATATATATATATATATATCACTAAACTTCTAACTTTCTGTCCTGAAGTAACAAGTTGCCTCACAAGTTTCAGCTATGGTTTTTTTGCAAGTCTTTTTTCACTGCTCTTTGGACTATCATAGCTGAAACTCCCATCTCAGGTGCCAAACGACTTATGGATTTAGCTCTAAATGAAAATGATGATCCCTCTTCCTGTTGTGACCTCCTGATCCAACTTATATAGCTACACACACACACACACACACAAATATATATATATATATATACATATATATATATACATATATTTATATATTATATATATATATATATTATATATACATACACAAACACACACACCTGTATATATATATATATATATATATATATATATATATATATATATATATATATATATATGAAGAAATATAGTCTTAAAGTGTGCTACATTTATGGGATAAAGTGCTCAATATCAGAGATAGAGCGTGTGTAATTATAAAAGTGGACATGGAAGTCAGTACTTAGAGGCGACAGTCTGTTTCATGCTAGTGCAATCGTCAGGCGACTGACGCTTGCACTAGCATGAAACAGACTGTCGCCTCTAAGTGCTGACTTCCATGTCCACTTTTATATATATATATATATATATATATATATATATATATATATATATATATATTATAAATTAACTGATTTAAAATATGTTTTTTCTCTACACAGTATATACATATCTTACGGATTACATATCTTACAGTTTTTTCTTTTTATTTAAACACACACACACACACACACACACACACACACACACACACACACATATATATATATATATATATATATATATGCACATTTATGACTAACACAACTATCGACGGCTTCCAATTATTCTGTCTATGAAATTTCATTTACAAATCTTGGCTCTATCCGTGGCATGGTTTTTAGGAACTTTTTAGATGTGTTGTTCACTGACATCGTCCCGTTTCACACTGATAGCATCAAGAAGTCACCTTCCTGACAAAGCAAACAAAGTTTGATTGGAACTGTTTTCTCATGGCCGGAAAGCGAACGTCCTAACCACTTAGTCATGTTCTAGCACAAAATCACCGTGACCGAGGCCTGGTCTGGTTTGGATTGTTGAGCCCGCTAGATAACACGCATCCCCCAGAAACTCTAACTAAAGTCCTCTCAGTATATTTGCAGTAATAAACCACAGGTAGGCTCTTTTGGTGTTGAACAAACACAAAATATGATATATATATATATATATATATATATATATATATATATATATATATATATATATATATATATATATATATATATATATATATATATATATAAAAAGGTAGTAATCCTTTGGTTATAATCCAGGCTAGTGCTATTAACACAGCATAGAATTTGAAATATATTAAAACTGACCCACAAGAGAGCGCTCAATTTTTATTTTCATTAAACAGAGCAAATTTTTCTTTACAATTGAAATTAAGATACCTTTAGTTAATGACCATTTTCAATTACGATTTTTAATTTTAAAATTCGCAGGATTTTTCAAACTGTTTACGGTATAAGTTTGTAGTGGTATACTGGTTAGTTGGGTAAAAAAAGGAGAGAGGGCGTTATAGGAAACTTAGTGGGAGATATGTCAGAAAAGGTAACGTTACAGGAATTATATTATGGAGATAGGAGAACCAGGGTAGAGGAGCGAGTGGGAAACCGATGAGCTGACCTACACCCTAATGCTCACATGGCCAAAATTTGATTCAACGGGAATCCATGGAAATTAACGAAAACGTGAAAAAAATATCCATAGGGAACTTTAGTAAGATGTAAGGGAGATAATTATAATTATTGGTGTATTAAACTCATCTATATATCAGAGCTCAAATTTGGAGCGGTTTCATAGATTTGGAGGGAAATTGGATATATATATATGCGTAGCCATGCGTTCGTCCACGTCAAGAATATCTCTAATCGCATAGCTATCTATACTTACATCCTCTTAGATATCTACATCCATGCACATACCTACGTACGCTAGCCGACAAGTACCCTATGTTAGGACATTTTCGAAGAATAATAAAAGGAGTTTAGTTAAGTTAGAAAAACCTGGGCATTAACTTAACTATAATTAGACGAAATTATATGACAAAAGTGAGAACGAATTAAAATTATTGTTAGGTACAAATGTATCATCACTAATTATTTTCTTAGATATATATTCTTAGGTCACTTCTTCAACCCTTAATCGAATATGTATCGGTAAGTGACCCTTTAAAAACTACCTATTAAATTCATATATTAATGTATGCACCATATGTTAAATATTACAAAGCTTTATTGTTATGGGTCCTTACTTATAACTACAGGATGAACTCTTCCTAACACTATGTATACTACGCCTCGCAAGAGAAAGGGACGAATCGAGTCGAGCCGATAGTAGTTCACTCCAAACCAGACTGACAGTCATACTAACACCTTCCACATCTTGTATTATTACTCGGTGTAATATATCTTCGTTATTTCTACTCTTGTGTTGGTGTTGTTCTTCCTTGGTCCTAACCTGGACCATAACAGTGGCGACGAGGATATTGGAGAAACGAATTCTACGCGGAGAATAAAAAAAAAACTTTTTGCTATCGGTCGTCCATAACAGAGGCGACGGATGTATTGAGAAAAAAACAAAACAAGTTCTACGCGAAGATAAAAAAAGAAAAAATAGTAGTAAAATTTGATTAGTTAAGATTGGATATGCTGAATAGTATATTATAGTTATTTATAGGATATAAGGCTGACATATATGTGCGTGTCTGTGTGTCCATACGCATACCTACTCCTACACCCATATACATACATCTATACATACATATATACCCCAGCACGCGCATAATTCCGAATATGCATCCAAATTTAAGAACTTATTTCATCTTTCAAAATTTTTTATTACATTATATTTAATTAGCCCAAAGATTAACTAATTGTTTATTATTATACGTTAAACCATTTGGTAGAGATTTAATGCCTCTATGTACAGGATAATCAAGGATAATCCAATGGATATACTCAAAGATGAGAAAAAGAAATAGAAATTGTCTATAAACAATTTTAAGACAACCGAAATAAACAGACGGTGACAATTTCGTGGCGATGTTATTGATAGGCGGCCTGACGATTGCGTCCGGCATAAAACAACCTATCGCCTCTGATTGTTGACTTCAATGTTCACTTTTATATTTATATTTACATACGCTCTATCTCTGATATTGAGCACTTTATCCCATAAATATAGCACACCTTAAAACTATATATATATATATATATATATATATATATATATATATATATATATATATATATATATATATATAGGTAACTATACTCGTGTCGAAAAGCCTTCGAATTCTTGATTTAACAATAGCCAAATCAATCACGAAGGGAAAAAAAGGTTTTAAAAAAGAAAGATCCAGGAACATGAAAGTCTGTCGAAATTAATCGCACAGATACAGGTTCAAGGCCCAAAGAAAAAACCCCGATACGAGTAAACAACTAACTTAAGAGCTCGATGCAAACGTAGAGTAAACCTAGTCAAACCTAATGACCCAGGCAAACCTACCAAGGTTTCACTTAGGCAGATCGTCAGGGTCAGCTGGCTCTGATGATCTGCCTAAGTGAAACCTTGGTAGGTTTGTCTGGCGCATTAGGTTTGACTATATATATATATATATATATATATATATATATATATATATATATATGTATCTATGTATGTATGTATATCAATTGATAGTAAGTTAGTGTCTCATTAAGTCCTGTTAGCGAATTGATTTCGCCATTATTCACATTAACATTGCTATGTAATTCTTTGTAGAAATTGTTTCTTTGATCATAAATCTCCATATCTTGTATATACTGCACTGGATTCGTTTCCCGTTACTTTAGTATCGGTTTTAAATTCAGACACGTTTTTCTTATAGACTAGTTGCCAGCCCCGGCTAGATTGACGACTCAACTTTATTATTTCCTCCATAAGTGTGTGCAAGGCGATGTATGCACGAATCTTTCAACGGTATTAGATTGACTTTTATTTCAGGCGGAATTGCCTTTCGACATACCAATTCAATTTTCCGGGCTGTTAAAACTGTGTCCATTGAGTGGGAATGTTATTAATAGTCATCAAGAATTATTAGTGACTTAGTGATGGAGAAGGGATATGTATATGGACGGAAGGAGGTGGGATATTGGTAAGGGTATAAAAAGAGGGGAGGAGAAGTTAGATCGGCAGTAGGAGAGTAATTGATCAGTTCAGAGATTCCCACGTGAATATCATCTTATGATAGTTCATACTGGTTCGATGGGAGCCTAGTTAAGCTCAAATATCCTGCAGTGACGGCATTTAGAAATTAATTGGTTACATAATGAATAAATTATAAACGAAATGGATAATTAAAATCTCCGTCTTTTTATTATCATAAAAATGCTATGTTACTCTACATTGACCTCTCTCAGGATTTATATCCTTCTCGGAATTATCCCTTCCAGCCACAAACTGGTAATTCAGAGCAGCAATATGTTTCCTCAGTTTCTTCTTTAAATAATTTTATAATTTTAAACTTAATATAGATTAAATTTAAAATTGGTAATTTTTAATTTAGAATTTCATACAATATTTTAATATTTATTAGTTAGAATGAATTCTATTTTAGTCTAACACTTACATTAAAGCATTAAATAATTATCATAGACAAAGTTCGTTGTCAAGTTTTTTGAATTCTCGTATACTTGTATTTTGAGTGGTCATTCCTGCTTAGGTAACAGCGTTTGCTCTTGCGAGAGGTATTTGATTGATTTGAATCTTTTAAAACCCTTTATTATACATTCAACATCATCACTTGATAAGTCACCAGAAGTGTTGAAACAAAATGGCTATTTTTGTAGTGATTTTATAACATATTTATGTTATAATTTTCGAATAAATAATTATATATATATATATAATATTGGCTCCTGAAAATTAATTTCGGTTGAGCTCTGTGGGAATGAAGCGTGGGTTTGTAAACAGTGACTATTAAAGTTAATATAGCATGACTCTTCGGCAGAATTGAGGACAATTTTTGGGTTACCCTCGTATATATCTATATTTAGAACTCTTTTTTCTGTCTGTGTCTCTGTACTGATAACAAGAATTATATCCGTTTATATAAAAGTGTTCCTTGCCTCTGCTCCAAAGCATTTTACTTCTCTGACTCTATTTCGAATGGTTACATAAAATAACTCATCACACTCTCCTCATCCATGACGATAGGAGACAAGGTGCTTTGATTTAGTTTTTTATACAATTTCTCATGCGATCTAACAATTTTCTTTTCTTTTCGGATGATAAATTATATAAAACCTGTCCGAATGTTCTTTTTATCCGAGCGCTTTCGACTATACATTTAACTATTTTCAAGGATTATATTTTAACTGTTAAAATAAGAAATATTTTGTTGTATGTATGTTTTATAAAAACACGGTCAAGATATTATGTCCATGTTCGAAGTTAATATTATTAGGTGTTGTTTTTTTTTTTATTAATAAGGCTTCCATTATTTTTAGCCTTATTTTGCATGGAGATGATGCTATTATATTAGTGTTGTCAACAAGTATGTTCCGAATAATTTTGAAGAAATTGGATCATCACAAAAGACTTCAGCATTTCATTGATTATCGTCCTAAAATTACTAAACTGAATAAAAACACCACTGAATCTCTAAAGAAATATGTTAATAAACAATGAAATATGCATGAAAGAAAGATTGCTGCCTAGATACACAAATATATATATATATATATATATATATATATATATATATATATATATATATATATATATATATATAATGATTTTTTTGATAACGATATATTATGGTGAAAGTGAGGACAATTTTTGAGTTACCCTCGTATATATCTATATTTAGAACTCTTTTTTCTGTCTGTGTCTCTTTAGTGATAACAAGAATTATATCCGTTTATATAAAAGAGTTCCTTGCCTCTGCTCCAAAGCATTTTACTTCTTTGACTCTCTATATCGAATGCTTACATAAAATAACTCATCACACTCTCCTCATCGTTGATGGTGGCCGACAAATGTAGCGCTTGCCATATTATGGCTAGTCATGTGTGCCGAGTCCATGATGGCTTCTCAAAGCGGTGAAATAATAAACTGACACAATTGTTTCATTGTTACGATCAGAGTTTTGCTTTAAGTAATTGCTGCTATAATAACAACAGTAATAAAATTAATGGAGAGTCATGTTGTTTTCTGAGCGCTTCATATACCACGGATTTTCATTACGAAATAGATTCTGTAAAAAGCCAGGCTCCAAATATCAGGTTATCGAATTTGTTTTTCCATTCTCATCTTTGGCCACAATAATCTTAGATGCCACAGAAAAAAAAGGACAAAATGGGGAAGCGATGGCTTTCGCTTTTCTTGTGTTCTTTCTATTTTGGAGTCCAGAAATGACTTCAGTGTCGACCGCAATTTGGGTTGAAGGTAATGAAAAAAGTGAAAGATATGTCATTATGTACTTCTGCGGGAAAAAAAATGGAATATTCTGAGCGAAATGTACAAAAAAAAAAAAGAAAAAGTAAGACAATAAATGAGAGTGAAATATAAGTGAC
>OZ038512.1:7968863-7976363 GCA_964036315.1 Acanthosepion esculentum
AAAGTGAAAGAGAAGGAACAAGTAAAAAGAGGAGGAACAAGTAAAAAGAGGAGGAACAAGTAAAAAGAGGAGGAAAAAGTAAAAAGAGGAGGAAAAAGTGAAAGAGGAGGAACAAGTAAAAAGAGGAGGAACAAGTAAAAAGAGGAGGAAAAAGTAAAAAGAGGAGGAAAAAGTAAAAGAGGAGGTAAAAGTAAAAAGAGGAGGAAAAAGTAAAAATAGGAGGAAAAAGTGAAAGATAAGGAACAAGTAAAAAGAGGAGGAACAAGTAAAAAGAGGAGGAACAAGTAAAAAGAGGAGGAAAAAGGAAAAATAGGAGGAAAAAGTGAAAGAGGAGGAACAAGTAAAAAGAGGAGGAAAAAGTAAAAAGAGGAGGAAAAAGTAAAAGAGGAGGTAAAAGTAAAAAGAGGAGGAAAAAGTAAAAATAGGAGGAAAAAGTGAAAGAGAAGGAACAAGTAAAAAGAGGAGGAACAAGTAAAAAGAGGAGGAACAAGTAAAAAGAGGAGGAAAAAGTAAAAAGAGGAGGAAAAAGTAAAAAGAGGATGAAAAAGTAAAAGAGGAGGAAAAAGTAAAAAGAGGAGGAAAAAGTAAAAATAGGAGGAAAAAGTGAAAGAGAAGGAACAAGTAAAAAGAGGAGGAAAAAGTAAAAAGAGGAGGAAAAAGTAAAAAGAGGATGAAAAAGTAAAAGAGGAGGAAAAAGTAAAAAGAGGAGGAAAAAGTAAAAATAGGAGGAAAAAGTGAAAGAGAAGGAACAAGTAAAAAGAGGAGGAACAAGTAAAAAGAGGAGGAACAAGTAAAAAGAGGAGGAAAAAGTAAAAAGAGGAGGAAAAAGTGAAAGAGGAGGAACAAGTAAAAAGAGGAGGAAAAAGTAAAAAGAGGAGGAAAAAGTAAAAGAGGAGGTAAAAGTAAAAAGAGGAGGAAAAAGTAAAAATAGGAGGAAAAAGTGAAAGAGAAGGAACAAGTAAAAAGAGGAGGAACAAGTAAAAAGAGGAGGAACAAGTAAAAAGAGGAGGAAAAAGTAAAAAGAGGAGGAAAAAGTAAAAAGAGGAGGAAAAAGTGAAAGAGGAGGAACAAGTAAAAAGAGGAGGAAAAAGTAAAAAGAGGAGGAAAAAGTAAAAGAGGAGGTAAAAGTAAAAAGAGGAGGAAAAAGTAAAAATAGGAGGAAAAAGTGAAAGAGAAGGAACAAGTAAAAAGAGGAGGAACAAGTAAAAAGAGGAGGAACAAGTAAAAAGAGGAGGAAAAAGTAAAAAGAGGAGGAAAAAGTGAAAGAGGAGGAACAAGTAAAAAGAGGAGGAAAAAGTAAAAAGAGGAGGAAAAAGTAAAAGAGGAGGAAAAAGTAAAAAGAGGAGGAAAAAGTGAAAGAGAAGGAACAAGTAAAAAGAGGAGGAACAAGTAAAAAGAGGAGGAAAAAGTAAAAAGAGGAGGAAAAAGTGAAAGAGGAGGAACAAGTAAAAAGAGGAGGAAAAAGTAAAAAGAGGAGGAAAAAGTAAAAGAGGAGGTAAAAGTAAAAAGAGGAGGAAAAAGTAAAAATAGGAGGAAAAAGTGAAAGAGAAGGAACAAGTAAAAAGAGGAGGAACAAGTAAAAAGAGGAGGAAAAAGTAAAAAGAGGAGGAAAAAGTAAAAGAGGAGGTAAAAGTAAAAAGAGGAGGAAAAAGTAAAAATAGGAGGAAAAAGTGAAAGAGAAGGAACAAGTAAAAAGAGGAGGAACAAGTAAAAAGAGGAGGAAAAAGTAAAAAGAGGAGGAAAAAGTAAAAGAGGAGGTAAAAGTAAAAAGAGGAGGAAAAAGTAAAAATAGGAGGAAAAAGTGAAAGAGAAGGAACAAGTAAAAAGAGGAGGAACAAGTAAAAAGAGGAGGAACAAGTAAAAAGAGGAGGAAAAAGTAAAAAGAGGAGGAAAAAGTAAAAGAGGAGGTAAAAGTAAAAAGAGGAGGAAAAAGTAAAAATAGGAGGAAAAAGTGAAAGATAAGGAACAAGTAAAAAGAGGAGGAACAAGTAAAAAGAGGAGGAACAAGTAAAAAGAGGAGGAAAAAGGAAAAATAGGAGGAAAAAGTGAAAGAGAAGGAACAAGTAAAAAGAGGAGGAACAAGTAAAAAGAGGAGGAACAAGTAAAAAGAGGAGGAAAAAGTAAAAAGAGGAGGAAAAAGTAAAAGAGGAGGTAAAAGTAAAAAGAGGAGGAAAAAGTAAAAATAGGAGGAAAAAGTGAAAGAGAAGGAACAAGTAAAAAGAGGAGGAACAAGTAAAAAGAGGAGGAACAAGTAAAAAGAGGAGGAAAAAGTAAAAAGAGGAGGAAAAAGTAAAAAGAGGATGAAAAAGTAAAAGAGGAGGAAAAAGTAAAAAGAGGAGGAAAAAGTGAAAGAGGAGGAACAAGTAAAAAGAGGAGGAAAAAGTAAAAAGAGGAGGAAAAAGTAAAAAGAGGAGGAAAAAGTAAAAAGAGGAGGAAAAAGTAAAAAGAGGAGGAAAAAGTAAAAAGAGGAGGAAAAAGGAAAAATAGGAGGAAAAAGTGAAAGAGGAGGAACAAGTAAAAAGAGGAGGAAAAAGTAAAAAGAGGAGGAAAAAGTAAAAGAGGAGGTAAAAGTAAAAAGAGGAGGAAAAAGTAAAAATAGGAGGAAAAAGTGAAAGAGGAGGAACAAGTAAAAAGAGGAGGAAAAAGTAAAAAGAGGAGGAAAAAGTAAAAGAGGAGGTAAAAGTAAAAAGAGGAGGAAAAAGTAAAAAGAGGAGGAACAAGTGAAAGAGGAGGAACAAGTAAAAAGAGGAGGAAAAAGTAAAAAGAGGAGGAAAAAGTAAAAAGAGGAGGAAAAAGTAAAAAGAGGAGGAAAAAGTGAAAGAGGAGGAACAAGTAAAAAGAGGAGGAAAAAGTAAAAAGAGGAGGAACAAGTAAAAAGAGGAGGAAAAAGTAAAAAGAGGAGGAAAAAGTAAAAATAGGAGGAAAAAGTGAAAGAGGAGGAACAAGTAAAAAGAGGAGGAACAAGTAAAAAGAGGAGGAAAAAGTAAAAAGAGGAGGAAAAAGTAAAAGAGGAGGTAAAAGTAAAAAGAGGAGGAAAAAGTAAAAATAGGAGGAAAAAGTGAAAGAGGAGGAACAAGTAAAAAGAGGAGGAAAAAGTAAAAAGAGGAGGAAAAAGTAAAAAGAGGAGGAAAAAGTAAAAAGAGGAGGAACAAGTAAAAAGAGGAGGAAAAAGTAAAAAGAGGAGGAAAAAGTAAAAAGAGGAGGAAAAAGTAAAAAGAGGAGGAAAAAGTGAAAGAGGAGGAACAAGTAAAAAGAGGAGGAACAAGTAAAAAGAGGAGGAAAAAGTAAAAAGAGGAGGAAAAAGTAAAAAGAGGAGGAAAAAGTAAAAAGAGGAGGAAAAAGTAAAAAGAGGAGGAAAAAGGAAAAATAGGAGGAAAAAGTGAAAGAGGAGGAACAAGTAAAAAGAGGAGGAAAAAGTAAAAAGAGGAGGAAAAAGTAAAAGAGGAGGTAAAAGTAAAAAGAGGAGGAAAAAGTAAAAATAGGAGGAAAAAGTGAAAGAGAAGGAACAAGTAAAAAGAGGAGGAACAAGTAAAAAGAGGAGGAACAAGTAAAAAGAGGAGGAAAAAGTAAAAAGAGGAGGAAAAAGTAAAAAGAGGATGAAAAAGTAAAAGAGGAGGAAAAAGTAAAAAGAGGAGGAAAAAGTAAAAAGAGGAGGAAAAGTCGAAAAAGGAAGAAAAAAAGCAAAAAGATGATGATGAAGAAGAGGACGAAGATGAGAAATAAAAGGAAATAGCTATTTCTTTTTTCTGTTGATTATTTCATCCCAAGCAAGGTGATGAAGCCACTAAGACGCAAAGGATTATTGAATATGAGAAAAAATACTATAAAGGAGAGAGTACACTAAAATAACAAGAATCAAGAAGACAGAATGTAATCGGTCCTGACTTGACATCTCGAATTCCGTCACTTTTTCACCGACATGACATGGCACCCCTCTGTCTTTTCTACAAATATTTTCATGGTATCTGTTCGACCTGACCACATTTCTGTCTGACATTTGTATGGCTGACGCTAGACTCCTGAGGAACAACACACTACGCCTTCTTGGCCTCACGTTTTCAGCTGACTTGAAGTGTAGCGACTACCTCGAATCAATAGCTGAATCTACTGCAAGGAAAGTTGTGCCACGGTATCGTGCCAGAAAATCTTTCTCGTCAGAGTCCATCTTGCGCAATTACAAATACCATTCGTCCGTACATGGAATCCAGCTGTCATATCCGGTCTGGTGTTCCTGCTATTCATCTCGATGTTCTTGACGAAACCCGAAGAATGGTCTTCAGTGTAATCGATCCTGACTTGACATCTCCACTTCAGTCACTTTCTCACCGATGTGACGTAGCCTCACCCTGTCTTTTCTACATATATATTCATGGCAACTATTCTGACGTGCTATCTTTCCTGATGCTCCGAGTATATGAATTTAAGCATTCTACTAGATTGGCATTTAGGTCCCACCGTTTTACTGGTGAAATAGATAAATCCAACCGCCACTTCTTCTCCAGCAGTTTCTTTTCTCGAACTTCTGGACTGTGGAATTCACTTCCGTTTACATGATTTCCTAATGACTAAAATCTTCAAAAATTTAAATGCAACGTCAATCGCCATCTTCCATTGCCTTGATCCCTGTTCTTCTTTTATCCTTTCCTCATGCCCCTCTCTACAGTCTTTTCCCCCACTTTCCCTCTCTGTAACCCAATGTGTGATAGTGGCACTCTCGCCTTGCTTGGGAGCGAAATGATTAAAAAAAAACAACAAAAAATAAATAAATAAAAAACAAATAAGACAGAAGATAGCGATTGACATTGATTTTAAATTTTTGAACAACAAAGTTTACTGCGAAACAAAAACCTGGAAGTGAGTTCCACAAGCGAGAAGTGTAATAGAAGAATCTTTTTGCATAGAACTTACGATTACATCTAGACAGTTGAACTGTAAAATGCTATGATATTACCACCAGTCTCATTACGCTTAAATTACCACGTACCATAGGAGAAATATTGTCAGAACAAATACCATGAAAGTATTTATTGAAAAGGGAGAGGGAAGCTATATTACTGCGATTAGAAAATGACTGGTGGGATGCCAGGTGAGGACCAATACCACTTCAGATTCATTTTTGGATTTTATCAAGAATATATTGTGGGACCATATGTAACAGCAATATTCAAAACAAGAACGAATGATAGACTTACAAATATGCAAGATAGATTCTGGAGAGAGAAGAAATATTTAAAAGGAAAAAAAAGGGAGATGATAATGATTCATATTGCATTTATATTTTTGAAGAGCAAAGATGACTGCAATGCCTCCAGCCGGAAGAGAGTTCCACAAGCCAGTAATGTTATAGAAGAAGCCGTTGCCATAGAACTTACGATTACGTCTCGCCATTTCAACTGTAAAATAACGAGACCTTGCCGCCAATCTAGTACTGCGCTGAAATTCATATGTACCATAGATGACAGTTCATCAGAATAATTAACATGAAAGGTTTTATCGAAAAGACACAGGGAAGATACTCTACGGCAGTGGGAAAGTATCTGAAGCTGAGATGCCAGATCAGGAATAATAATAATTCTGATTCTTCTTTTTATTTTATCAAGAATCTCTAAATATATAACAGGAGCACCAGAAAGCATAACTAGGAAAGTTGGTTCGCTGTTACAATTTTTCTCAACAGAATTTATCTTGCCGATTTATAAGTCCGCCATTGCATTGAATATTGTAACCGCACCTGGTTTGGTGCTTCTGCTATGTATCTAGAGATTCTTGACAAAATCCAAAGAAGAATCTGCAATATTATTGATCATGGCCTAGCATCTCGAACGCATCTTCCTGTCGTTGTTGTTAATTTTTATAATTTTTTCATGATAATTGTTGGTTGGTTGTTTGGTTGGTTGGGGTTTTATGGCATATCAACCACTATGGGTTATTTAATGCCAGATCCAGTATTTACTAAATATATCAAAAACGTATAGCTGGCAACATCATTGTTTCAAAAACGTATAGCTGGCAACATCATTGTTTCAAAAATGTATAGCTGGCAGCATCATTGTTTCAAAAACGTATAGCTGGCTCAAAAAAGTATAGTTGGCAACATTATTGTTTCAAAAAAGTGTAGTTGGCAACATCATTGTTTCAATGTGCTGGAAAAGACCTGGAAGTTCAGTATTTTCCCATAGCTGGGACAACAACAGGTGCTACCACCCAGGGTCAGGGTGGACCTGGGAACACCAGCAATTAAGAGGTGGTTCCAAGCTTCCTCAAAACCTCCTGATCAGAGGCCTTGCCGTTGGATGCAGTTTAACGTCGTACCCAGGACGCATGGTAATTGTTCTGATCAGCTTTTCTAAATTAGTAACTTGAATTACGAATTTAAATGCAGTACTTGATTGACTGTTAGATCCCATCATTTTAAATTTTGAAATGCTTAGCTAATAATTTCCTCTCACGCACTTCTCGCCGACGGAACTCTTTTGTGGCGTCTTGCTTTTCCAGTTAAATTTGATTTTCAAGCGTCAACAAAAAATCTTCTTAAAACCTGTACTTTTATCGTCAATTCTCCTCATTAATATATTCGTAGTTTCTTTTCCGTTCAGGAACTCTTTGCGTCTTGGTGGCTTTATTGCTTTGCTTAAGATGCAACGAATAGAAAAAAAAACAAAACAAAACATGTTTATCTTTTTACAACCGTTATCTCCAGAGCATAAATATCACGTAATCGTTATTACTGTTCTTGTTGTCCAAATTGTGGTAAGTGCTATTATATATATATATCTATTTTTTATAGCTAACATTACTAACTTATCTTCAACGGAATCTTGTACAATTTCCGAATTCTTCCAATTTTCCACCTGCCAATTCCGTTTTATCACAGCGAGTCGACCGTTGTGGTCAACGGCCTTTTCTATGTCCTTGTTGATCCACAGTCCATGTCTAATGGTGTTACATCTAGTTGTTATTTAGTACTAATTAGTTATGGCTTACCACATTTCCAATGATCTCAAGTACACACTACCATTTCCAAGGTTTTTATTAATAAATTGAATTGGTTTTTACGGTTTATTAACGCTTGTGTCATTTATATTCCTGGCATATTTTTGTATTGTATGAATAATTCTTTTTTGTAAGTGAATATTAAATAAATAATGTATGAAAAGAAAACTGATTATATATATGGTATATTTGGGCAGCAATTATTCGTTGACACAAGTTTGATTTAATACGGCGCATCGTGCATAAACAGTCGAATGTTCATATATATTTCTTTTTCTTTGAGCACTTTCGACTTTGCGGTCAGTATCAAGAAAAGTCTATGGAGTAGTTTTAATCCTTTGTCTGCCTCTTGGTATTTATTCGGACGCTGGACCTTATCCGGAATTTGGAAAAGTATAATGTAATAATTAAAATAAATAACTTATCGGTTCTATTTAATTCAAAATTGTTATATATATATATATATATATATATATATATATATATATATATATATATATATATCTT
>OZ038512.1:7981363-7986363 GCA_964036315.1 Acanthosepion esculentum
TAAATTCTGTGATAAATACCCTGAAACAAATGACCCTATTTATCAGGTTGCAATATGTTAGCACCAACTGAATATAAAACTCGGAATGATAGAGCGGGCCAATATCTGCGCTGGTAAACGTGCAACATTTACGGAAACTGTAAGAAAATGCTATGAACGTCACCCTGACCCGGTTACAGAGATAGGATCTTTAGCAATTTTATAGGGCTTTAGAATACACTCAGAAAGAAAAATGACAGCTTATTGTCCAAACATTGTGATGAAAGACCACAAAAAGAGAATGTGCTTTCTTATTGACTTGGAAGTCCGTGCAAATTGTAATGTATCTTTGAAGTTTATCAAAAGCTAACAAAATACACGGATCTTGAAGTGGAGATTCTAAAAGTGTGGCACATGAGGATAGCAATATTTGCATTTGTCGTTAGAGCCCTCGGATTGAATGGAAACGGTTCCATAGACTTATTGAATTGATTCCTGGTAGCCCATTCTATATAGAAATGCTAACTTTGGTACTCAAAAGTACAGCTCGCGAATTATCAGGAAGAAGACAAGGATCCGGTTACGGAGCTGACAAAGTAATGGAGTGTAGAACTAATTCCCGTAGTACTTGGTGAGCTCGGAATAGCGCTGAGAAAACAGAAAAAAACAGGGTTTAGGGAGAATTGGAATTGAGGCCCAGATTGCAGTCCCCCAGAAAACGCCTATGATTTACTCTGAGATGATCCTCAGAAATGTTCCTGATCTGTGACAGGTGTTTTATACCATGTCACAAGAAAAGACTTTAAATTGACTACGTCAATGTGGAACAACAGTATAATAATAATCTATATCTATAAAAGGCAGGATGTGTGTGTGTGTGTGTGTGTGTGTGTGTGTGTAACGAATACACGGCCGCAATTCTCGAAGGATTTGCACCAAAATTTACATGCACATGATCCAAGTTAGTGAAAAGCCAAGACCGATTTTGCATTTCCCAACTCCCATCGATAGTGGAAATAAGCGATTTTTCATGCTTCTACGGTAGTTTTCATGTAGTTTGCGGCCATTTTCTACTGGCCAGTGTGAGAGCCTATAGGTGGCTGCCACGAATATGCAGGAAGATTCTATTGGCCAGCGTGAGAGCCAATAGCTGACTGACACGAATGCAAAAAAAATTGATAGCTGCATTCGTCACAAGTGGGAAAAATTTAAATCTGCATGGCACTTTACTCCAATTGGCTCATTCGCTTGCTTAAACTCAACGTTGATTCTGATTCCGCAGAACTGGGTTGGGTGTGAAAAAATATTTGTAAACATTCTTTTTGCATTCGGTTTTTTTCCAGTTACGACTCCTTTTTTAAAGCTGATCGTTTTGTGTTCATTTTGATTAGTTCTTTTTTCGTAACAGCTTTAATGTTTAGTATAGATCTTAGAAAAAATTCGCAGTGTGAGATAGGCAAGACGTAAGGCATGTAACAACATCAGCACGGCAAAGGGCACTCCTTTAAAGGCAAGGAAGGGTAAAAATATTTTAAGTCAAGTGATAGCGATTGCTGTATGAGTCGTACGATTTTTGACTCAAGCACGGGCAACGCCGGGCCATGCTGCTAGTAATAATAATAATAATAATAATAATAATAATAATAATAATAATAATTAATTTTGGGGCGTCAATACAACTGAAAGTAAATGACAAATAATAGATGAGGACATTAGGGCAGTTCGATTTTGTAATCAAGAAATTGCACTTAATTTGCAAGTTGTGTTCTGACATGATAAATAAGGACACAAAGTATTTTTCACAAATTCTTAGCGATTTTTGAGGAACGATCTTCCTGATGTCATAGGTTCCCAAGTAGGTGTCTATGCGGACGACAATACTATTTATTCCTGGCTCAAAAACAAATCTAGTGTCGCTGACAAAACTAATCTGGCCGTTTGTCTCGAAAAGGAACTGCAGTCGGTTGCGGACTGAGGCAGGAATTGGCTGGTTAAATTTAATACCTCAAAAACAAAACTGTTCTCCATTACTCAATACAGAGAACCATACCTGCCTCCCATTAGAATGTCTGACGCTCAACTCTACGAGAACACCTCTTTGCGACTGCTCGGTCTCACATTGTCTGCTGTCCTGAGTGGGAACACATACATTGAGTCAATAGCTTCGTCCACCGCATATTAAAAAATATGATTCCTTCGCTACCTAAGAGTTCTCATGTTTCAAAGGCGAGAGCCGAGACCCTCAATATAATTATTGAAATTTAGTTGAATTGCGGTGTTAAGTCTCGCTTCATATTCAAGCGAAGATTTAGGAATCCTAAGTCCGAATTCCTAAATTTTCGCTTGAAGATGAAGCGGGACTTAACACCTCAATATATATATATATATATATATATATATATATATATATATATATATATATATATATATATATATATATATATATCGTATAATGGGTATAAATACGTTGGACAGCAGTGGTGTATCTACATCAAGCTGATGACGAGTATTGTTTTTTTTTTATGTTAATATGAATAACATTTCATTTCCAACATCCGTTTTGGTTATTCCTCATTCAGTAATCTTTCCTGGTTGCAACGATATATATATATATATATATATATATATATATATATATATATATATATATATATATATATATATACGTGTGTGTGTGTGTGTGTGTGAGTGAATGTGTTAGTATGTGTAGATGCACACACACACACATGCATACACACACGCACGCACACATGTGTGTGTGTGCTTCATTAAAGACGACAGACAAGGGATTACGATTAAGTTTTTATTAAATTTTTCTTGTCTTTGAAACGAAAAAATAAAATCCTCCTTGATAATGGCTAAATGTATAGCTGAAAGTGCTCGGAAATGTATAACATTTGGACATATTCCATCCACTCTGTGTCAAGAAAAGACACAACAAAAATAGAATAAAAAGCTTAATCGTAGTTCCTAATCGGTAAACTATAATAAGACATGTATAAATGAAGGATTCGTGCGTAAATATAAAATATCTTTATACATATATATATATATATATATATATATATATATATATATATATATATATATATATTTAGGCAGCAATCCTTCATCATTCATGTCTTTAATAAAACATCTATAAATAAAAGATTGCTGCATAAATATAAATATACAATATATATACATATATATATATATATATATATATATATATATAATAAAAAGTCTTAAACACTAATATTCCATGGTTATAATTTATAATCATTGGAATCGTAATCACGATCCAATTCCTCAGACCTACATATTCAAAAAAGAAATCGGGAAATATTTTTAAAAGATTTTTTTTACCTCACTATATATATATATAGAGAGAGTTTTTGAGTTTGTAGGTCTGATGAATTGGATCGCGATTACGATTCCAATGTAACAAATTATAACCATGGAATATTAGTGTTTGAGTCTTTTATATTATATTCTTACTCTGTCCTGGACATTGAGTTCTACGTGGATTCTATCCTCTTGGGAATATATATATATATATATATATAAATATATATATATATATATATATATATATATATATATATATATATATATATATATATATATATATATATATATATATATATATATATATATATATATATCCTTGAGGTGGTGTAATGGTTAGCAAGATTTAAAACAATTACGACTGATTTGTGAGTTCCATCCTCACTGGGTGTTCCATGCTTTAGGCAGCAATCCTTCATTGTAAGGTAATACGATTAAGCATTATATATATATATATATATATATATATATATATATATATATATATATATATATATATATATATATATATACATACATAATCATACATATATATATAGATAATATTATTGCTGAATATATATATATATATATATATATATATATATATATATATATATATATAACATTCCGAGAGGATAGAATCCAGGTAGAACTCAATCTCAATTATAATAAATAGTATTAACACTCACACACACACAGAATCACATATATGTGTGTGTGTGTGTGTGTGTGTGTTTGTATGTGTATGCATGGATGTGTACATACGTACACACAAACACGCATGTATATACTGCAGATCCTATTAAATTATTTTTGAACACATATATACATAAATTATGATTACGGCTTATCCTCAGTGATTCCAATAAAATAGTGTATGCGTGTGTGTGAGACAGCGTGCGTGTGTGTATACATGTGTGTGTGTTTGCGTGTATATATATATGTGTGTGTGTGTGTATGTGTATGTGTGTGTCTGTATATATATATATATATATATATATATATATATATATATATATATATATATATATATATATATATTTGTAACCAAAAATATTTGTATAACATTTCTTTATAAATTTTACTATTTTATATTTGTTTTTTTTGTATATATGACTCCTTAATTTTACGAAATATTCTTTCAATTTCAGGCCAGTTTTTATGTCTCGATTCGATTTTAAAAACAATTTTCAATACATTTTAATATTATTGGATTGATTATATATATATATATATATATATATATATATATATATATATATATATATATATATATGTGTGTGTGTGTGTGTGTGTGTGTTTATGTGCGCGTGTGTGTGTGTGTGCGTGTGTGTTTTTCAAGAGATTTTAATATTATTTGATTATATATATATATATGTGTGTCTGTGTGTGTTTCAATACATTTTAATATTATTTGATTGATTATATATATATATGTGTGTGTGTGTGTGTCTGTATCTATATATATATATATGTATTATATTATGTGTTATATATTGACTATACAGATATATATATATATATATATATATATATATATATATATTCATGTGTGTGTGTGTGTGTGTGTGTGTGTGTGTGTGTGTGTGTGTGTGTGTGTGTGTGTGTGTGTTGATTTAATAGTCTGGTTAATCAAATTTGCAAGATAAATAACCAACAAAATGATATCTATATTGTCAATAAAATTTATATTTATCATGTATTAAACT
>OZ038512.1:7991363-8011363 GCA_964036315.1 Acanthosepion esculentum
CTACCTTGAAGGACTCTTTGGCTTTGTATTGGGTGAACAATAAATAATATATTTCTGAGTTTATTTAAAAATGTATTGCTGGATGGTTAATTAAATATAACAAAACATTTCTATCTTTTAAAGAAGACTTCAGAAAAATAAATACATCTTCGAAAATGCCTGGTAGCTGTTATGTTGGTTTATTGTGTCCTGCTAGACAATTTTTATCCTCAGAATCTGCCACGTCTAGTTTTAGAGGCACTGTCATATATTTAGAGACTCCTGATAAAATCCAAAGAAGAATCCGCAACATTATTGGTCCAGACCTGACATCTTGGCTTCAGTCACTTCCCCACTGTTGCAATGTAGCATCCCTCTACGGCTTTTAAAAATGCTTTTATGGTAACTGTTCGGAGTATCGTTCCGGAATAGTACCTAGACTTTTTTTTAATTTAAAAGCAGTAGTGGACTGACGACGAGGCATCATCAATTTACATTCTTTGCTAATTGTTGTGGAACCCTGTTCCGTCTCCATGCTGTCCAGCCAACTTTCATCTTCAAATATTTAAAGACAATGTCAATCACTATCTACTCCTTGATTAGTTTTCTATTGTTCTCGATACCCCTTGTATCTAAGTGGCTTTCCTGCCTGTCATGGGGTGAAATGATTAGAAAACAAATTTGAATGCAATGTCAATAGTTATCTACTGTCTTCTTGATTACTCTTCTATTGTTCTCTCTCCTTAATAATGTTTCTCTTTTTTTCTTATTCTTTCACACTAAGTAACCCCTTGTGTCTTAGTGGCTTTACTGCCTTGCATGGGGTGAAATGATTAGAAAACAAATTTGAATGCAATGTCAATCGTTGTTCAGAATATTGATCACTATAGATATTGCGGTCTCTCACAGAATCTGTAATTAAGATTCGTTCAGCATACTTGCATTAGAATCTGCTCTGAGGGTGGTAAAAAAAAAATGTGCCGGAGCATGCGTCTGCAACAGGGACTGGATAGCCAGCTACTTGACAGGCATATTCAGATTGAAACGGTCAGTCATTAATTAGGCGCGGACGTATTCCCCGCTGCCGAGTGTATTAAAACGATTGCTCGTGAATGTGGTGACACAGTAATTAGGAGCTCAATCCCTGGCCAGGTTAGGGAAGTGTGTAATTGAACCCAGTAGGAACAAGGCATGCAATAACTGATAAATATAAAAATAAAATAAAATGAAGAACTAGACGAGATGACCCTAGATAAGGGCAGTGGAAGGAGACCAATATACGCCGTAGATTAAATAAAGAATTCGCTGGAAGTTACCCACTTCGATATGCAAATGCGGAAGGCCGGAGAGCACAACAGCCGAAACAATGTGATAACAACAACAAAGTTGAGAACTGTTGTAAACTAGAATGAGGAATAACAAAAACGGTGGTTGGAAATGAAAATGGTAAACATCACCAAAATACAATACTCGCCAGCGGCGTGAAGTAGGTAAACCACTGCTAGAGGCGGACTACATAGACAGTATATTACACACAATTACAATAGTGTCCAAATAATTTATGCGGATTGGGATATACCTTTTAGTGTTCATAGGTACCGTATATAACAAGTACAATAGTCCGAATATATATATAGCGTAAATAATTCAGTTAAAAATTCCCTGTAGGCTACCCGAATTGATTTACACGTGGGGAAGGCCGGAGGTCACAACGGCCAAAACATTGTGACAGATACAACAAAGATGAGCACAATAGTCCAGATTTAATTAATATAAATAATAACTCTTCATCCCAGTAATTTGGCCAGAAACCATCTTTTTTTTTCTTGCTCGCTTTCACATTAATGCTGTTAGGGAATAACAGTTACTGTAAGCTTGGATATGTGGGTGTTGTAATGGATAATGGATCGATTTTTTAATCGAAAAGCAGAGTTCCGATTCCAGTTGGGGCAATTATTGAACTATTGAAGTTAAATGGAAGATCCTCAAAGAAGCCAGAACTTGTAGATCTTTGCATGAGTTTTGTTTTTATGTCTACAAGAAAAAATGTCTATTATTAAGCTTTTGAATAATAGTCAATTGTTAAACCAAAGATTTGAACCTACCTTTTTTTGTAGACACGTTAAAGATCTTACATTATCTTCTTGCTGAACACTTCTCTCATGTATTATTTTACCTTCTTATATATATATATATATATATATATATATATATATATATATATATATATATATATATATATATATATATATATTTATGTAACGTAAATCATTCAAACGAAAAACAAATACTGAAGCTAATTAGCTTCATTATTTGTTTTTCGTTTGAATGATTTACGTTACATAAATTGAATACGCACTACAAAACCAATATATATATATATATATATATATATATATATATATATATATATATATATATATATATATATATATATCACTGTTATATTACTGATCTATCTTGAATTAATTTTGTAAATTGATTTGTACATGTATACTACTAGTAATAATATTAGATAAAAATAGTTTTATACCTATACTTATATTCCGAGTTATATAGTTTGGTAATAGGCTTATTTGTTTTCTTTTTTTAAAAATTATACTAGTGTTCTATACTTTATATGACTTCTTTATTATATTTTAAATTATGAAATTAAATTTTAATGCAATATTTTAAATAGTTTATTTATTTTGCATGTCTAAAATTTTTACTTCTTGAAAGGGTTTTTTATTTATATACGTATAATTCGATTAAATAATGTCTTTCTTTTTAATAACGTCAAACTTTGATAGTTGCAAAATATCAATGTACCAAGCATTTCCGGTTGAGTTTAAATATTTCGCGATATTTTTTAGCTTAATGTTAACGTTCTTTCATTGGCTGAATTGTTATTCTTTCTTTCTTTATTTATTTATTTCTTTCTTTCTCCATTCATCCCTTTTTTCGTATAGTTGTTTCTCTTTTCTTTTTGCTATTCTATTCTTTTCTTTCCTTTTTTTTATTATTTTTCTTTGGAGTTAGGACGTATTGTCTCTTAATTTTTCTTAACTCTTATATTTTTATTTTCCTTTTTTCCATTTATTGTCTTCTTATCCTCTCCTTCTTGCTTTTACCTGTTTCTTCTTCTTCTTCTTCTTCTTCTTCTTCTTCTTCTTCTTCTTCTTCTTCTTCTTCTTCTTCTTCTTCTTCTCATTATTATTATTTATGTTCCTCGAATGGAAACACTTATATATTTCTTTTTCTTTTATGGTGTTCCTCCTTATGCCTTTTTTTTTAAAAAAAAAAGACAATTGAATAATAGAAAAAAAGATAGTGATATTTCATAAGTAGCATTTTAAATAGAATCGTTGCTAAACCTCTTTGTTCCTCGCCTGTCGAGATCCATTCGCATCGAAACAAAAATGCATCTTTGTCGTGAGTTTGTCCGTATATAACATCTTTATAATATATATATATATATATATATTTAAAGACATTTATATTATGTTTAACGTTCTTTTTATAGATACATGTATTTAAGCAAATGCTCTGTTTTATAATAAACAGTATTAAATAACATTTACCGGCCTGAATGTCCGAGAAATTTTCATAGAAAATTTTCGCTCTCCGACAGGAATCGAACCTGTATCCTATACGGAACCATCATCGCGTGATGTGCCTTAACCTTTCGGCCACAGAGCAGCGTCTGGTTAGCAAGGTCGATTTTACTATCTTTAAACTTAAATCTTCCATGAATCTCTTCTATTCATATCTGCTCTAGCGTATCAAATGTAAACAAATGACGTCATATATATATATATATATATATATATATATATATATATATATATATATATATATATATATATATATATATATATATATATATATATATATAAGACCGCGTTATGTGAATGTTATTCTGAACTGAGACTCAGATCCCCCCAAGTATGGCTTAATTAGTAAGACTTGTACCACTAACCCAATATTATCTGAACAGAAAATTCTTACAATCTAAAGATATTTTCTTCATTTAAATAACCTACAAAGTGTTGATAAGTCGTAGAAAATGAATCAATCAAACAATGAAATCCTGATTAGCTACACACGCATGTCTTTTAGATTTATTTATATTCTCTGAAATATAAATATATAGAAACTAGAGTAGCCACAAAGTGGAGGATCAGTTTACATATTGATTGTAATATGTAATTATTACCCCGCTTTATATCAACATAATAATTTATTTGTTTACTGAATTCTGATTATGTTTGAATCCACCCCTTCTCCCAGCTATAGGTTAAAGAGTAAGATTTGTATCACTATGACAGTATTATCTCCCAAAATTCTAACAATATAAAAAATAGTTCCTGGATTTAAAATAAACTGAAAAGGGTTAATAAACCTTATAACGCGAATCAATTAATGAATCTAGAGTGCGTGGCCGGACATTTAGCCGACGCACATTTGGTCGAGGACATTTGGCCGAACTGACATTTGGCCGACGGACATTTCACCGAAAAAGTATAAGTAAAAATATTAACAAGCAATACTTTAAGTATTTTAATTAATAGTATTATAAGGTAGAATGAGACTAATAATTATGACTGAATTTCAAGTGATTAAATTACAAAAATTTCTATTTCAATATTTGTTTATTGAAATTAGTATTTAAAAAAAATATTTCAATGTATCTGAGTAAAAAGTAGAACCTAATTATTTACATTCGTATTTAACAGAAAGATAAAAGCTACTTTATCTCTTTAAGGTGATGATCAGTAAAAGCAAAAATTGAAAGATCTTTTATATCGTAAAATCTTAAGATTTTTGCTGTAGTAAATGTGTTTTTTTCTCGAAATACTTATCATCTTGCAGCAATATTTGAAATAGAATTTAATATATATAGAATAGATTTTGAAACAAGCCAGGTAAAGCTACGACATTTTATAAATTAATACAGTAAACAAATATAAATATATGTAGCCTATTGCGATAAAGAGTGTGACATCCATGTAACTACGCCATTACTTTTTCGGTCAATGTCCATTCGGTTAAATGTCTGCTGGGTGAAATGTTACGTCCACCAAATGTTCCTTCGTCGAAGAAATATTTGTCTTCAAATGTCCCTCGGCCAAATGTGCCTTCGGCCAAATATCCCTCAGCCAAATTTTCCTTCGGCCAAATTTCCGTCGCCGAAATATCCGTCGTTCAAATGTCCCTCGGCCAAATGTCCCTCGGCCAAATGTCCCTCGGCCAAATGTCCCTCGGACAAATGTACCTCAACCAAATAGCCGTCGCCCAAATATCCGTCGTTCAAATACCCCTCGGCCAAATGTTTCTCAGCCAAAAATCCGCCGCCCAATTATCCGTCGTTGAAATGTCGCTCGGCCAAATAGCCGTCGCCCAAATATCCGTCGTTCAAATACCCCTCGGCCAAATGCCATTCGGCCAAATTTCCCTCGGCCAAATATCCCTCGTTCAAATGTCCCTCGTCCAAAGGTGCCTTGGCCAAATGGCCGTCGCCCAAATATCTCTCGGACAAATGTCCTTCGGCAAAATGCCCCTCGGCCAAATGTTCCCCAGCCAAAAATCCGCCGCCTAAATATCCGTCGTTGAAATATCTCTCGGCCAAATAGCCGTTGCCCAAATATATCTCGGCCAAATCTCCCTCGGCTAAATGGTCGTCGCCCAAATGTCCGTCGTTCAAATGTCCATCGGCCAAATGTCCCTCAGTCACATGTCCCTCGGCCAAATATCCGTCGCCCAAATATCCGTCGTTCAAATGTCCCTCGGGCAAATGGCCGTCGTTCAAATGTCCCTCGGCCAAATGTGCCTTAGCCAAATGGCCGTCTCCCAAATATCTCTTGGCCAAATGTCCCTCGGCCAAATGTTCCTCGGCCAAATGGCCGTCGCCCAAATATCACACGGCCAAATGTCCCTCGGCCAAATGCCCCTCGGCCAAATGTTTTTCAGCCAAAAATCCGCCGCCCATATATCCGTCGTTGAAATGTCTCTCGGCCAAATGTCCGTCGCCCAAATATCCGTTGTTCAAATGTCCTTCGGCCAAATATCTCTCGGCCAAATCTCCCTCGGCTAAATGGTCGTCGCCCAAATATCCGTCGTTCAAATGTCCCTCGGCCAAATGTCAATCGCCCATATATCCGTCGTTCAAATGTCCCTCGGCCAAATGGCCGTCGTTCAAATGTCCCTCGTCCGAATGTGCCTCAGCCAAATGGCCGTCGCCCAAATATCTCTCGGCCAAATGTCCCTCGGCCAAATGTTCGTCGCCCAAATATCTCTCGGCCAAATGTCCCTCAGCCAAATAGCCGTCACCCAAATATCACTCGGCCAAATGTCCCTCGGCCAAATGTCCCTCGGCCAAATATCCCTCGGCCAAATGTCCCTCGGCTAAATGTCTCTCGGCCAAACTGCCGTCACCCAAATACCCGTCGTTCAAATATCCCTCGGCCAAATGTTCCTTCGGCCGAATGTCCCTCAGCCAAATGTCCCTCAGCCAAATGTCCCTCAGCCAAAAATCTGCCGCCCAAATATCCGTCGTCGAAATGTCTATCGGCCAAATGTCCGTCGCCCAAATATCCGTCGATCAAATGTCCCTCGGCCAAATAGCCGTCGCCCAAATATCTCTCCGCCAAATCTCCCTCGGCTAAATGGTCGTCGCCCAAATATCCGTCGTTCAAAAGTCCTTCGGCCAAATGTCCCTCGGCCAAATATCAGTAGTTTAAATTTACCTCGGCCAAATGTCCGTCGCCCAAATATCCGTCGTCCAAATGTCCATTACCCAAATATCCGTGGTTCAAATGTCCCTCGGCCAAATGTCCCTCAGCTAAATGTCCCTCGGCCAAACTGCAGTCACCCAAATACCCGTCGTTCAAATGTCCCTCGGCCAAATGTTCCTTCAGCCGAATGTCCCTCAGCCAAATGTCCCTCGGCCAAATGGCCGTCGCCCAAATGGCCGTTAGTTGAAATGTTCGTCTCCCAAATATCCTAGTAAGACCTATCAAATTTTGAGTGAGTAATTAGTGTGGTGTTTGGTGTTTGGCTTATATACTCAGCTTATTTCAAATCTCTTCACCGCATCTCAATAAGATTAGGTTCCGAATTTTGACTTACAATTTCATAACGCACAACATTTCTTTTCTTTTGATGCATTCCTTGATGGATTTACTGTGATATCCTTGGCCATTGGGATCTTGCATGACTCTCACCTGATTCAATTTTATGAAAGACGCTATCCGATTTTTCGTAAGCGTTTTCTACAGTAAACATTCAATCATCGATTCTATAATGA
The DNA here is from genome assembly GCA_964036315.1 of Acanthosepion esculentum. NCBI lineage: Eukaryota > Metazoa > Mollusca > Cephalopoda > Sepiida > Sepiidae > Acanthosepion > Acanthosepion esculentum. Next base: position 7,998,631 of record OZ038512.1, read on the forward strand.
TGAACTCCTCTTTTATCAACTTACGGCCTGCTCTTTACCCCTCTTCAACTTTACGTTATATGAAAACGGCAAAAACGTGTCGTCCTGAGTATGAGGAGAAGCTACAACCGACAGCAAGATGATTGGAGTTTTTGACGAGCGGAAAACTAATTCTTAATACACCAATTGTCTTTTTTTATCGTTTTCACAAGCAAAGCATTAAAGTCAATATGACACAAGGGGTTACTGAGTGAAGAAGATTAAGATATCAGAAATATTACTCAGGAGCGACAAAAAAAGAAGAGTAATCAGGAGGATAATAGATAGCGACCGACATTGCATTTACATTTTTGAAGATTAAAGTTGTCTGGAAAGCATGGAACCGCAAGGAATTTCCAAAAGGGGGAAGTGAAGTGGGAGAAAAGAAAATATTCGCATAAAACTTACGGTTACAAGAAGCCAGCTCAACGGTAAATTGGTGAGGCCTCGTCTCCAGTCTTGTACTGCACTTAAATTCATAGAGTCTAGTTACCATAGCCAAGACCTCACCAGAGTAGTTACCCTAGCAGTATTTATAGAAAAGCTAAAGAATGTGATTTTACGAGGGTGTGAATGTGATTGAAGCCGATACACCAGAACAGGGTCAATAATATTGCTGATTCTTCTTTGGATTTTATCAAGAATCTCTAAAATTATAGCAGGAGCACCGGACCATATGTGGAAGCAATATTGTAATCATAGACTAAGAGTAGACTTATAAATATGTCCGATACATTAGGGAGAAGAAAATGGTTAAGCACAACACAGTGAACTAACTTTCTTTATGTTTGACTGCAGTAGTTGTCGAAATGATGCCAGTGTTTATCTTCTGTCTGGTTTTTGTTTCATAGACGTGTTTGGATATGACCGTAAGGCCATAGATTTTTAAATTCAGGGCTTTCCTTCTCCTAGGAGGACTGTTTTCCTTGGCTAACAAGCTCCAACTACCAGAAGTAGCTGGTTATGAGGAGCTAGTAATACGAATTGGGCCTTTCTTCATCTTGGAGCAGGAAAGTCCAGCTCCAAGATGAAGATTCCATCAGATTTTCATCACGCCCAAACACTATTGACTTGACTGTCGATTAGTTGTCCTACGGCAATTGTCTACGGCGGATGTTACTCCGAACCAGGCTACGAAATTTGAAACGCTGCATGAGCACAATGGCCACTGAGCAAATCAAAGTATTATCGACTGGTTCGGAAACCCTCCTGAGTTAAATCCAATCGTAAATCTGTCCTCAATCTGCAAGGAACGATTTCGAGGAATGAAGATACGAAGGACCAACGCGTGCACTGGTCATGTTTCACTGGAAAAATACGAAAGAAAAGGTAATTAATAACGGAATTAATCATTTTGCTTTATTAATTTGAACAAGGATGTAACTATAGCTCTCAGCATCCGAGTAAACATTGCTGAGTGAGTGAAGGTGGTTAATATAATAACAGTGTGAAATAGTTTATATACATTGATTCGTTAAAAGGTGCAAATATGCTGAACTAGTTCCCGTAGAATGCATCATTTCCTAGCAAGAAAATTGTATTTCTATTAATTAAATCTTCTAAATAATTTCATAAAATATTTTTCGTTTTTATTTATTTCGTTATGTTACCCACATCTCTAAACAAAATTTAAATTAAAATCAAATCTCTATAAGTTTAAAATATCGAAAAAGACAAATGCTTACATAAGGTATCCTAACTTCTTACGTGGCAACAAAAATGAAAATATTTCTTTTTTCAAAACTTATTAAAGATTTCGAAACTAGAAAAATGAATCGAAAGACGAGATATTTAAACAGAAAACAGGAAAGAACGCTAGTCTAAAAGTTAACTTTTAAAGTTTATCTGATTTTTTTTTTAAGTTTCGTGCATAGAAAAAACAAAATGGCGGAAGAAGCAGAAGCGGTAAAGACGCCAGAAAGTTTTAAGCGGGGTTGGTTGGCTGGGAAGGAGGCGAGGATTTAGTGTCAGAGATGCTACCAGCATGTGACAGCCAACATGTGACGCGAAGAGGAAAAGTGCATTTGGCTAGAAGTGATATGGAGTTGGCATTTGTTTTCGTCATTTTCTGTTTCATTGTTGGATTTATTGTTTAACGACAGCGTTGTAGTTCGACGCCGATGAATGTATCAAGTGATTTGCTCAGAGAGGTTTTGATTTTGTTTTTCTTTTAAATACATGTACATAAAGAACAGGAACAAAATGCACGACGGAATGAACACACTTGGTCGGCGATAGTAACAAGAGATTATCATTAGTGGAAAAGGGTTGCTTGAATTGTTTAAGGCGTTCTTCTTGTTCGTTATTCTTCGTTTGAATTGGTTGAGAGAGAAAGCGTTAATGTTGGTGAGAGATTGTTGAAAATCATTTTAGGCCAAAGTTTGGAGAGAAAAAAAGTAGATAAGAAAGGTGACAGTTAAAATGGGCTGAAAAAGGAAAGATGTGAAAAGATTTAGCCTTTGTCATTTAAAATTTCTAGGAAGCGATAAGAAACGACGAACGGGGCAGAAAGTGGAAGAAAATCAAAAGAAAACAAAACAGAATTTAAACTCGAAGAACTATGAAGGAATCGGTAAAAAACAACAACAGCAACAAAACAAAAAGGACAAAGATAAAGAATACTTTAGGTGTGAAAATAAAACGAGGAATAGACGATGTACATTTAAATGATGAAGCAAATCGTTACAACGAAGACAAATACGAAAGACAAGAATTTAAAGATTAAGATCTTAAAAGAAAGAAGAGAACCTGGATGAAAAACAAAAGAAACGTTAAAGTTGATAATCCGACAGAATTGTAAAGAAAGTTTTCTCTGATTTTCTATTGTACATTACAAACAAAGTTACTAATGGTTATCCTGGACAAGATAGCCTGACGGAGCCCATCAATTCCCAGATTGTTTTTGAATTCCTTCTCTTAATCTGGTTACTATAGGACCTAGTTTGTCCTGCTATTTACCAATAACTGGACTCAGGATGAGAGATATATCTATATCTTTCCCAAGGATATTAGCACGTAAGTGTATGTAATAATCACCAATATTAACCCCATTGCTTCTTGGAACCTCATTGCATCTGTCAACAATTTTATGCATGCTACGCTAAATCCAAATTCAGGGCTTCTGTTAGAGCAGAATTTCTCAATCACACTAATGCGCACTGAAACGTAGTCAGGTGTGCCCCAAATTATCAGAAAAGTAATTTATGAATTATTTTTATATTTATAAATCTTTATTCTTAAAAAGCTAGAAGGACCAAGCAGAGGTCTTCCATATTTAAGTCAGGATTTTTTTAATTTCATAGTGGAGTGAATAATGTTTTTCCTTTTGCCTTACACAAGGGATTTAAATAACTCATTATCGGTTTTTATAAAGAATAGATTCTTTATCAATCCATTTAAATAAAAACTGCATCGCTAATCTGCGAATGATAAATCAAAACTGCATATTTTCAAATTTCATGACTGATTTTTCCTAATTAAAAATTAAAATGGATCCCAGAGTTTTAGTTATTCTGAAGGGAGTTTCATTAAGACGGATCAAAGTCAGCAGTATATAAATCAGTGTTATTGATGACAATTTACTTATTTCTCTATTGGATCATGTTATTTAAGCCATGGCAATTATGTGTGAAAAATAATCACCCAAATGTATGCCAAGGCTTCGGCTTCTACTCGATGGTCAAACTTTTTGATGATATCCCTGTATAGTTGCTCATCGATCTCAACAATATGCCTTATTATCTCATCCTGCAGCTGTTGAATTGTTGTTGGCTTGTTGGCATAGACCTTACTTTTGAGATGACCCCAAAGGAAGAAATCTAAAGGCGTCAAGTGGCACGATCGTGGTGGCCAATTGAATTCGTTGTTTCGAGAGATGATGCTACCTGGGAACTTTTCATTGCATTTCTGTTTGAACGTCCATTTTCGTAATAGGCTTCGATAACTTTAACACGTTGTTTGATTGTTAATCTTTTCATGGTTGAAGTTGCCAAAGACTTAAGTTGTTAAATCTGAAAGTAAAAGAAAAAAAAATCATTAGACGCTTAAACTTAATTCACCTTTAAAATCGGTCCAAACTATTGGAACATCCTTTAGTAGCTTGATTGTGTCAGTCGACTGTTTGCCAGGCCTTTAGCACAGATTAAAGTGCGATTATTCCACAGCGGTGACCTATATGAGTATTGACCAGATTTAATGTTCTTAATATATATATATATATATATATATATATATATATATATATATATATATATATATATATATATATATATATATGCATTTTTTTTTTGAACGTCCATTTTCGCAATAGGCTCCGATAACTTTAACACGTTGTTTGATTGATAATCTTTTCATGGTTGAAGTTGCCAAAGACTTAAGTTGTTAAATCTGAAAGTAAAAGAAAAAGATTATTTGACACTTAAACTTAATTCACATTTAAATATCGGTCCAAGTTATTGAAACAAAATTTACAAGTCTGCGTTGAATTAAAATAGAAGGTTGAGAAACGATGTGCTAGAGGAACCCCACACTGATTTACCATATCTTCATAGATAAATCCGTACACACCGCTATTTGATAAATGAGGCTTGATAATATGGTTAGAGGTCTTGAATTCAGATCCATACCGCCAAGATTGAGTAAATGATTTATAACACTAGAAGTTGTGGATTGACCCACTCATGTCCAAATTTGGTGGTATCCAATTGCAAATCCAAATCTAGGACCTTCTCACTCCTGTTGGGTAACACCTCCATGATGGATCTCCACTACTTCTTCTTTTGGGTTATACTGGGCTATGTAGGATCGCGGTATGAGGTCGGATCGCCTTATAGTTCATTTTCACTGCTTTCGTGTCCAGTCTATCGCTCTAAACTTCGAACTGTTGTCTCTGTGACGAGAGACGTGATCAAAACATCTATGTTTCCTCTTGTTGATGCTCTCGATTATGCCATTCACTCCCGTCTGCTGACGCATCCAAGTGTTTTTCTTCCTGTTACGTAAGCAGATGCGCAGCATGATTCGCTTCTTTTACCGCTAGGCCACTTCAAATGTCTTTGCATTGAGGTGCGAGCGCCCATGTCTCACTTTTATAAGTCATCCTTGGCAGAGCAACAATTAATATGATATATATATATATATATATATATATATATATATATATATATATATATATATATATATATATATATATATATAATGTGTGTGTTACAGCAAAAAAATTACCTCAGCATAGAAGATAGCCAGCCGCGTACAGAACGGCTTGCAATAGACTATCGTCAGCCCCTAAGTGTCTGTTTCGCAGCATTGTATTAAATTTATTTTCAATTCAGTCCACCTCTAGTAGACGCCTTGTTAATTAGAATAGGTTTGTGTTAGCGATTAATGGGGGCGTACGATATCTTATACCGGGGGCAGCGGTCTGGGGCTGGAGTTTATTTATGGCCAGGACCTTTCGTTTTTTTGTATTTTAATATCAGTTCATACTATGTGGCGTTTCTTATAAAAGCCCCGAGAGTGTTTTTTTCTGGGATTCACAATAAATAGTTTTTGTACAACAGGTGTCCAATATTATCAGTAAGTGATGGGGGATTTAAACTTAAGCCTGTTAAGATTAGAAAGTAAATTAGTTGAGTTATAGATTTAAAGGTTCTATGTAAAAGCAGAGCAGCCAGTGGAATAAATCATGCTGTCCAACACACTTATATGCACACATATCTTCATACATTCATATATGTACATTTACATGTCCATACATATATGCCACTATACGCACGCACACACACACACACACACACACACACACACACACACACATATATATATATATATATATATATATATATATATATATATGTATATATGTATGTATGTATGTATTGGATGTAACAGCCAAATTATCTATATCGTGTAACACCATAATTATCCATCCATAAACTGCTTAATATCTAAAAAAAAACACTAAATTAATTGAGTCTCTTTTTTCCACGTTTTCAAATAATACCTTTAGCCATCTTGACACCCATTTTTCGTAAGAATCACTGACAAACCTTTGAGTTATTCAGTTAAAAAGAGAGCAGTTTAAAATTGTTTTGTGTCAGACACACTGTCTTCGTAACTGAGCAATTGGGAGAGGAAAAACTATTCACGCTTTCAGTAATGCTAACGAAATTTATATTCTGGCTTCCTTCTTCAAAGTCCATTCAAGAACCATCAAGAGAATGGTTAATAAGTTTAAAATTGGGATCAGTAGATCAGCAAGAGAGATCATCATTTCAACATACAGCTAAAAAGATCAATTAGAAATGTTCCAAATCAATCGATAACACGTTTGGTACGTGAGTGAGTAGTTACAGCTATGACAGTGCAAAGATCAGTGAAAGAAGACTTGAAAATGAAATCGTGCGTGAAACGTATGAGGCAACTTGTTACTCCAGGACAGAAAGTTAGAAGGTTAGAGAGGACGAAGATCATCTTGAATAAGTTGGAAAGTTATCCGGCAATAATATAGACATATTTGAACTTTATTTCAATCCTTCATTAGCTTCCGAACCTTAGCAATGATATGATGTCTCTATATATAAGTGTAAACATGTATATCAAAATCAAGTGGTGACAGTCTGTTTCCAGCTTGAACGCAAATCATGAAGATTGTTTTGAATCGTAAAACAGACTGTTCCCACCCGCTGTCGTCCTTAATGTCAACTTTACATCAACTCTGTCACTGTTAATGAATACAATTACCCATCAACATTTTTATGATTATATATACTTATCTATCTATCTATCTATCTATCTATCTATCTATCTATCTATCTAAACATATATATATATATAATTATTTATTTGAAAATTATAACATAAATATGTTATAAAATCACTACAAAATTAGCCATTTTGTTTCAACACCTCTGGTGTCTTATCAAGTGATGATGTTGATGTTGGAATGAAGGGTTTTAAAAGGTTCAAATCAATCAAAGATCTCTCGCAAGAGGAAACGCTGTTAAATAAGCTGGAATTACCAATCAAAATACAAGTATACGAGAGTTCAAAAAACTTGACAACGAACTTAGGTTATAATAATTATTTAATGCTTTAATGTTGGGCCTAGACTAAAATAGAATTTATTCTAACTAATAAATATTAAATTATAAGGTAAAATTTGAAATTAAAAATTACCCATTTTAAAATTTAAACTTAATCTATATTAAGTTTAAAATTTTAAAATTACTAAGGAAAAAAGAAAAAAATACATATGTTATTCTATTTATTTTGTTTTTATTGAAATTAAGTTGGAATAAACGTTAAGATCAAATGTTGCTCTGAACTTCATGACAACATAGATACATTTGAATCATAAACAGAGAGCAGGGGAGGATGACATCTTGCAAAAGACAATACATACACAATCAGATTATAATACATAAACACGCAGACGTGTTTAGATATATACACACACAAAAAGGCGACGAGACAGGAAATATCCCCGCGTCCCTTAACCCCCGCTGCCCAAAAAACAACATACATACACAATGAAAGTTACACACAAGTGACCGTACACACAGACACCGATAAAGACACGTACATACACACACATACATTGACAAAGACGCTCCGATACACCAACCAAGAAATATTCAAGTTTGAAAGTGTTATTGAACGAATTCTAAGCAATTATTAAAATAAAACTTGTACGGGCAAATAAAACTCAACATGGGCAGAAGAGAAAACCAAACATTAAGGAAAGAAAAGACATTAAAACAGATAGACATGGATAGAAAAATATATATATACGGATAAAAATAACGCCATCTAATATATAAAAACGAAAAATTCCAAACGCACAAATATATACAAAATATACCAATCCTATACTTGTACATATATATATATATATATATATATATATATATATATATATATATGTATATATATATATATATATGTATATATATAAATATAAAAGTGGACATGGAAGTCAGCACTTAGAGGCGACAGTCTGTTTCATGCTAGTGCAATCGTCAGGCGACTCTGACGATTGCACTAGCATGAAACAGACTGTCGCCTCTAAGTGCTGACTTCCATGTCCACTTTTATATTTACACACGCTCTATCTCTGATATTGAGCACTTTACCCCATAAATATAGCACACTTTAAGACTATATTTCTGCATATGTATATATATATATATATATTTATATATATATATATATATATATATATATATATATATATATATATATATAGCTTTAGCTTCCATTTCTGAAACATGGTTATCACTGTGTAGCGGTAAAACCATATTTTAAATCTATTAATTTATAATATATATATATATATATATATATATATATATATATTGGAACTCAACCAAGTAGTATATATATATTCTGTTGAGGTTTCTTTTAAAACTCGATGAATTACTTAATTATGATTATCTCAAATCCTCTTAACAATTTATATATATATATATATATATATATATATATATATATATATATATATATATATATATATATATGGCATTTTTAAGAGAACATATTATTTATTTAATGGTGCTGCTTCGTTTTGTTCCATTTCTTCTTTAGCAATTTTTCCACTTCCCATTCCCAATAGTAGATGTTCCCATCGAATATTTTTTTGCTTGTCAATCTATTGTAGCGTTTTTTAGCAGTTTTTAGAGGTTTTTTTTTTCAAAATTCATGTATGAAGTTTTTTTGTTCTTATATTATCAATGCTTGTATTCTCTACTCTCTACGACTTTTTCAGCAGTTCCACATTCATTCCTAGATCATACATTATATCTACACTATTATGTTTCACTTTTTGAATTACATCTTTCTTACAAGTCATGACAACATTTATATGATGTTCATTCCAAAAAGTTTTCAAAATTCTTTTTAGGACATTTATAATTGTCCTTATATGTAACATCCGTCAGCCTAGAGTGACAGCATGGATCTGCGCCCAAAGAGTTATGCCTCACCGTCTAATGGTGGCATAGCATCATTTATGGCTTCATAGGCCCAGACATGAGTGACAATCTTGAGTGCAAGGAATGTGTGTGAAGACGTTCTCCCCTGATGTCGCCTTGTAGTTTTCTTTCTGTAGTGCATGCTTCTCTCCGGCGGCAAAACCTCTGTTCTCTCTTCCTTCCAACACTCATAGTACATCACGTTTCCATCGTGGGTGATCGTTAGCGATGTCTTCCTACCTCTCTATGTCAATGATCCATTATCCTCATGTCCCTTTTGCAGACGTCTTTGAAGGTAGGCATGTTCTCCGCACAGAAAGACCTCCCATCCGAAATACGGTGTACAAATCCCAGCCGGCAGAGCTGGCGCTGTTAGACGTGTAGGTTGGTTAACTGGACACGAGAGAGAACTACACCATTTCTGAAATGATGATGCCCAGACCAGCGAAAAAGACATGAGCTGAGACCTATAACCTGTACGGAGCAGAGGCTCCAAGTTTCGCTACTGACGACGCATGTCATATAGACTGTAATTATTCGTTATAAGATTCTGTTAAACTATCTTAAGTTAATGCCATTGTAGTAAATAATTACGATTCATATGTTAACTGTTATGGTCCAGGTTCCTTGTACCACGGTGATGGTCCAAGGTAGAACCAATGAAGAATAACTCGAACACAGGTATGGAATAACACTGATATATTACAAACAGAAAATGTACAAAAGAAGTAGAAGTGTTAGTAATAACAATCAAGTTAGGTTAGAGAGAACTATGTTGTCTCGACCAGTATCACTATTCCAATGTCTTACAGTAATCGTCTGACTCTCGACTCTGTCTCTGACTGACTCACTGCCTCTGTGTCTGACTCGCACGATGTTCAGCAACACGCCCACGTGTGTCGAATGTGGCACAAGGCCGGTTTAATGTGGGCTTTCAGAGCCCGTAGGCTCGGGCAAAAATTGCCCGTAGAACCCGTATAAACGGGATCGGGTTGGTCAACCTCCCCGAACGAGGCTCTGCCCTTCGGCGGAGCCTCGTCCGGGTTCCTCCCTTTCCAGAGGCAGAGAGTTCCCCTCTGCCTCAGAGGCAGAGAGTTCGACCGACTAGGTGAGTCGTCCAAAAAGGACTGAACTCGCACTACTGCTTCCTCTTGAGGCGCAGTATTTATGGTGTACGGGATAGTCCATTACTATTATGGGTAAGTTCCCATAACATTAACCTACCAAATTTTGAATACAATTTGGAAGATCGATTTGAAATGAAGTTTCTGTTAACAGAGATGGTCATAAAATCTGTTCGTCGAATTTGAATTTGTATATATATACCGGGTATAACAGCAAAATTGTTCAAATCGTGTAACATCAAAATTGTCCAATTGTTAGATTAAGCTTTGAACTGTTGTATCTTAGAAGTGATTAAAGATATCTTACTGGAATCATTACGATTTATCAAATATGTTAACCTACCAAAATTTTAAATACAATTTGGAGGCTCGATTTGCAATGAAGTTTTCTGTTGACAGAGATGGTCATAAAATCTTTTCCTCACCATCTCTGCAGTCCGCATTTTGCTATCTGTGAGTTTTGATTGCTCCCCAAGCTTGATCTTATCGAGAAGATTAAAGAGACTGTGACAAGTGTCTTAGGCACTTTCATTTTGGATGACTTACACGGGGCCTTCACGATGTAGCTGGATCGCGCCAAAAAGTGTATCAATGACAGAGGATTATAACTGGGAGGAGATTAGGGTTTTGTACTTTATTGAAATTAATAATTGTCTCTCCTGATGGAGTAAAAAAATTTGAAACGCATCATGTAAGTTATTGCGAAATTCCAAACTAACTAATGACAAAAAACCGCTTTTGTTCATATTCATATACATATCATATTCATATAGATATCAAATTGGAGGAGACGGCTGTAATAGCTCTTTGATAACACCCTTCTTGTTCTATAGTTAACGGTGTGCCGGTTTTGAATTTAAATATACGAAGTGCCTTTCAGATATTTGGAGATTTTTCGTGAAGGCCTCAGGGAAGTCAGGATTTCCAAGACCCATGCTGCAACCTTTTTCATCTTCTCGATGTCGTCAAAACGACTACCATGGGGTTCTGCTTCAGCTTGGGGAACAACCAAATGTCACGGAGAGCAAGGTCCTCATTGAGAAGGTAACCAGACCCTTGTCAGAGCCTCTTTCGTCTTCTTGATGTCGTCAAAACGAATGCCCTGAGATTCTTCTGTTTGGGGAATAACAAGTTAGAACACTTCCCAGATATTTCCTCTGGTAGAATAATTCCCAGTTATTTCCTCCGGTAGAACACTTCCCAGATATTTCATCTGGTAGAACACTTCCCAGATATTTCATCTGGTAGAACACTTCCCAGATATCCTCTAGTAGAACACTTCCCAGATATTTCCTCTGGTAGAACACTTCCCACATATTTCCTCTGGTAGAACACTTCCCAGATATCCTCTAGTAGAACACTTCACAGATATTTAATCTGGTAGAACACTTCCCACATATTTCCTCTGGTAGAATACTTCCCAGTTATTTCCTCTGGTAGAACACTTCCCAGATATTTCATCTGGTAGAATACTTCCAGATGTTTCTCCTGGTAGAGTGCTTTCCATATATCCCCTCTGGTAGAAAACTTCCCAGATATTTCCTCTGGTAGAATACTTCCCAGATATTTCATCTGGTAGAACACTTCCCAGATATCCTCTAGTAGAACACTTCCCAGATATTTCCTCTGGTCGAACACTTCCCACATATTTCCTCTGGTAGAACACTTCCCAGATATCCTCTAGTAGAACACTTCACAGATATTTAATCTGGTAGAACACTTCCCACATATCTCCTCTGGTAGAATACTTCCCAGTTATTTCCTCTGGTAGAACACTTCCCAGATATTTCATCTGGTAGAATACTTCCAGATGTTTCTCCTGGTAGAGTGCTTTCCATATATCCCCTCTGGTAGAAAACTTTCAAGATATTTCATCTGGTAGAATACTTCACAGATATCCTCTAGTAGAACACTTCCCAGATATTTCCTCTGGTAGAACACTTCCCACATATTTCCTCTGGTTGAACACTTCCCAGATATCCTCTAGTAGAACACTTCACAGATATTTCATCTGGTAGAACACTTCCCACATATTTCCTCTGGTAGAACACTTACCAGATATTTCCTCTGGTAGAACACTTTCAAGATATTTCCTCTGGTAGAACACTTCCCAGATATTTCATCTGGTAGAACACTTCCCAGATATTTCATCTGGTAGAACAATTCCCACATATTTCCTCTGGTTGAACACTTCCCAGATATCCTCTAGTAGAACACTCCACAGATATTTCATCTGGTAGAACACTTCCCACATATTTCCTCTGGTAGAACACTTACCAGATATTTCCTCTGGTAGAACACTTCCCAGATATTTTATCTGGTAGAACACTTCCCAGATATATCAATATTTGTACCTTTTGATTTTAGTATCCCTGATATGTAATTTGCATTTTGGCCTCATCTTTTGCTGATAACCTGCATGGTTATCAGCAAAAGATGAGGCCAAAATGCAAATTAATTTTGTAAATTTTCGGTTTATACTCTAGCCAATTTAATGAGTTTTTCCTTTTGTTTTTGTTTATATCACGTCTCTTATTAGCATGACGTAAATTCCATATCGATGGCCCAGGAATTAAATCATTTTTCACGAGCTCTCGACCTAGTAAATAAATTTCTCTGTTA
>OZ038512.1:8016363-8023863 GCA_964036315.1 Acanthosepion esculentum
AACCCTTTATTTTGTCAATGGGGTAGACTGTTGACTCACACCTATCGGGAATTCCTCGTTCACAGGGTTGGTTACAGGCCCCGATCCCTATCACTGCAGGTGATTAAAGGGTTTTCCAAGCGTTGTCCCCGCTCATACCTCCAGTGAGGCACGAGTGCGGACACGGATAATTAAGGACAACACAGACCTTATAAACTTTTCAAACTTACGAATAATCGTTCTAACACACGGTATAGAGATAGTTCTGCCACAAAAGTCCGAAGATCAGGATGACAAATGTAAGAAATATGGTCCAAGCTTCCCATTTTTTTTAAATCCTCATAACGGTCGGCTTCTACATTTTTTTTTGTTTTGTTTTTTAAGCTTTTCACCCCAAGCAAGGCTGGAAGCCACTTGCACGCAAGGGGTTACAGAATATTTGGAGCGAGAGCAGATAGGAGTGTTAGAGGAAAGGATTTGGAGAAGGATAGTGGATAGATCAAGGCAAGGGGTTACAGAAGATTTGAAGTGAGAGCAGATAGGAGTGATAGAGGAAATGATGTGGAGAAGGATAGTGGATAGACCAAGGCAAGTGGTTACAAAAGATTTGGAGCGAGAGAAGATAGGTGTGATAGAGGAAAGGATGTGGAGAATGATAGTGGATAGATCAAGGCAAGGGGTTACAGAAGATTTGGAGCGAGAGCAGATAGGAGTGTTAGAGGAAATGATATGGAGAAGGATAGTGGATAGATCAAGGCAAATGGTTACAGAAGATTTGGAGCGAGAGCAGATAGGAGTGTTAGAGGAAAGGATTTAGAGAAGGATAGTGGATAGATCAAGGCAAGGGGTTACAGAAGATTTGGAGCGAGAGCAGATAGGAGTGATAGAGGAAAGGATGTCGAGAAGGATAGTGGATAGATCAAGGCAAGTGGTTACATAAGGTTTGGAGCGAGAGCAGATAGGAGTGTTAGAGGAAAGGATGTGGAGAAGGATAGTGGATAGATCAAGGCAAGGGCTTACAGAAGATTTGGAGCGAGAGCAGATAAGAGTGAAAGAGGAAAGGACGTGGAGAAGGATAGTGGATAGATCAAGGCAAGGGGTTACAGAAGATTTGGAGCGAGAGCAGATAGGAATGAAAGAGGAAAGTATGTGGAGAAGGATAGATCACAGCAACTGGAGATCTCGATTGACGTTGATTATGATCAAGAATTCCCTAACTCCCCAGTTTATTTTGGTCCCTTCTTTCATCTCGACTGGGTCAACTTTCTTCCCTCCCCATGGCCGTATTTATTTTAACCTTTCCCTCTAGTGACTGAGACTCTTGATTTTGCCTAAAGGCAGAATATATTGGCCTCTCTGAATTCTTTTGAGTGTTTGACATGTCCAACTAATATCAGTTTTCCTTTTATTTTGTGTATTTGCTTTGATATTTTAGTTTGTTTTCGGTTTATTCCTCACCCAACTCATTACGTATCATCCACAGATTAATTTTTATGTCATCGTGAGTTTTTTTTTGCAAGACCCCTGAGAGTATGCGGCATTGTCGTATATATAGAATTGAATGATGATGGATAAGTTCTTTTGGTGGATGTGTAAATTGTAATGAGTGAATAGGTCGTGAATCTAATTAGCTAGGTATAAGATTGTAAGTGATGACCAACCTCTCAGACCATTCTCCCCCATTTTCGGCCTTGTGCCACAAATATATTTTATATACAATAAATCTAGACAATTTTCCCTTTTAAAATGGGGAAGTCGTTGATTTGGGATGCGACCTGTGCGGATAAATTTTCGGCCGGTAATTTGATCAGGTCCGTGGTTGAGCCGGAGACCGTCGCCCGGGACGCAGAGATAAAAGAAAAAATAGTTAAATATTCTTCTCTTGCTGATAGATTATTTTTTTACCCCTGTGGCAGTGCAGAATTCTGGGGTTATTGGCTGTCGTTCGATGGCGTTCCTTCGGAGGATTGTCGCGATTACGTCTCGATTAAAGACGAGCCTCGCGAAACGGAGTGGCTCTTGCAGCGTGTCTCACTGGCGATGGTTCGAGGTAATGCTTTCTCCATCATTGCGACTGGCAGAGGATAGAAAAAAATTGTTTATAGTTACTTTGTTCAAACTTTTTTTCAGTAAATAAATTTCTCTGTATTGACGAATTTTGTATAATTAGTGACGTATGGCAAAGAGCGATGTTACGTAAACGAGGTGTGACATCTGTTATTATATATATATATATATATATATATATATATATATATATATATATATATATATATATTCATACATGTTTCATTAAATAATATAGACAAGTGTTGTCTATTTATTTTATGTAAGTTCTTTTCATGTCGTCTGATAAGCTTAATAACATTATCATTAAACAATGGAAGAAAATCACAATATTGATACATATTTTTAATCCAATCTAAGCTTTCGGCTTACATAAGCCATTATCGAAGATGACAATTACACAATATATTAAGCAATACACGAACAAGAAATTGATGATAGTCTGTTTTTGTTTACATGGATGATTTCTAAGCAACGATAAACACGTGCATATAAGACGCTGAAAGCGAAAATCGCACCACAGCTCATGACGTCACACATGACCACGCGAGAGTGAATCCGATGAGTATTGAGTATGGAAAGCCGTTGGTATGAACCAATGGATTCTGTTACTAATTATAGGCATTTAAGGATATTTGTGGAGATTTCATAGTTTATTTTGTTCAGGTTAGGTTTCAACTGTTTTATGTATATAGCTTCAAGAATTTTTTTATATATGTATATATATATATTTGCAGCAACCTTTCTTTCAATCATCTTTCATTGAATAAAGCCGAAATGGAAGTTTGAATTGATTTTTGTTTAGTTTTTTCAAACTTCTAACATTTCCCGTTTTGTTGTTTAGGTGTTTAGAAATATAAAAATTGTCCATAATTTTATCGTCTTAAATCTTTCGGCCATTTTTATTTGGCATCTTCGGTAAATCGAATCGAGTTCGATCAGTCACTGTGTGTTTATCTATAAATAAATACGCTTAAATTCACCTTCATTACCTGCCGTGCGCCAACGGCTTCGTGGTAGAATCCCAGACTGACGCCAATTCAGTCGTGTTTCGATCGTAACTAGAGGCAACTGGACGTCTAGCCGCACTGATGAGTTGTGATACAGCGAAACAGTCTGTCTTTGGATGAAAATACATATATATATATATATATATATATATATATATATATATATATATAGCAAACTTCTATGTAAACATAACAGAATGTCATCTTTGATGTTGTAATGTCCATATAACTACTCTGATGAAGGCTCATGTGTGCCCGAAGCTTAGATCGAGGAAAAGTATAATAAAAAATATCTAAATTTTCTGTCTTTATTTTCTCCGAAACTAATGCCACTATAAAAAAGCTTAGGACGGCTCATGATCAAACATAATAGACATTCGCTGTCTGTTATATTTAACGGTATGTGTTTGAATAGGGTAAGGATCTGTTGCCCCAATACATTATATATATATATATATATATATATATATATATATATATATATATATATATATATATATATATATATATATATATATGTATATATATATATATATATATATATATGTATATATATATATATATATATATGTTTGCGTGTGTGTGTATATGCGTGTGTAATTTTCTCTACATACCTTGATGATGATTTAAGAATGTCTAAAGCTTGGACTACATTACTTTTACATTTCTATAAGAAATTTAAGATGCTTGAGCGTGCATCATCTAACTTTACAAAGAAAAAGCAGACGCTGCGTTGGACTCTTGCTTAATTTTGAATTTCAAAAATATTTTTGCTACATTTGCATTTGCGGTGAAACAGCTGCTTTTTTTTTTTCATCCAAAATCAATAAAAAGGTTTCCATTAATATTCCGGGAAGTGAAATTGGAACCTACTTGTATATTATTAACGGCGAGACTTTGAATTTTCGGAGGTGAACTCAGGTCGCCACGGTTCAGAAAGAGTAAGTGGTGAAGAATTTAGTCAAACCATCAGACGACAATTGAAAGGAACAACGATGTTGTTCCCACATCAAGGAAAAATATTCGGCTGTTGTGCATGTTCTATTCTTCGATGTTACCACAAATTTTGTACCAAATTATTCGTGGAAAAATATTCAGAGAAATATTTTCTTTTTTTTTTCATTTACTGTGTTACAAATAAATATATCATTTGTTTTTTTTTTCTTATTTTTTAATTCAGCTTGTGCCGTATCTGCTTGTTGTATGCTCAAATATCACCTCAATCATTTGTTTTAAATAATTTTTCGCATGTTTTTTAACAAATAAAAAAAATTATATTTCTTCAAAAATGAAATTCGTTCAATTTCCGATGGAATTCCCTCTTTGTATGTGAAGGATTATTCGTAATTTTGAAAAGTCGATCAGTAATAAGTATCGTTAATCGACACAAAATGTCTGCTGTCTTTAATAATATTTGCCTTAAAGAACATTCGGTATCTAAATACGCAGAATATATATATATATATATATATATATATATATATATATATATATATATATATATATATATATATATATATATATATATATATATATATAAATGAGTGGAAATCTTAATAAACACAAGTTCAAAAGAAAGATCAGCTGTCACAATTTCAAAGAGCCTGGGGTACAAGCGCGCATTCACTTACTGTTAATTCACTATCTTCACGCTCCCTCTAAAAAAGTTTCTAAAGAGAGTTGATGAACTGAAATATATATTTTTTTAATATTTAGTGCATTCAGATGGGGAAACGAATTGTTTCAAGGCATTAAAATAATGAAGACAGCTTGGAACAATCACAAAGACTCGAAATACTGCCAAATTTGACAAAGCGCAAAGAAAAGGGAAGTTTGTAGTGTTTACCGGGAACTGGGTAGTGAAAGAACAAAAGATAGAAGTGGGAAAAATGGAAGCCTTGAATGAAATTTTGGGTAACAGGAGAAAGCGGATGGTGGGCGTTCGTCGTTTTTAAGGGAATTATTAGATAATAGGGAAGATTAAAACGCCTGTTCCTAAATCTGGTTCATATATATATATATATATATATATATATATATATATATATATATATATATATATATATATATATATATATAATATTAAAGCATTCATGCATGGAAAGTGAGTTACATGAACACAATTAAAATTATATTTTCATCATACGATATATATATATATATATATATATATATATATATGTGTGTGTGTGTGTGTGTGTGTGTGTTTGCGTCTGTGTTTGTGTGTGTGTACGTGTTTACACACACACACACATATATATATATCTATATATGTATGTATGTATGTGTACAAGTATATTTATAAAAAAATACCTGTATCTATCTATCTATCTATCTATCTATCTATCTATCTATCTATATCTCTCAATATATATATATATATATATATATATATATATATATATATATATATATATATATATATATACGTCCAAGTATTCATACAATTGATCTATAATGTTTATATGCGAGTGTGATTTTGTGTGTGCGTGTGTGTAAATTCAGAAATATATATGAGTGGGCATGTATATGTGCATACGCTGTACATGTTTACGGAAACAAAAAGGCTTTAATATATGTGTATGTCGAGATGCGTGGGTGTGTATGTATTTACTCAAAAATGTGCGTGTGTATGTATATATATATATATATATATATATATATATATATATATATATATATATATATATACGAGGGTCATTCAATAAATAAGGTGAATTTTTCGGTAGGACTTCTAATACAGACAGAAGCTTACTTTTTTTTCAACGTAGTCTCCCAGCACTGTCACACACTTTTCCGATCTGTGCACAAGCTTCCGTATTCCCTCAACGTAAAAATCGCTCAAAACAATTTTGACTTCATCGTCACTTTTAAACTTCGTGCCTATCGTGAACGCTATCAAGGGACCAAACAGGTGAAAGTCTGAAGGGGCAAGGTCTGGGTGTAAGTGGGGTGAGGTAGCAGTTTCCAGCCCACCTCGTTGATGGTCTGCACTGTTTGGGCTGCTGTGTGAGGCCTTGCGTTGTCATGATGCAAGATGACTCCTTCTGACTGATGACCCCTGTATTTATCCCAACAGATAAGCTCAAAGTCCTTGCAATGTCATCCACTGTCACCCTTCTGTCAGACTGAATGAGGTCATTGACTGATTCGATCATCTCAGGAGACCTCACTTCTGTGGGCCTCAACACTGCTCCGTCCTTCTTTAAACAATTTAGCCCACTTGTAGACATTTTGTGGCTGAAACATGTGACACCATACACAGTTGATATTCTCCTATGAATTTCAACTGGTTTGCACCCTTCAGCAACCAAAGACTTGATAACTGACCGCTGTTCAATCCTGGAGCATGCTTGTTGGTCGGCCATCTTTGTTAATCGCCAAAACTATCAAAGTTTTTTTTTAATCTGCAAAAGAAATTAAATCCATGTGAAAAAGAAGTAAAACAAAAAAAATTTAAAAAGTAAGCTTCTATCTGTATTAGAAGTCCTTATACCGAAAAATTCACATTATTTATTGAATGACCCTCGTATATCATTATACAAAATTATGTGACTTGCTTTCCTCCGTCCGTCCGTCACACCCTCTAAATTAGCTATACGTTGAACGATCGAATAAAGTTTATTTCTGAACTATCCGAATATCCATTTGAGTGGAGAAGAATCCATTGGAATTTAGTTCCCGAAATTAAAACATTTACACATGGACAGCTTTATGTCGCATGCTCAAGTGTAAGAAATCTTAAGAATTAGTTATTCGCTATTAAAAAGGAAATAAATAAATTTTCGTAAATTTTCGTATAATATAGTGTTGAAAATGAAGTCATATAAAATTAAATGAAATTAATGAAGTTATAAAACCGCGACGGAGGTTTTTTGTCAAATTATTTTTTCCAAGCAAATCTTCGTCGATTGTTTTGCGAAATTGAACGAAACGTACGGATAGTGAATCTCGACTAAAAATGATAGCGATAGCTACAACAGTGCTAAATACTGTAAGGATAGCGTCAGTGTGTTGCAAAAAATTCTAGTATATTTAAAAACACTCTCTACATTCGGAGGACTGATTCAAAATCCAACACTAGCGGTCTCTGTCAGAGATTAAACAAACAGGCGGACAGACACCTTCTTGAGTTTGGAGACTCGAGAATAGGTATTTAATTTGACTTATGGCTACTAGTTCCATAATATCTAAATTAATATGTATATAGAGGGTGCGATGGATAATTTGTCGTCTAAATGACGGCAAAATGAAAATCACACTGACATCTCATTTTAACCGTTATGCAGGTTGCGATGGATAAATTGTCGTCTGCCTTACGAAAACGTGAACATATCACTGACATCTCATTTTAACAGATATACAGGGTGCGATGGATAAATTGTCGTCTGCCTTACGAAAACATGAAAATGACACTGACATCTCATTTTAACAGATATACAGG
>OZ038512.1:8026363-8053863 GCA_964036315.1 Acanthosepion esculentum
ACACAAAATGTACTTAGAACAAGAATGTATTATAACAAGAAAGTGTACACAATAAGTACATATAGTATTTCTGTATATTTCTGGGAAGACGTTACTGGAGAATGTGTTGACTAGTCGCAGTCGATCAGAGTCTCTAGTTGGATCTCGTGATTCCTTCCTCCTCGTCTTCCGGTACCAACCACTTTTTATATAGTTGGTAGTCACCTATGCAGATTAGGTGGATCCCACCACAACAGATAGATAGATAGATAGATAGACTTTCGCTGTTTGAGAATGACAGACAGACAGACAGACAGATAGATAGATAGATAGATAGATAGATAGATAGATAGATAGATAGATAGATAGATATTCGCAAAAGAGAAGATAGATAGATAGATAGATAGATAGATAGATAGCATCAACGAATTGGAATAAATTGAACCCAGTATATGTAATTTTTATTATTGTGTTACTTGTGTTTCTATTCTTCTTATTCCCTTTCAGACCACCATGTAAAATTTGTAACTCAGATCACACTATATTTCTTTTGATGAATTTTGGCCAGTTTATTGACCACATTTGCGAAGTATATTCCTACATTAGAAAGAAAAATGATCTTAACATATAACAGACAAAAAATGATTATTGCCCCAAATACGAGTTTGAGTCGAAAGTGAAGCAAAATCTTTAATTATCTCACAAATGAGGAAAATAATTGAACATATCTTGCATCTAGATACAGCTAAACATCACAACTGCACATCCCTACTTCTCAACATTGTCACCATGATACGCGAGTATATATATATATATATATATATATATATATATATATATATATATATATATATATATATATGTATTTTTTTGTATTTGTAGGTCTGCTGAATTAGATCGTGATTACGATTCCAATGTAATAAATTATAACCATGGAATATTAGTGTTTAAGCATTTTATATTATATATATATATATATATATATATATATATATATATATATATATATATATATATATATATGTATATATATATATATATATATATATATAAGTGTACATTAAAGTCAACACTCAGAGGCAACAACCTAACGATTGCGTCTAGCCGGAAACAGCCTGTCGCCTCTGAGATTTGACTTAAATGTTCATTTTTATATTTATATTTACATATGCTCTATCTCTTATATATTGAACACTTTATTTCATAACTATAGCACACCTTTAATGTATATTTCTTCATATATATATATATGCAGAAATATAGTCTTAAAGTGTGCTATATTTATGGGGTAAAGTGCTCAATATCAGAGATAGAGCGTGTGTAAATATAAAAGTGGACATGGAAGTCAGCACTTAGAGGCGACAGTCTGTTTCATGCTAGTGCAATATATATGTGTGTGTGTGTGTGTGTGTGTGTGTGTGTATATATATATATACATATATATATATATATGTATGTGTGTGTGTGTGTGTGTGTGTTTTTGTATTCGTACCCTAGTGAAGGTTACTGAATTGAATAATCACACGAAGTTTTGGAATGAGCGATAATACTTAGGACAAGAACAACACATATAAGATTCGCAAATGGCGCGTAGAAGAAGTAGTCAACTGCTCGATGTGAGTCAAGTGAATTCCACAATTAATCTCCTACTGCAGGATATCTACCAACCGCCCCAGGTAGTCAGATGTGGCACAAGACCGAATTTAATGTGCGGTGTCCGAGCACGTAAGCTCGGCCAAAAAGTCACAGTAGACCCCGTCTAAAATTGTGGCGTGCAGCTGTTTCACCACACGAGATTCTGCCTTTCGACATAGCCTCATCTGGGGATCCTCCAACTATCCGTAGGTATGCTACAACATATATATATATATATATATATATATATATATATATATATATATATATATATATATATATATATATATATATATATATATCAATTATGTAGTGCGTATTCAATTTATGTAACGTAAATCATTCAAACGAAAAACAAATACTGAAGCTAATTATACGGCAAGAATCACTCTCGCAAACAATATTTAATAATAAAATACAATCAACTTCGAATCTGTTAATGAATGGTATGATCCTTGTTTATAAATTCCGGTTTTATCAGGTCTTATTTTTTCTACGAGCCGGGCTTTAATGTAAAGGGAAATACTTGAAAGTAAGAAACCGGAAGGGAATTTAGTCAGCGAGAAGTGTGAGATAAGAAACTGTTAGCATTGAAATAACAGTTACATCTATATATTTCTGTTGTGGATTCTGGGAAGAAATCCGGTATCAAATAATAACAAACGCCAAGAATGAATATAGGAAAATAAATGTATTAACGTAATAATACAAACTGGTAATACAGGTTAGTAGTTCCAGGAATGCGGGTTAGTAGGAAAATATATAGATAGTCTTTGGTATCGACGTATCGCTGTATGACTTCTTACAGAGTCTAGTGCTCGTTACTGTGACTCTTGCCGCTACGTTATTCTACCGACCGACTCAACGTCCCACTGCTACTCTCAACGTTCTGCCGGGTATTCACTGGTAGTATTATATGTATACCTTGGGTGAGTCCATTTGTGTAAAAAGGGGAGATCCCTCAACAATTTCAAAAGTAAAGAATGAGGTTGCTTTGCCAATCTAATAGTAGCCTCAAATTCGTTTGAGGTCACCAGATGAACAAGTGTTGGTTTCCGCACATGCGCACATCCATTTATATTTTATTAGCACAAGAAAATAAGATAATAATTATGAACGGCAAACAGTAAAAAGCAGTGTTGAAAAGAATGAAAGGAGAATAATGGGAGTCATTTACTGTCTTCAAATAAATTTAAATGGTGGGGGAAATTATCGTCAACTATTTGTGTATAGAATTGCCAGTTGGCATAAACAAAATGGCGGTATATATTAAAGAAACAGAATAAAAACGAACGGAATAAAAAGAAGAAGGAAACAATACGCGGTGAACGGTAGAGATGATTCGAAACAATGGAAAAAAAGAAGGAAGAAGCAAGGAAAGAAACGTTAAGCAAAACACCGAAAAAGACAAATAAGACAAAGAAAAATCGACGAAGAAAAGAAGAAGGAAAAGAAATTGACGTAAATATGGAAAGTAGGAACAAGAATGGGAATTGAATGAAGTGAATAAATAGAGAAGCGTGGAAAAAACGGTAAACAAAATAATGAAAAAAGAAAGACGAGGTAGACGAATATAAAGAAAGAAAGAAAGAAAGAAAGAAGAATGGCAGAATGATGAAAAAAGACAGTAAGCAACACAATGAAGAAAGAAAGACAGAAGGCTAGAAAGAAAGAAAGAAAGAAAGAAAGAAAGAAAGAAAGAAAGAAAGAAAGAAAGAAAAAAGAAAGGCAGAAGTATGGAAAAAGACAGTAATCAACATAATGAAGAAAGAAAGACGGAAGGCTAGAAAGACGGAAGGCTAGAAAGAAAGAAAGAAAGAAATAAAGAAAGGGAAAATGGAGGGAGGAAGAAAGTAAGAAATTTAATAGAAGAATAAAAAGAAAATGTGAAAATAGAGAAGGAATGTTAAAAACGAGTAATCCAACTAAAAATCAACGAAAGAAAGAAGGAAGAAAAGAAGGAAGGAGAAATAAAGGAAAGAGAAAGGAATGGCTATGGCAGAAATAATTTAAAAAATGTAGTAAATGAAGAAGAATAGTGAAAAAACGAGGAAGCCAAGAACGAAAGAAAAATCAGACAAAGCAGAAAAAAGAAGTAAAAAGAGACGAAAGAATGAAAAGAAAAAAGTACGAACGAAATGAAAGAAAAATTAAGGAAAAAGGGAAGAAAAAAGAAAAACGAAAGAAGGAAAAACAAAGGAACGGCCAAGAATAATAAATAAAAGATAAACCAGATGAAGAAAGAATGACACTAAAGCAAAAAAAAATTTTTTAAAAGATATAAAAATAAAAGGAAGAAAGGCATTGTCGTGTCCTAGGTTTCAGCTCAACGGATTCATCAACAGCTCGGAGACAGAAATTATATTGATTGGGGAAATTTCCTACATCAGCAGCAGCCAGCTTTGCGAACGATCATTCAAAATTAAGAAATAAAACATGCTTAAACTTAATAGATGTAACATGTGTATTATTTCTAATGAAATATGATAAAAAGGACAATTGCTCCCTAATTACAGAGCATGCGACTACTTATTAGAAGGTCACGAATTTCACGTCAAAGATGGATCCAAATTCAAAATTAAAATTAATTTCTCCTGCAATATGCGAAGGTTCCCACGAACACTACATTGGTCAAATGGGCCGGACACTTCGACAAACGATGACTGTTCATCGCCAACAAATTAGGGACCCTCACATTAGAAAAATATCCCTTAACCAACATATAGAGGTGTGCGAAGGTGGAAATCTTTCAAACATCAATATCTTCCCATTCTACCAGTGCGACTACAAAACAACCAAATAAAAGCACATTAATAAAGAAACATTTTTTATTTACATTATTCGGACTATTGTCCTCATCTTTGTCGCCATATTTATTACAACGTTTCGGCCGTTGTACGCTCCGGCCTTCTCTAGGTGGTTGGAATGTCGAACTGAACCC
Source organism: Acanthosepion esculentum (assembly GCA_964036315.1). Lineage (NCBI taxonomy): Eukaryota > Metazoa > Mollusca > Cephalopoda > Sepiida > Sepiidae > Acanthosepion > Acanthosepion esculentum. The sequence goes on from OZ038512.1 coordinate 8,030,919, forward strand.
TTTATTTCGCTCAAATATAGCAGAAACATTTTTATCAGCAAATTTATAGCAAAATGTAATTCATGACATAAAACCTAAAAACAGATTCTATCCAATTTTCTTTACCATAAGCAACAGTTAAAACCAATTTCGACTCTTGAATTTCTCCTTTTATTCCGCGCTTAAGCGTCAGCACGTGGGAATCTAATAAACAATTACAAACATTTATATGAAATGGACAAAGTCCGACAATTATTTTAAGACATTTATATGTTTATACATTCTTTTTTTATAGATACAAATATTCAAGTAAATGCTCTGTTTTTATAACAAACATTATTAAGCAACATTTACCGGCCTGAATGTCCGAGAAATTTTCATAGAAAATATTCGTTCTCCGACAGGATTCGAATCTGAATCCTATACGGAACCGTCATTTAAAGGCAGTAAATTCGACCTTTCAAATCGAACGATTTTCTATTGCTCGATCGGTTACGAGCATGTCAAGCTAAAATTCAGTTCCATATAGGATACAGGTTCGACTCCTATCGGAGAACGTATATTTTCTATGAAAATTTCTCGGACATTCAGGCGGGTAAATGTTATTTAATACTGTTTATTATAAACAGAGCATTTACTTAAATATTTGTATCTATAAAAAGAATGTATAAACATAAAAATGTCTTAAAAATAATTGTCGGACTTTGTCCATTTCATAATGTGTGACGTCATTTATTTACATTTGATACGCCATGAGCAGATATGAATGTACCTGAGAGATTCATGGAAGATTGATGTTTAATGGCAGCAAATTCGAGCTCGCTAATCGAAAAATTCTCTGTGGCTCGATCGGTTAAGAGCACGTCGGGGCTAAATGACGGTTTCGTATAGGATACAGGTTCGATTCCTGTCGGAGGACGAATATTTCTCGGACATCCAGGGTAGTAAATGTCATAAATACTGTTTATTATAAAAACAGATCCTTTACTGAAATATTTGTATCTATGAAAAGAATGTATAAACATAAAAATGTCTTAAAACTTTTGTATACAAATAAAGACAAAAGGAAAACTTATTTAGACGATGCGTTTCATTATATAATATAATTTATGAAGGCAAATGTAAGGATTTTATTTGGCAAGAGGTATTTATAAATAAAAGTAAGAATGTTGTTAGTTTTACAAAAACGTTTAAATTTAAGAGACGCTTATAAATATTCATGAGGTTTACTGAAAAGTCTAGGCAAATTATGGAGGATGCTAAGTGACATAATTTAATGCCTAATAAACAAAACTGAGTAAAGGATGCTGTTGATATATTTTAATAATGTAATTAATATTTATATCACTTTAGTTTTGGATTAATTTATGTTTTATATATTTTAAATAAAACGAGATCATGATTATATCGTCGTCTTTTAATTGTTTTAATATTTTGTATAATTTTCTTTTAATTTAAAAAAAACTTATTTTGACTTGAGAAAGAGGTAATTCTTGCAGGAATATTTTGTTCAATTCGATACATACATACATACATACATGTATACATACACACACACACACACACACACAAACATTATATATATATATATATATATATATATATATATATATATATATATATATATATATATATATATATATATATATATATATATAATCATCCACAGAGAGACTGTCCACGTCCTGGGTATGACGATAAACTACATCCGCGTCCTGGGTATGACGATAAACTACATCCGCGTCCTGGGTATGACGATAAACTACGTCCAACCAAAAGGCCGTCGATCCGATCAATCGGCTGGTCATGTCATGCCCCATCACATCTAACCCCTCCCAAAACAACTACAACTTACAATTAACTTTCCCACCCAAACCCTATACTAAATATACTGACAACTTACCCCTAAAATGTGATGGAAAGCGGGGGCTTAGGGTTACCCCTAAAATGTGATGGAAAGCGTTGGCTTAGGGTTACCCTAAAATGTGATGGAAAGCGTTGGCTTAGGGTTACCCCTAAAATGTGATGGAAAGCGGTGGCTTAGGGTCAATCAGTAGAAAAAATTTAAACAATGATGTTGCCAGCTATACGCGTTCGAGATATCTAGGTCCACAGCCCGAGCTTCGTCGTACTTAAACAAAGCTTGATAGATAAATTCAGTTATGGCCGTTAACATAATGTAGATCAGGAGAAAGGGAAGCCATATTGTTTATTTGAAAGGAGGTTATGTGATGCTTAAACAATTCTGCGTTGATTAGTGTGGCGTAATTTCAGTGTATGAGATTAAAGGAGTGGTGAAAGAAAAGAAGACGAAATCTTTGACTGTTTTTGACGTCCAAAATATATAACGATAGAATTTGAATTATCTTCCTTCTCATTGATACTCCGTTTGTATAGCGAAGGACAATTGCAATTTTTTGACAAGGGAGGTAACTGCGATTACAGTAGATAAGCACAATTAGAGACTATAGTTATTTGCCCAAAGGACGTAGGAGAGTAATACGGTTATAATTCGAGGGGTCAGAATGTTTCCCAGGAGTGGGCTGAATGGAACTACAAATTAGGAGTTCAAAAAAACTGGATAGCAATAAATAGCGAGTCATTTATTGTAATGTTTGGAGAGAACAAGAGCCTCTTCAGAAATGCATTTATTTAGGACAGGTATAGGGATACCGCCGAATCTGCTAGCCTTGTAGGGATCTCGTTTTGAAATAATAGCAGAATTCATGAGCTGAGAGTTGTGCATATATCTATCTTCGGTGAGGGGTGGAGGATCACGCAGAGATACATAAGTGCGGTTTGGAATTGATATATATATATATATATATATATTTTTGAATAGATTAATGACTGCAGCTTTAAATACTGGAAATAATGATACGAAGTGAAACGGAAATTGTTTCCAAATGGTAGCCAGATCATTAACATGCGATGCTGTAGCAAAAACTATAATTTATTGGCAAGATGTTAAATAAAACTGAACGAAGATATTTATAAATGAGCTATTCATTGTTAGAATATCTGTAAATTATATTTTGATGTTTTCATCTTGAGCTCTTTCATTCCAACAATTTGAACACATTTAGATCGCTTCCAGGTGAACAAATATTTTCATCACGGCATTCATGAAACAAGACAAAGAAAACGCCTACAATTACTCCAGTAATGATATATTAGGTCTATAATAGGCTGATTATATCAATTCAACATTGGTGTTTGCTTAGATTTTGTTGAAAACATTTAGAGTCTATTGTGTAAATTTCCCTGGTTAGGCTTTCTTAAAAAAAAAAAAGAAAATTAAAGGTATTTTTAATAGTTAACTATAGAAAATCTAAATTTCGGGCTGTGTGGGTAGATCATTCGGCCAAGTCGGATAAGTTCGGCTTCTCTCAAATAAAGATTGGGAAAAGAATTAATCAATCTATTCTACCCGCATCTCTCTCTCACTCTCTCTCTCTCTCTATATATATATATATATATATATATGATCGACTCTCCCATTGAATTCGACGTATGAGGGTCAGGCAGATCATGCTCTAGAAATTGAGAGCCCGACACCAACACATGAGATTTGATTATCGTGGTGAAGGCTTTGTGCAGGGCCATCCACACTTTTGGGAGGGACGAATACAGGGACCTGGTGCTGCGAATGCCACAAGGTCCGCGAACGACCCTCCGCATATATATATATATCCGATGCGATGAGAACGAAAGTAATATATAAATTCCAACGTTCACAGCATTAATCCAACAGAGGTCTCGATACCGATAGTAGAGCGATAATTATTTATTTATTAGAATTTTATCATATAGACAAAACCATTTTACTCACTACAAAGATGCAACTTGGTTTCAGCGTATTTCAACAGCATTTCGACGGGTGGCAGGCGAAAATGGTCAAGCAGGATTGTTCATAACCATTTTCGACTCTCACCCATCAAAGTGCAGTTGAAATGCACTGAAACCAAGTTGCATCTTTGTAGTGAGTAAAATGGTTTTGTCTATATGATGAAATTATAATAAATAAATTATATATATATATATATATATATATATATATATATATATATATATATATGATGGTCAGCTATGATAAAAAAATACTTATACGAACACAAGAAAAATTGAACATAATTTTAATAGTAGTACCTTGTTAGACGTCTTCCAAAACATATATATATATATATATATATATATATATATATATATATATATATATATATATATATATATGTGTGTGTGTGTGTGTGTGTGTTTGTGAGTGTGTATGTGTGTGTGTGTTTGTGTGTGTGTGTTTGAAGACGTCTGAAAAAGTATTACAATTGAGCATTTTGTTCAATTTTATGTATATATATATATATATATATATGTGTGTGTGTGTGTGTGTGTGTGTGTGTGTGTGCATGTGTCTGTGTGTGTATGTGTGTGTGTGTGTGTGTCTCATTAAATATTTTCTCTACTTATTTTTAATAGGATCCTCTCGTAATTACGGATATATTTCTCAGTATCCTTCTTAACGGAAAAAAGAAAATTACCAAATTAATGCATATTCATTTTATTCAGAGTACTTACGACATTAGCACAATGTCGTCACCAGGGTCTTGTTCTTTCTAACACAAAAATTGTTGTCTTCATCAAAATCGTACTGTTCATCTGAAAATTATTTTTTTTTTACATTCGAAGTGAAAAACGCTATGGTTTTGTCATGTACAATTTTAAATTTCATCATGTTGAAAAACAAGACCCTGATGATGACATTGTGCTAATGTCGAAAGTACTAGGAATATCATGTATATGTATCAATATGGTAATTTTCTTTCTTTAATAAGGATTCTTAAAATTAAATTTAAGAAACACTCAATATTCATCCGCTTAAATGAAAAATCTCGGTATATTATGGGTGCTGTCAAGTAATGTAATTTAAAGCCTATGAAATAAAAGTGAGGTCATGATATTACTCATTGTTGCTTTTAATATAATTAATATTTATATCATTTTAGTTTTGGATTAATTTATGTTTTATATATTTTAAATAAAACGAGGTTATTAATTTAACCGTTTTCTTTTAGTTCATTTAAGTTGTCAAAAAAAATATTTTTATTTTAGCTTGAGAATGAGGGAATTCTTTCAGGAATGGAATTATTTCAAAAATTCCGGGATGCAATTTTTTATTCTGATAAGTTTCAAAAAGAATTACAAATATTAATGACATTACATAAAAATTTCAACGACAAGACAATCTTCATACTTTTTTATCAGACAATAACTTAAGTCACTTAGCATCCTCTAGAATTTACCTAGACTTGTCAGTTGGAAATACCGTAAAAGATTTTCTGGGGTAACCTTTTTTTGTCCTCATAACTTCAAGTAGTTAATTCATTTTTTATGTTAATTATAAATGAGACAAAACAAAAACTGAATGATAAATACAAAAATAAAATTGTCCGAATGAAAAAATAGGCATTATTGTATGTGCGTGAGTCGTCGAGGAGGAGTTGTTGAGATTCGATTAGACAACAAATAGGGAATTAATGCCTGCGACAAATTATATTATGTCACCGCTCGACGCCGCATATACTAACCGAAAAAGTAGAGACAGATTGATACACACACAAACACAGAGTAGTGGGGGAGACTTATTCACGAACGAAGTTAAAATTACACTACCCGGTGTTTATGTGGAATAAATAGTTGTGTATAATTCTGAAGAAAATTATCTGGAAAAATTCTGACCTCAGAAATAGCAAAGAATAAATAATAACGAGAGAGCACGAATAAAATTTTATATGAATAAATATTAAATAAAATGTAGATAAAAATAATAAACATTTTGAAAATTATACTAAATTATTATAGTAAAAAAGTTAAAATTTATACTAAATAAAAAATATAATTTATATTTCTAGAAAAAATAAATATTAATTAGAGTAATAAACAAAATTTATTTTTACTATTTCACTCATACTATTTCTTTATCGATCATTCTGTCTCTCCCTATATATATATATATATATATATATATATATATATATGTGTGTGTGTGTGTGTGTGTGTGTGTGTGTGTGTGTGTGTGTGTGTGTGTGTGTGTGTATGTATAATAGTGTAATTGGGCAGCAAATTTTTATAAATGTTTCATTAGAAATAACTGGTAAAGATTTTTATTCATTTTTTTCTTGTGTTCATATAAGTGTTTTCTTTTCAAGACATGTCTAAAAACTGTTCAAATGTTTTATATAGCCAAGCAATTTCATTTTTTACATACACAAAAGTAAACACCTATACAAAAATTCTTGTCAGTGGTACTTATTGAAATTCTTATATATATATATATATATATATATATATATATATATATATATATATATATATATATATATATATATATATATATATATATAATTCTCTTCTTGGTCAAAATGACCAATAATGGAATTCTGAATCTCCCCAGCCTCTATCTTAAAAACAACTTAAAACAGGACGTTTGACCAACACAAAGACTGACCAAAATTAACGATAAAAAAATAAAAAAAACAATTGAAAACTACAGATCAGTTCATTTTCTTCAGTAAGTCATTCATTGCTGTAGTTCACTGTTACTAAGAAACAGAAATTTATTTTCTCCTGATGAAGGCCAAGCTGGCCGAAGCTAGTCGAGCAACATAATTGAAATAAGAAAACAAAAAATACACAACGCAGAGAGTCTGAAAATATTACTTTTTTAATATTTTTTATTGTTCAAAACATATATGTGTGTGTGCGCGTGTATAAATATACATATGTGAGTATATATATGTTTGTATGTAATTAAATAGATAGATAGATACAGAGGTAGAGAGATAGATAGAAATATGCACTGGTTAAATATATCATGACGTGTGTATTTGATATGATGACTCAATCGACCAAAATGGTTATATATATATATATATATATATATATATATATATATATATATATATATATATATATATATATATATATATATACGTCTATAGAATTGTATCGAACTCGTTAAAACTCTGAATAGACTGAGAGAGAGATGCATAGATAGATAAAAAAAAATGGATGCGTCAAATATATCTAAACATTGTATTTCATCAGATGTTAAACATATATAGAAATAATTTATATAAATATATATATATACACAAGCACATATGTGTGTATAATTGTAACGAACGCGTTCAATCTCTTAATACTTAAGTAATATATATATATATATATATACAGAGAGAGAGAGATGTATTTTGCGTATTTCCTCATATACATATATATAAATATATATATATATGTATATATATATATATCAGGCGTCGCCTGACGATTGCACTAGCATGAAACAGACTGTCGCCTCTAAGTGCTGACTTCCATGTCCACTTTGATATTTACACACGCTCTATCTCTGATATTGAGCACTTTATCCCATAAATATAGCATACTTTATATTTCTTCATATATATATATATATATATATATATATATATATATATATATATATATATATATATGTATATATGTATATGTATATGAGGAAATACGCAAATTTAGATAAATTTTGACACATGTATTTAATACATCTCTCTCTCTCTCTGTAATCATATATATATATATATATATATATATATATTACTTATGGATTAAGAGATTGAACGCCTTCGTTACAATTATACACACATATGTGCTTGTGTATATATATACATATATATATATATATATATATATATATATACATAAATATAGAGAGAGAGACACACACATATGTGTGTGTGTGGGGGGGTGTAAGTTTGGCAGCGAGATATGCACAGATCTCCGGAATTCTTAAAGATCGAATCTTACTCAAAACTGGAAATACAATGAAAAAAAACAAAAAACGTTTGTATTATTTTCCACAGCGTGACAAAAAATTGTCATGTCACTTTTTTAAATTTTTTTTTACGCTTTTCTTTTGTAGAACAGATAAGGATTAAGTCAAAGTATAAATAACTTTTTGAAAAAAAATGTTTTTGCCCAAAAAACTTCTATCTTCTGCGGAATGTATCGATTCGCAAAATAAATAAACGAACAAGTAAACAAACGAAATGAATAAATTGAAATAATAATAAAACAATATATATATATATATATATATATATATATATATATATATATATATATATATATATATATATATATATAAAATTAACGATATATCCCGTGTCAAGTTAAACAAAACGAAGACATGTACCAACTCGAGCTGAATTCGTACAGGCATATGTAGAAAATATTCGCTTTAATTGGATTTGTGTTAAAGCATCTAGAAGTATGCGTTTTTTTTCTGGTTTAAGATGGAAAAAATGTCATGGGAGGCGTAAAAATAACAAAAAAATATCATCATTTTTTTTTTAAAAAAATTTGGATTAATCTTTTCTTAGTTAGATCTTACATCGGGACAAGTTTTCGTATATTGAGAAGACGGGGATAGTCGCAACGGATTTCGGATTTAACGTTATGATTTAAGGTTGAGTTAAGGGTAAAGTTAAGAATTAAGAACGAGGGGATAGTCGCACTATTCGATGGTGATGGATGGATGCTGTCCCTAAGAAGGAAGGGAGAAGATAAAAAAAAAAAAAAACATGTCTAAAAATTGGGATTAAAAAAAAAAAGAACGAAAATATATAATCGCGCCAGACAGAAAAGAAGAGTACAGTGAAAACTGAAGAGGGGCGGATAGCTTTTGTTTACGTGTTTGGCAAAGTAAGTGTCTATACACTTGCCGCGTAATCTTTCTAGGGATACAGATCCGCTCCTCCGTAGCGTAGGTTTCAAAGTGTGATTTTTGAAGGTTGTGAAAGGAAAAAAAGTGCAAGAAAGAAGCACAGTATAAAAGTCGGTGGTAGATAAGAAGAAAATGAACATATATATATATATATATATATATATATATATATATATATATATATATATATATATATATATATATATATATATATATTGAATTGGACAAAGTCCGACAAGTTATTTAAAGACATTTATGATATGTTTAACGTTCTTTTTATAGATACAAGTATTTAAGCTTAAATACTTGTATCTATAAAAAGAACGCTAAACATATCATAAATGTCTTTAATATATATATATATATATATATATATATATATATATATATATATATATATATACCTAGTGTAGCAGCAAACTTGCTGAATTGTTGGATTAAGTTTGAACAGTTTTTCTTAGAAATGATTAAACATATCCTACTGGATTTCTCATTTGTTATATAATACTAATGGACTCTGCTTTGAGCAAAAAGAATGTATAATTATTCTACAAGCTTAAGAGAAGAATCGGGATGAAATCATTCATAAGCGAAAATGACATGTTTATCATTAATTAATCATATCTCATGAAGGATTGAAATTAAGTTCAAATACACACACACACACACACACACACACACACATATATATATATATATATATATATATATATATATATATATATATACGCACACACACACACACACACACTCATATATATATATATATATATATATATATATATATATATATATATATATATATATATATATATATGTATATATATATATATATATATATATATTATTTCAGGGTCAATATACAATTTTTGAAAATGAACTTCGCCCTATCTAACCTTCTCTTTTTCTGTCCTGGTACCATTTCATTTCCAAGTTTTTTTTCACTGCTCTATAAACTGTCATGCTGAAGTTTCTCTCTCACATGCCAAACATCTTATGGATCGAGTTGTCAATTTCTAATTGATCTCTTTAGCTTCAAGTTGGAATGGTGATCCATCTTCCTGTACTGACCTTATGATCCAGTTTTCCTCTATAATGTTACCTATTTTGAAACTTATTCTCTGTTTTCTTGATGGTCCAAGACTTTGAAATGAATTTTGAATTCATGGACTTTGAAGATGGAAGCCAGAGTATGAATTCCGGTATCATTACTGAAGGCCTGAATGATCTTTTTACTCTCAGTTGGGAACCCATAGTCGGGTTGACACAAAAAATTATTTTAACCTATTATATTTTTAGGTGAATAACTCAAAGGGACTTTCAGTGATTCTTAGGAGTAATGGTGTCAAGATGGCTAGACATCTTATCTGAAAACATGGAAAAAAGAAACTCAATCAGATTAGTTTTTTGTGATGGAAGATTCTACTGTTACACGATTTGTACATTGTTGTTGTTACTACCGGTATATACACAGGTTGTATCAAAAATACTTTTATAAGCGTTAGGGCGGGTTCCTCGATAAATAAAAAAAACAAGGAGAATTCCATATAAAGATATATCCGCATATTAATCGTTTTTTAGTCATTAAGATTAAAGAAAGTTTACGGTAAATTGCGCTGTACTCCTCAGAACAATTTTTTGAATTCCTTTAAAACATGGGTTTCCAGGTATCCCTTCAATTAGTCTACTGGAATCTTTTCCAACCAATCGGAGGGCTCCAACTACAACAGTAACTTTTGATGTTCTCATGTGTTGGATTTTTTTAAAATTTCGATTTCAAGGTCATTGTATTTTGATAGCTTTTCAGAAGATCTTCAAAGATACATTGCAGTCTGCAGGGACTTCCATATCAATAAGAAGGTAATTTGTCTGCGGTCCCTAATAGCAATGTCTTGGCGAATAGCTTTGATTTATTATTATTATTATTATTATTATTATTATTATTATTATTATTATTATTATAACAAATATTTTCATGGCAACTACTCTGATGAGATTTTTCCCTGGTCCCACAACTACATAAATTTAAACGTGCTATTAGATTGACAGTTAGGTTCCACCTATTTACTGTTGAACTATCTAGATGCAAATGTCACTTATCATCAAACAGTTTCTTTTCTCACACTTCCTCCTTGTGGAACTCCTTCTCGATATTTTGCTTCCCTGATAACTACAAGCGTCAAAATGTTAAATGTAATATCAGTCGCCATCTTCTGTCTTCGTGAACCCCGTTCATCTTATGTTGTCCTTTCTTCAGTTTACCAAATTCCTAGTCGTCTCATCACTTTCACTTCCTGTACGTCCCCAGTATCATTGACACCTTAATTATGATAAAAGGATTAAAAAGATTATGGCTGTAACCTTTTTCAGTTACTTAGTACGACCGTTACGCCCTGCCTTCATATATAAGTTTTGATCGCGAGCAGAGGTGGAAAAGACATCAGACGCTAATTGGTTTCAATGAGAAATTGAAAGAGATAAAGAAAGAAAAAAAGGAAAGAAAGAAAATACGGAAGAAAGAAAGAAGGGAATATAGAACTGTTTAATGTCTCCTGCCAATACCTATTAAATAATTTACAATTCAATTTTGATCGCGTGAAATCACAGAAAATACACATCGGAGACGTTACTTGGTTTCAGTGAGAAAATTAAAGAGGTGAAGAGAGAAATGGTTAACGTTCCCTGCTAATATCCCATAAATAATGGACTATTTCGTTTTGATCGCGCTGAAACACGGAAAAGGTATCAGAGACACTACTTGGTTTCAGTGAAATAAAAAAGAAATAAATAAAGAAAGAAAGAAAGAAAGAAAAGAGAAGAAAAGAAAAAGGTAGATGGAAGGGAAGATAGAAGTGTTTAATGTTTCCTGTCAATACATCACGAATAATGGAATATTCCGATTTCATCGCGTGGAAAGGCGGAAAAGATATATCGGAGAGGCTACATTGTTTCAGTGAAAGGACGAAAGAAAGAAAGAAATGGGGAAAAAAAAGAAAGAAAGAAATGGAAAGAAAAAAGAAAGAAAGAAAGAAATGGGAAAAAAGAAAGAAAGAAAGAAAGAAGTGGAAAATAAAAACGAAAAATCTAGAACCATTAGAAAGAAAGAAAGAAAGAAAGAAAGAAAGGAAGAAAGAAAAAGAAAGAAAGACAGAACTTGAAAATAAAAACAAAAACCTAAAACGATTAGAAAGAAATAAAAAAGAAAAGAAAGAAAGAAAGAAGGAACTGAAAAATAAAAACAAAAAAATCTAGATCGATTAGAAAGAAAGAAATAAAAAAGAAAGAAAGAAAGAACTCAAAAATAAAAGCAAAAAACCTAGAAGTATTAGAAAGAAAGAAAAAGAAAGAAAGAATTGAAAAATAACAACAAAAACCTAGAATGATTAGAAAGAAAGAAAAAGAAAGAAAGAAAAAGAAAGAAAGAACTGAAAAATAAAAACAAAAAATCTAGAACGATTAGAAAGAAAGAAAGAAAGAAAGAAAGAAAGAAAAAAGAAAAAACTAAAAAATAAGAGCAAAATCCTAGAACGATTAGAAAGAAAGAAAAAAGAAAGAAAGAACTAAAAAATAAGAGCAAAAAACCTAGAAAGATTAGAAAGAAAGAAGGAAAGAAAGGAAAATGGAAGATAAATGTATTAACTTTTCTTTCATTGAAATGGAAAAATTTGTGAATTTTAATATTTCTTCATTTGTACCCCCTTACTTCTTAAAATAACGACCAGCATTCCTATTTAGTAGTGTTATTGCAATATTTTGTTAAAGTTGTTAAACTCAAAGATATATCAATGCGATAGGGACATTTCTAGGGATATTTTATTGTCCTGGGACTCACGAGGGACTTATTCAATCATTAACATAAGAATTATAATTAATCAGAAAATACTAATTATTATTATTATTTTCATTGTCATTATTATTATTATTATTATTATTATTATTTGAACATTATTATGATTTTAGTGAACTTTTTAATGCTCCATCATATCGATTGTCATACGTACGGACTTTGTTGAATTTATCTACTTTTTTTTTTTCGGTTTGTTGTTCAGAACATTCGGTTTTTGGCACCTTTATATGTACGTAATACATGTATTTATTTGTTTTATAAAGTTAAATAATCTTCTCTTCGTTAAACTTTGATCACGAATTATTTAATGCACAGCATATTTACTTAAAATTGGTCACGATCCAATAATTCATATATCTTATATTCCTATCTACCTATATGTTGTTTTTGTATAACTGTATCTAAGTTGATATCACACTATCTATTTACATCTCTTTCTTTCTCTCTCTCTCTCTCTCATTTTATATATATATATATTGTCCTTTCATTATATATATATATATATATATATATATATATATATATATATATATATATACGCAACTGTAACTCAATTTTAAGGTGTTTTTATGAAAGATCTTGCTAAGTCTGCTATTAGTACGAAAGTGTTTTTCAATTAAAGCTATGAACTTATGTTTCGTTGAACGGGGGTGTGGGCATACCAAATGATAATTCTTTACCTGTTTTTATTCTGGTTAGTACTATTTTTTATAATATATGTTAGCATGTTTGTATCCGTTATTTTTTAGGGCTGTATTATAAAAATTACTGTGTTGTTGGAATATTTCCTTATTAGCGGAGTTCATGTCTATTCTTTTCTCTATTGATGTGGGTATATGCTTAATTATAGATGGAGGGTGGTTTGACCTAGAGTGTACATACAAGGGATTAGTGTTAGGTTTTCTGTAAGGTAGGTATATGTTGTTCATTAAGTCTAGAGTTACGTCGAGGAAGTCTACCTTTTTTAATTTTGGTATTGGCTGTAGTTTTTAAAATTAAGTTACAGTTGCACTGAAAATCTAGAAAAAATCATGAAAAAAAAAATCCTGGAAAAACACGCATGCCAAAACAGTATTAATAAAAATCCTAAACTAAAATTAGACAAAAATAATGAAAAATTATGTGATTGTAGAAACCCTGAAGACTGCCCGTTGGAAAAATAAATGCCACACAAAATCTGTGGTATACGAATGCACTTTCTCATACATTGAGATTCCTAACACTGATACGATATATATTAGATCAACGAAGAATGAATTTAAAATTAGATGGAGACAACACAAAAGCTCCTTCAATAATATTAGAAACAGAAATGATACATATTTATCCAAATATTTTTGGCATTTAAAAGAAATGAATAAAACACCAAAAGTAAAATGGAAAACAATAAATAGAACAGGAACTTGTAAAACCTGGGATGACCCATGTCCTTTATTCCTGCATGAAAAACTACATACTATTAAGTTTCTAAATAATGAAAATTTATTAAACCATAGACAGGCGTTAACGGTTTTTTGCCGACATCAACAAATTTTCACATTAAATAATTAGCATTAAAAAAAAATAAATATTATGGTGCCAAAGGTTATCTTTTGCTGTGACTGACCAGACGATGTGCATACATGAATGCCTTCATCCGCTTTGAAATGGACTCCCCGACCCTACCTCGGCTTGACCGCTTTCCGAAGATGACTGATATGTGTATAAAAATTAACTCTTAGGGTCCTTATCAAAATGGTCGCTCCGGCCATTTCCATAGTAATTAATTTGGCGAAGGAACATGCTTATAAAGATGCGTAGATTTCAAGATTGGCTATTCCTAAATTTTTGCTTGAGGACGAAACAGGGCTTGATATCTTAGTTCAATTTAATTTTAATAATTATATTTAGGGTTTCGGCTCTCGTTTTTGACACATGAGAACTCTTATGTAGCGAAGGAATCATATTTTTGGAAAAATAATATATATATATATATATATATATATATATATATATATATATATATATATATGCAAATGTAAAAGATTTCAGCGTTCAGAACATTAATTTAAAACAATTTAGTAGCAACGTGATTTCCGACCTGATGAAACGTTAAAAAAAATTAAAGTTGAAAAAAGATGTGCAGTTGCGCAGTGGGTACGTGCATGATCTAATGTAACACTGCATGATTATATATATATATATATATATATATATATATATATATATATATATATATATATATATATATATATTGGGTGCGTTTATTTACTGGCAGCAATCCTGTTCGAATCTCCTCATTTTCGATTTGTCAAGTAAGTGACTTCGTGATTACATCGCTCTGTGAAGACTGATCACATTTTTAAAGTACCAAGAAATGATTCGCAAATAATATTGACTGAGGATGCGCATCTTGGGCCTGTGTAAAAAAATTGATCACCTAGAAACTGTAACTAAGGCCCACTCATTTGCAGTATGAACTACAGTTTTTAGCCACACTATCAACTTGGTTTCAGTGCATTTTAACTGCACATCTACGGGTGAGGGTCGAAAATGGTTATGAACGCTCCTCTTTGTAGGCAAGCCTACAAAATAAGAAATCTTATAGAAAAACCAAAAAATAACACTCTCAATTATTACAAAAGACAACTCGAAAATCTTTTTACCTACTCAAATGTAATATTATCCCCTATCGCTATCTTCCCTCCTCTACCTCTCAAACTTAGGACGCTTGTGAGTTGACGTGCCTAAACTTTGACCGATGTTTATCAACGAAAAAATATCCACTCACCAATCAACATTAACCACCCGGTCCACCCACCACCAAACTGCTATCAACAACCACTATTGTTTCACTCAGATACTTTATGTATATTTTGTATGTACATTTTTCTTCTCAAAAAATGGAAAATAGGAAGTGACGTTTTACATCCGGGCTTGCCTGCAAACAGGATCGTTCATAACCATTTTCGACCCTCACCCGTAAATGTGCAGTTAAAATGCACTGAAACCAAGTTGCATCTTTGTTGTGAGTAAAATGGTTTTGTCTATATGATAAAATTATAATAAATAAATAATTATCGCTCTACTACCTGTATCGAGCTCTTTTTTTAATTAACGCTGCGAACGTTGGAATTTATATATTACTTTCGTTCTCATCGCATCGGATATATATATATATATATATATATATATATATATATATATATATATATATATATATATATGAGGCACGGTTGAGTAAGGGTTAACGGTTTGGATTGAGGAATCCAGTTGAATCCATTACATTCACTTACGTACTAGTAACCTTGGGAAAGTTATGAATACCCCTCTTCTCCCTCCAGCTATGATATTCAAGACCTGCAGAGGGTCATTTGGGGGACCTTGTGCCCCTTAAAAATGTGCGGATGCTTCTGCACAGAACCTTCACCACTATAATCAAATCTCATGTGCTGATGTCGGTTTGTTGCTTCCTAGGAACTGATATGCTTGACCCTCATGCGTCGAATTCGACGGAAAATTCGAAAACATATATATATATATATATATGTGTGTTTGTGTGTGTGTGTGTGTGTGTGTGAAAGTAGATATTGAAGTCGACAGGTATTAATGCGTTACGTTTTTTATTCAGCTACACAATAAATTCCCTAATAACCTCATATGGGTAATATTATTATTTCGACTGACGAAAATATAATTCGTCAGTCTTATTCAACCTCAGTATAGACACAATTCGTATCGGAATGTGAAACTTACAAAAAAAAAAGTACGACGAAATATTAAAACACAATTTATCCATTTTAAACTTTCAGTCAGACGAAAGACGCGCGAAAAGGTATGTAGGCACTCTAAAAAGTTAACCTAAAAATATAGTTAAAGAATTTTCACAGAAGTTTATGAATTACAATTATATACCTATTATTTTATTATATATTATGGCATATGTATATGGATATACATATCTCTAAGAAAATTCTTCGTAACTTAAATGTATATATTTTTGCTGAAAGTAATGTGTCTAGCCGTTAATATGGCAGTTCTCCGAGACATGTATGAATACCATACATCCCCCATCATCTAACCTATATGTTTAAATTTTGACTCTCCTTCTTATTAGTTAAGAACTGACACACCCATACGATCTAAACATCTGGATTCCCCATTTCATATTGACACTTCAATAAGCAAGCATATTGTTTTTTATTTTTAAATGTAAATCATTTTAACCAAAGTTACTAAATATTGCCTGATGACGAGATAAAATTTTTAAGAGGATAGAATCCAGGTAGAACTCAATGTTATAAGTAAGGATATAATAAAAAAGCTAATTCCAATGGAATAATTTATGACCATGGAATATTAGTGTTTAAGCCTTTTTATTGTATATATATATATATATATATATATATATATATATATATATATATATAGTTGGCCACTCGTATTCGAGGATACCGATCTCCTAGGACGGCTAGCCAATCACTATTGCAGACACTCGCTCAGTCACATTTTGTGTTTGCTCAACACACACATCATCCACCTGTGGTTTATATTGCAACGTGATCATCAAAGTGAACAAGACCAGCGCACTGAAATCCTCGGTCACGGTGACTTGTGACTGCGTTCTAGCATATATATATATATATATATATATATATATATATATTCTCCTGATGAGATGTTGGACCTAAGGGCTTTAGGGACTATTACCATTAATAAATTCCTTGTTTTTGAAATAGTATATATATATATATATATATATATATATATATATATATATTACACACACTTACACCTGATATTGTACACTTTTACCCATAAATGTGGCATGCCTTAAAACTATATTTTGTCATATATATATATATATATATATATATATATATATATATATATATATATATATATATATATATATATACGCTCAAACTTTCATAATTTTCTGTTTGAAACACACTTCTTTATTGAATCCCTGACACTAGATTCATGTTTTCTTTTTGATATTTTAATATAATCTATTGTTGTTGCATTTGTTACCTATTTTCTCTGCCTATTTAATCTACCTGAAATTCAAAATACATATTTTCTAGATTAGATTTCGTGTCTTTTTTTATTTAGTGCGTATTTCATTTTCATTTCTTTTTCTAAATCTTTTTTTACGCGTGATCACAGGATATTTATAACCCCGGCAATATTTAGATATAATCTCCCGCGTTTTCTCTCTTCTCGTCCCCCGACCGCTTCACTCTTGTATCCGCCTATGACTATTTGTGTGAACTTATGCGAATAAGTTTTTTTTCGAAATAAGCATGTTTATGGCTGAACATTTTATTGTTTTTTCTGATAATTCTGCATGAGTTTGTGCAAGTTTGTGCAGGCGGAATTTTAAATGCAGATTTTAATCAATATATATTATTTTTTTTATCTCCAGAAAAGTTTTGAAGTACGTAAATATAAATATATTTTACTTATATATATATATATATATATATATATATATATATATATATATATATATATATATATATATATATATATATATATATATATATATATATATATATATATATATATATATCAAGCATACTGCCATTTCGCATATCTATATATCTATCTATATTTATTTGGTTTGGTTCGGTTTGTTTTACAGCATATCAACCTCTGTGGGTTATTTAATGCTGGCAATATTTTAAGGATAGGTCCGTATGAATAGAATATGAATTCTTTATAAGTAATCAGTTTTCATTCACATATTCTTAGTTTGGTTTATATAGGCACGTGGCCGAGTGGTTAGAACGTTCGCATTCTGACCATGAGACCCGGGTTCAAATCGCTCCATGGTCGATTTGTCAGGAAGGAGGAAGGGGTCGATCCCAGCGAACGGTGTCGTACGCTGGGAAAGTGCCTGAAAAACATACCCCGGGTTGACCCATGCTTTGTGAGTTAAATTGTGTCGACGGAACCATTGGGGGCCGTCTATAACTGTGCTAACATAAATTCACAAGTCACCGTGGCCGAGGGCTTGAGTTTGCAGGCCTTGTTCAAATTGTTGATCAATCTAGATAATACGCTCTTTCCCAGAAACTGTAAATAAGGTCTGCTCAGCATGTTTGCAGTATAAATCACAGGTGGGCTCCCTAGGTTTTGAATAAACACAAATGTGCCTGAGCAAGCGTCTTCAATAGGGATTGGCTAGCCGCCCTAGTAGACAGGTATCCTTGAATACGAGTGGCCAGCTATACATTAGTTTGGTTTATTTATTTTTTTATTAGTTATAGTTTCGTATTAATAATTCTTTTTTTTTTGAGAAATCAGTTTGTAGATCTGGTTTCATTAGCGCATTTTATTAAAGGGAGTTCTTGTTGCGAGTCAAATATATTGTTGGTAATATTTTTTTACCAAAGATTTAATGCTGGTACTAATTTATTTTAAACCAAAATCTGTTGCTAGTATATTTTTTTTTTAAAATGTATTTCTGATAATTTTTTTTTCGAAAATATATTGTGGGTATTTTTACATTTCCATATTGTTTTGAGCCCAGATTAGAGGTCAACTATTTGCCCAGAGCTAGGACCGTAACATCTACCACCCACGATCAAGGTGAACCTGGGAACAACAACAATTAAGAGGTGGTTTCACGCTCGTCAAACCTCCTGATCGGAGGTCTTGCTGCCGGATGTAGTTTATCGTCATACCCATGACAACATATAACTGTTTGCACTACCCGCGTCAGAAATTAAACTGGAAATTAATATAACTGAAAATTTAAAAAGTAATATTTGAATATATTGGGACAAGTTCAATCTAGACCTCAAGAAAATGGAAACATAAAGGAACCTAACACTTAATATCAGGAAGAGGTAGGTAGGTGTTTCTTGGACACATAATAAGGCTTGGAGAATCTGATACTCACGTGACAGACAGAGGGTAAGAGGGACAGAGGAAGACAACGCATAACACTTGGTGAGCTTGAATAAATGGATGGCGTACAGTGCTTAAGAGAAATAACACAAAGATAAAGTCTGTTAAGAGATGCAAGGGATAGGAAGTTGTGGAAAGACATGATCTCCTACGTCCTGTATGGACACGGCATATAAAGAAGACAGCATATTTCTTGAGATTTATAATACAGGTTTCACACAATGTCCAAAAGAACTTTACATAAAGAATCTTCCCAAGAGAAAACTACAATTATTTGTGAATGTCTATGTCGATGATACAACGGTATATGGATGCACCTCTAACAGTCTAGATGACAAGAGATTGGCAGCTGATCCTTCCTCTGGCTTAGCTCTAACATCTCAGTGGTGGAAAACCTGGCTGGTTACATTCAGTGCTTCGAAAACTAAACGAGTTAACTCCCGTCATCGCAGATCAGACTCTGAACTATCACCAGTCGCAATGAATGTATCTTCCATCAAGGAGGTCTCGTGCATTGAGAGTCTCTTTGGCCTTAAATTCAACCCAAACTTCAATCCATTGCTAAAGATGCAGGAAAAATGGTCGGTTCCCTGTAACTCTCCAGGAATTACGCAAGCAACACATGAGGCTATTTTTCTTAAATCACTAATAAAAACTATTAAAACACTAATAATAAGTGAGCCTATAACTATTTACTGTGATAATCAGGCTAGTATTGCTTTGGCTAAAAATCCAATAATACATCAAAGATCAAAGCATATTGATATTAAATATCAATTTGTTAGAGATCAGGTACAAAAGAAAATAGTACAAATTGAATATGTTCAATCGGAGAATAACGTGTCGGATTTGTTTACGAAGCCAATTACAAAATTGAAATTACGGGCTTTCATTCCTCTCATATTTGGTACTTATAATCCTGGGTAAGACGTAAAACTGCACTCATTAATTATTGTCCTATATTGGGGTATAAACATGAATAGTCCTACTTTTATCCAGATCCTCATCCTGAATAACTCTTAGAATCACTCTGACCCGGAGTGATAGTGTCTGTTTTAATGGGTCCCAGCTATGGGTAAAATAACAACTTTTTCTATCTTTTTTGTTGTGATCACAACCTAAATTTATAATATTGTTGTTAATGTTTATTAACATAAAGTACTTAACAGTAAATAAAAGATATAACTCATTTTTGTGGATATTAATTTTTCATTAAAAATAATCATTTTATGAATATTAAGAAGAAAAAAAATAAATATTTGATGAATGCTAAAAAAAAAAAAAATAAATAAAAAAGAAAAAAATTCCTTTTATTAATACTAAAGTATTTGTTCCATATAAATATTGAGTTTAATAATATTTTGAAAGAAGATTCCATAATGTACCCAAAAAGGGGGGGTTAAGTTATTTTGTGTACCTATGCACTAGTGAGCAAACCAAAATAAGCTGACTCATTTTATAGTCCACCCATAGAAGGTTTTACCAATCAGAAGACTTGAAATCTTCGATCCGATGTGTATAAAGGCGGCCATTTTGTTTTTTTCTTGTCGGAATATCCACTGCTAAACTATCAGATGAAAAGACCTGCACAACTGCATTTTCCAACTCTCTTCGAATATCCACTGCCAATCTCTAATATAGAAGGCCTTAAGAATTCCTGAATAGCTGCTATTAGACATTGGTGCTGTTTCATTGAACAAATTAATTACTACGTCGGATTTCTACATTCAAACTACATTAAACATGTTTTACATTCTCCAACTATCCATTACCTTTACAATAGGCAGATCAGACCGAAAAAGGAGTACTGCAGCCATATATTGACAGGAGCTGCCCTGTCTTCCTTTTCCAGTCTCGAAAGAGACAAAAAGCGTCTCCGCGTCTTTGTGGGTGATGAATTATTTTCCACCTTACAAACTCTTTCCTCACAGACGAAACATTACAAGCTACTCGTTGTTCTATTATTATTTCCGTAGAAAGTGTTCTGACGGACTATATTCCTTAGGTCCACCAGTTCTAACTTTCACGGCTAAGACACACCATACTAAGGACATTGTATCTAACTACCCATATAGCTTTCCTATTCCATGAGATGTAAGTTCCATTCGAGCAGCTTCTTCCCGCAAACCACTTCTCTGTGGAACCGATACCCAAAAGGTTGCTTTCCTGATCAGTACAATATTAATTATTGTATTAATTAGTTATCTTCCACACATATTCGCATAGACTGTTCCTCTTACTATAACCCTCTACCACGAGTGGTTCTTTAACAGTGTGAACATCACTGTTAAAAACAATTTTTCTTAACTTTTTCTTAAGCCAAAATAGCTTAGAATATGGAATGATTACTTATTAATGGATGAGAGAAATATTTTGACCGTTCTCATACAAGCAAAATAGAATTATCTTTACATTTCCGGTGTTGCCATGATTGCAGAATTTTGTGACTTTAATTGTAAAACGGACGCTAAGGCTTAAGGTATGTTTTGTGGGTGATTTCAGTGCCTATTACTATATATAAACAGCAACTTGCCAGCCTTCCTTTTCCAATCTCGATAAACTCCGAAATCGTCTCAGCGTCCTTGTGGTTGATGAATTATGTCCCAGCCTACAACCTCTATTCTCACAGACGAAACGTCGCTAAAATTCTCACGCCTCAATCCCTCTTTCCATGAGAAGGGCTAAATTGCTTAGTTCCACCAGTTCCATCCTTTACGGTTGAGACATACCATGCCACACCCATTATAGCAAAGCACCCTCATTTCCTTCGTATTCCATTGGTTAGATGTAAGTTCTAATCGAGCAGCTTCTCTCCAGGAACCGCAGCTTTGTAGAAACGAGTCCCAAGAGGATGCTTCCCGATCACTACAATCTTTTCAAGTCTAGGGTTATCATTATTTTCCCCACATATCCACAATGCCTCTTACTCTGTAACACTCTACCTCGAATGGCACTAGGGCATTGTACAGAGGGAACATCATTGTAAAGTAAATCCACTAAGTTATTGAAATAAATAAGAAACAAAACTAGAGAATCCTAGACATTGATAGCAGAACAATAATTTATATAATGTATCCCAGTAAATTAAATAAAGGATTCAGTTAGAGATTCCTTGAAGATTACCAAGATAGAAAAGTATCTAAAGAAATCCGAGAAGCACAAATACTGAAATATCTTTGTGACATACGGTAGCCATTAATGATTAAGTATAACTCAAGACTTCAATGTTAAATAAAACAATATTTAATTACAACCGCAAATAAATACTTAACAAGAACAAAGAAGTAAAATTCAACCAAAGATGATTAACCATTTCAGTGATTACCTTTTCAGTATCGCGGCTCGGCTTAACGTCCGGTAAATCGTAAATCAAAACCCGAATCATCGGCGCACAATAAATCACACTAATTCGACTGGATAGTTCCATTCAATAGTCACTTAATAATCACTGCAGTCAGTAGCCTGAC
>OZ038512.1:8058863-8078536 GCA_964036315.1 Acanthosepion esculentum
GGAAAAGAATTCTGAATATAAAAACCAGCCAACTGAAGCTGTATCAGGATGGTTAGACGTGGGGCTAAATTGACGGATTCATTTGAATTTTTTCCGGTTTATCAACACTTTCTGGCTTAAATAAAGCCGAAACGTACATTTTTTTGTGAAATATTGTAGGCGTAATTCTTCATTTTTGCGAGTGAATATTGCGTTAACAACGTTTTGAGAATAATGATTACTTTTTCAAGATATAATAACAGATAATATGTTTATTATTAAAAATGTTTTTAGCAAAAACATACATTTTCCTTTTTATAATTTTATTCAATAAAGCCAGCTTCAATAACTGCTTCTATGTGAGAGCTAATTAATCGATAGCTGGGGGAACGAGTTGGATCCATACATTTCCGAATATTGTTTCCTCGTAAGTTAAAGTAATGAACCTGACTGGAAATTGAACATGTTTTTCCGATTTCACATACCGAGACTATATCGACTGCACCGCCTGCACATCCACTAGATATGGCATGCAGATATGATGCGTGTAAAAAAAAAAGAAAATTCATAGATTTCAGAAAATGCGGATGACCCACAACTGGAAAGTTGTTGACACCAGCATGAATAAAGCTTGCTTATTCTGTTCATATTTATCTAGCCAACAAACTATCTAGCTTAATTATTTGCATCATTCGGACTACTGTCCTCATCTTTGTCGCCATATTTATTACAACGATTCGGCTGTTGTACGCTCCGGCCTTCTTCAGGTGGTTGGAATGTCGAGCTGAACCCTCTCTCTCTCTCTCTCTCTCTCTCTCTCTCTCTCTCTATATATATATATATATATATATATATATATATATATATATATATATATATATATGTAACGTAAATCATTCAAACGAAAAACAAATACTGAAGCTATTTATCTGGCAAGAATCACTCTCGCAAACAATATTTAATAATAAAATACAATCAACTTCGAATCCGTTAATGAATGGTATGATCCTTGTTTATAAATACCGGTTTTATCAGGTCTTATTTTTTCTACTAGCCGAGCTTTCAGTCGTTTCGAACGACCATCATCAGGTAGACATTTCAGTGTGTTTTTGGTAAATTCCAGGTAGTAATGAGACATCGAAAGATTGTGCAGACCGAAAGAGTGTTTTTTTAGCAATGAGATATTGTTAAATGTAAGAATAATTTTGGAGCGTGCAGTCGCGACACTGAGGTTGAAATTTTTTAAATTTGAAAATTGAAAATAAGACCCGATAAAACCGGAATTTATAAACAAGGATCATACCATTCATTAACGGATTCGAAGTTGATTGTATTTTATTATTAAATATTGTTTGTGAGAGTGATTCTTGCCATATAATTAGCTTCAGTATTTGTTTTTCGTTTGAATGATTTACGTTACATAAATTGAATACGCACTACATAATTGATATATATATATATATATACATATATATATATATATATACATATATATATATATATATATATATATATATATATATATTAACGGTTTCTTTAAATTAAAAAAAATATAGTCATGTATGTTGGCTGAGGAAATGGGTATTTCTTTTAAGAAAGGATATTGTTGAAACAAATTTATATATACTTATAAATACATATATATATATATATATATATATATATATATATATATATATATATATATCTGTGTATGAATACAGATGTGAATTTTATGATAAATATGAGATGTCTGAGAATACATATTTATCTATCAAATGATTCTCTCTGATGTTAAATATTTCCGCACACACGTAATTGTAAGCCAATAGATATATAAATATTTCATAGCTTTGGTATGTAAGGGTAAATTTTGCCAAAAAATATGTCTTTCTGTACAATTTAGATTTTTAAAATCATAATCCTTTGTGTATAAATCCGTCATTACACTCACATAAATATATATTTACTTATTTTATATGAACGCGTCCTTTTCTTACACATAAATATATGAAATACTTATTAATCGCATTTAATACATATATATATATATATATATATATATATATATATATATATATATATATATATATATATATATATATATATATATATATATATATATGAGTGGCGTATATTAAAAACTATATATATATATATATATATATATATATATATATATATGAGTGGCGTATATTAAAAACTATATATATATATATATATATATATATGAGTGGCGTATATTAAAAACTATATATATATATATATATATATATATATATATATATATATATATATATATATATATATATATATATATATATATAGAGTGGCGTATATTAAAAACTGTAAAATAAAGAAATAAATTTTAATGTAAGGATATTAATGCGATAAGCGAATTAGTATGTATAAATCGATTTTGTCTAACAAAGAGAAAATGAAAGAAATTAAATTATTCTTAAAATACACTTAAGCGAAATAAAATCATGTAAAAAAATATGTCCTGCGATTATATTTTTCGGGGTTTTATTTTTGTGTCTCTTTTATAAAATTATACTTTGAGTCCTTTACTTATTGCAAGTTTGTTTTTCTTGAATTTCAGAATGATTTCTCGGATTATACGTTTTTTTTTATTGTCATATTCCCTCACCCCCTGCACTAAAAAAGGAAAAAAAAATGAGATAAGATCTTTAACTATGTAATTTTTTTACATTTTATTTAGGGCGTAATGATTCTAACCCTCGATAGTTTCTTGCCATTTGTTTTTAAAAGTAACTTTTGTAACTTTTCTCTCACTTAATCTTTGTCCCTTTCGTCTAAATATATTTAATATTTTAATCCCCATTTTCCTTATCTTGAATCCACAATGTCTTTAAAAGCTAATTTCCCGACGCAAACTTTTCTCCTTATTATCAAAAAATGGCCCCATTGTTATTATTATGTTATTTAATCTGTTTACATCATTCGGACATATCTTTATTACCATATTCAGAACGTTTCTGTCGTTATACGCCCCGGCCTCCCTCAGGATCTGTCTATATTTCTGAGATGAGGTATTGTAACTATTTACACTATTTACATCGTTTGGACATTTGTCCTCATCTTTATTCCCATATTTAGAACGTTTCAGTCGTTATACGCCCCGGCCTCCCTCAGGATCTGTCTATATTTCTGAGATGAGGTATTGTAACTATTTACACTATTTACATCGTTTGGACATTTGTCCTCATCTTTATTCCCATATTTAGAACGTTTCTGTCGTTATACGCCCCAGCCTCCCTCAGGATCTGTCTATATTTCTGAGATGAGGTATTGTAACTATTTACACTATTTACATCGTTTGGACATTTGTCCTCATCTTTATTCCCATATTTAGAACGTTTCTGTCGTTATACGCCCCGGCTTCCCTCAGGATCTGTCTATATTTCTGAGATGAGGTATTGTAACTATTTACACTATTTACATCGTTTGGACATTTGTCCTCATCTTTATTCCCATATTTAGAACGTTTCTGTCGTTATACGCCCCGGCCTCCCTCAGGATCTGTCTATATTTCTGAGATGAGGTATTGTAACTATTTACACTATTTACATCGTTTGGACATTTGTCCTCATCTTTATTCCCATATTTAGAACGTTTCTGTCGTTATACGCCCCGGCCTCCCTCAGGATCTGTCTATATTTCTGAGATGAGGTATTGTAACTATTTACACTATTTACATCGTTTGGACATTTGTCCTCATTTTTATTCCCATATTTAGAACGTTTCTGTCGTTATACGCCCCGGCCTCCCTCAGGATCTGTCTATATTTCTGAGATAAGGTATTGTAACTATTTACACTATTTACATCGTTTGGACATTTGTCCTCATCTTTATTCCCATATTTAGAACGTTTCTGTCGTTATACGCCCCAGCCTCCCTCAGGATCTGTCTATATTTCTGAGATGAGGTATTGTAACTATTTACACTATTTACATCGTTTGGACATTTGTCCTCATCTTTATTCCCATATTTAGAACGTTTCTGTCGTTATACGCCCCGGCCTCCCTCAGGATCTGTCTATATTTCTGAGATGAGGTATTGTAACTATTTACACTATTTACATCGTTTGGACATTTGTCCTCATCTTTATTCCCATATTTAGAACGTTTCTGTCGTTATACGCCCCGGCCTCCCTCAGGATCTGTCTATATTTCTGAGATGAGGTATTGTAACTATTTACACTATTTACATCGTTTGGACATTTGTCCTCATCTTTATTCCCATATTTAGAACGTTTCTGTCGTTATACGCCCCGGCCTCCCTCAGGATCTGTCTATATTTCTGAGATGAGGTATTGTAACTATTTACACTATTTACATCGTTTGGACATTTGTCCTCATCTTTATTCCCATATTCAGAACGTTTCTGTCGTTATACGCCCCGGCTTCCCTCAGGATCTGTCTATATTTCTGAGATGAGGTATTGTAACTATTTACACTATTTACATCGTTTGGACATTTGTCCTCATCTTTATTCCCATATTTAGAACGTTTCTGTCGTTATACGCCCCGGCCTCCCTCAGGATCTGTCTATATTTCTGAGATGAGGTATTGTAACTATTTACACTATTTACATCGTTTGGACATTTGTCCTCATCTTTATTCCCATATTTAGAACGTTTCTGTCGTTATACGCCCCGGCCTCCCTCAGGATCTGTCTATATTTCTGAGATGAGGTATTGTAACTATTTACACTATTTACATCGTTTGGACATTTGTCCTCATCTTTATTCCCATATTCAGAACGTTTCTGTCGTTATACGCCCCGGCCTCCCTCAGGATCTGTCTATATTTCTGAGATGAGGTATTGTAACTATTTACACTATTTACATCGTTTGGACATTTGTCCTCATCTTTATTCCCATATTTAGAACGTTTCTGTCGTTATACGCCCCGGCCACCCTCAGGATCTGTCTATATTTCTGAGATGAGGTATTGTAACTATTTACACTATTTACATCGTTTGGACATTTGTCCTCATCTTTATTCCCATATTTAGAACGTTTCTGTCGTTATACGCCCCGGCCTCCCTCAGGATCTGTCTATATTTCTGAGATGAGGTATTGTAACTATTTACACTATTTACATCGTTTGGACATTTGTCCTCATCTTTATTCCCATATTTAGAACGTTTCTGTCGTTATACGCCCCGGCCTCCCTCAGGATCTGTCTATATTTCTGAGATGAGGTATTGTAACTATTTACACTATTTACATCGTTTGGACATTTGTCCTCATCTTTATTCCCATATTCAGAACGTTTCTGTCGTTATACGCCCCGGCCTCCCTCAGGATCTGTCTATATTTCTGAGATGAGGTATTGTAACTATTTACACTATTTACATCGTTTGGACATTTGTCCTCATCTTTATTCCCATATTCAGAACGTTTCTGTCGTTATACGCCCCGGCCTCCCTCAGGATCTGTCTATATTTCTGAGATGAGGTATTGTAACTATTTACACTATTTACATCGTTTGGACATTTGTCCTCATCTTTATTCCCATATTTAGAACGTTTCTGTCGTTATACGCCCCGGCCTCCCTCAGGATCTGTCTATATTTCTGAGATGAGGTATTGTAACTATTTACACTATTTACATCGTTTGGACATTTGTCCTCATCTTTATTCCCATATTTAGAACGTTTCTGTCGTTATACGCCCCGGCCTCCCTCAGGATCTGTCTATATTTCTGAGATGAGGTATTGTAACTATTCACACTATTTACATCGTTTGGACATTTGTCCTCATCTTTATTCCCATATTCAGAACGTTTCTGTCGTTATACGCCCCGGCCTCCCTCAGGATCTGTCTATATTTCTGAGATGAGGTATTGTAACTATTTACACTATTTACATCGTTTGGACATTTGTCCTCATCTTTATTCCCATATTCAGAACGTTTCTGTCGTTATACGCCCCGGCCTCCCTCAGGATCTGTCTATATTTCTGAGATGAGGTATTGTAACTATTTACACTATTTACATCGTTTGGACATTTGTCCTCATCTTTATTCCCATATTTAGAACGTTTCTGTCGTTATACGCCCCGGCCTCCCTCAGGATCTGTCTATATTTCTGAGATGAGGTATTGTAACTATTTACACTATTTACATCGTTTGGACATTTGTCCTCATCTTTATTCCCATATTTAGAACGTTTCTGTCGTTATACGCCCCGGCCTCCCTCAGGATCTGTCTATATTTCTGAGATGAGGTATTGTAACTATTTACACTATTTACATCGTTTGGACATTTGTCCTCATCTTTATTCCCATATTTAGAACGTTTCTGTCGTTATACGCCCCGGCCTCCCTCAGGATCTGTCTATATTTCTGAGATGAGGTATTGTAACTATTTACACTATTTACATCGTTTGGACATTTGTCCTCATCTTTATTCCCATATTTAGAACGTTTCTGTCGTTATACGCCCCGGCCTCCCTCAGGATCTGTCTATATTTCTGAGATGAGGTATTGTAACTATTTACACTATTTACATCGTTTGGACATTTGTCCTCATCTTTATTCCCATATTTAGAACGTTTCTGTCGTTATACGCCCCGGCCTCCCTCAGGATCTGTCTATATTTCTGAGATGAGGTATTGTAACTATTTACACTATTTACATCGTTTGGACATTTGTCCTCATCTTTATTCCCATATTTAGAACGTTTCTGTCGTTATACGCCCCGGCCTCCCTCAGGATCTGTCTATATTTCTGAGATGAGGTATTGTAACTATTTACACTATTTACATCGTTTGGACATTTGTCCTCATCTTTATTCCCATATTCAGAACGTTTCTGTCGTTATACGCCCCGGCTTCCCTCAGGATCTGTCTATATTTCTGAGATGAGGTATTGTAACTATTTACACTATTTACATCGTTTGGACATTTGTCCTCATCTTTATTCCCATATTTAGAACGTTTCTGTCGTTATACGCCCCGGCCTCCCTCAGGATCTGTCTATATTTCTGAGATGAGGTATTGTAACTATTTACACTATTTACATCGTTTGGACATTTGTCCTCATCTTTATTCCCATATTTAGAACGTTTCTGTCGTTATACGCCCCGGCCTCCCTCAGGATCTGTCTATATTTCTGAGATGAGGTATTGTAACTATTTACACTATTTACATCGTTTGGACATTTGTCCTCATCTTTATTCCCATATTCAGAACGTTTCTGTCGTTATACGCCCCGGCCTCCCTCAGGATCTGTCTATATTTCTGAGATGAGGTATTGTAACTATTTACACTATTTACATCGTTTGGACATTTGTCCTCATCTTTATTCCCATATTTAGAACGTTTCTGTCGTTATACGACCCGGCCTCCCTCAGGATCTGTCTATATTTCTGAGATGAGGTATTGTAACTATTTACACTATTTACATCGTTTGGACATTTGTCCTCATCTTTATTCCCATATTTAGAACGTTTCTGTCGTTATACGCCCCGGCCTCCCTCAGGATCTGTCTATATTTCTGAGATGAGGTATTGTAACTATTTACACTATTTACATCGTTTGGACATTTGTCCTCATCTTTATTCCCATATTTAGAACGTTTCTGTCGTTATACGCCCCAGCCTCCCTCAGGATCTGTCTATATTTCTGAGATGAGGTATTGTAACTATTTACACTATTTACATCGTTTGGACATTTGTCCTCATCTTTATTCCCATATTCAGAACGTTTCTGTCGTTATACGCCCCGGCTTCCCTCAGGATCTGTCTATATTTCTGAGATGAGGTATTGTAACTATTTACACTATTTACATCGTTTGGACATTTGTCCTCATCTTTATTCCCATATTTAGAACGTTTCTGTCGTTATACGCCCCGGCCTCCCTCAGGATCTGTCTATATTTCTGAGATGAGGTATTGTAACTATTTACACTATTTACATCGTTTGGACATTTGTCCTCATCTTTATTCCCATATTTAGAACGTTTCTGTCGTTATACGCCCCAGCCTCCCTCAGGATCTGTCTATATTTCTGAGATGAGGTATTGTAACTATTTACACTATTTACATCGTTTGGACATTTGTCCTCATCTTTATTCCCATATTCAGAACGTTTCTGTCGTTATACGCCCCGGCCTCCCTCAGGATCTGTCTATATTTCTGAGATGAGGTATTGTAACTATTTACACTATTTACATCGTTTGGACATTTGTCCTCATCTTTATTCCCATATTTAGAACGTTTCTGTCGTTATGCGCCCCGGCCTCCCTCAGGATCTGTCTATATTTCTGAGATGAGGTATTGTAACTATTTACACTATTTACATCGTTTGGACATTTGTCCTCATCTTTATTCCCATATTTAGAACGTTTCTGTTGTTATACGCCCCAGCCTCCCACAGGATCTGTCTATATTTCTGAGATGAGGTATTGTAACTATTTACACTATTTACATCGTTTGGACATTTGTCCTCATCTTTATTCCCATATTCAGAACGTTTCTGTCGTTATACGCCCCGGCCTCCCTCAGGATCTGTCTATATTTCTGAGATGAGGTATTGTAACTATTTACACTATTTACATCGTTTGGACATTTGTCCTCATCTTTATTCCCATATTTAGAACGTTTCTGTCGTTATACGCCCCGGCCTCCCTCAGGATCTGTCTATATTTCTGAGATGAGGTATTGTAACTATTTACACTATTTACATCGTTTGGACATTTGTCCTCATCTTTATTCCCATATTCAGAACGTTTCTGTCGTTATACGCCCCGGCTTCCCTCAGGATCTGTCTATATTTCTGAGATGAGGTATTGTAACTATTTACACTATTTACATCGTTCGGACATTTGTCCTCATCTTTATTCCCATATTTAGAACGTTTCTGTCGTTATACGCCCCGGCTTCCCTCAGGATCTGTCTATATTTCTGAGATGAGGTATTGTAACTATTTACACTATTTACATCGTTTGGACATTTGTCCTCATCTTTATTCCCATATTTAGAACGTTTCTGTCGTTATACGCCCCGGCCTCCCTCAGGATCTGTCTATATTTCTGAGATGAGGTATTGTAACTATTTACACTATTTACATCGTTTGGACATTTGTCCTCATCTTTATTCCCATATTTAGAACGTTTCTGTCGTTATACGCCCCAGCCTCCCTCAGGATCTGTCTATATTTCTGAGATGAGGTATTGTAACTATTTACACTATTTACATCGTTTGGACATTTGTCCTCATCTTTATTCCCATATTTAGAACGTTTCTGTCGTTATACGCCCCGGCTTCCCTCAGGATCTGTCTATATTTCTGAGATGAGGTATTGTAACTATTTACACTATTTACATCGTTTGGACATTTGTCCTCATCTTTATTCCCATATTCAGAACGTTTCTGTCGTTATACGCCCCGGCCTCCCTCAGGATCTGTCTATATTTCTGAGATGAGGTATTGTAACTATTTACACTATTTACATCGTTTGGACATTTGTCCTCATCTTTATTCCCATATTTAGAACGTTTCTGTCGTTATACGCCCCGGCTTCCCTCAGGATCTGTCTATATTTCTGAGATGAGGTATTGTAACTATTTACACTATTTACATCGTTTGGACATTTGTCCTCATCTTTATTCCCATATTCAGAACGTTTCTGTCGTTATACGCCCCGGCCTCCCTCAGGATCTGTCTATATTTCTGAGATGAGGTATTGTAACTATTTACACTATTTACATCGTTTGGACATTTGTCCTCATCTTTATTCCCATATTTAGAACGTTTCTGTCGTTATACGCCCAGCCTCCCTCAGGATCTGTCTATATTTCTGAGATGAGGTATTGTAACTATTTACACTATTTACATCGTTTGGACATTTGTCCTCATCTTTATTCCCATATTCAGAACGTTTCTGTCGTTATACGCCCCGGCCTCCCTCAGGATCTGTCTATATTTCTGAGATGAGGTATTGTAACTATTTACACTATTTACATCGTTTGGACATTTGTCCTCATCTTTATTCCCATATTTAGAACGTTTCTGTCGTTATACGCCCCGGCCTCCCTCAGGATCTGTCTATATTTCTGAGATGAGGTATTGTAACTATTTACACTATTTACATCGTTTGGACATTTGTCCTCATCTTTATTCCCATATTTAGAACGTTTCTGTTGTTATACGCCCCAGCCTCCCTCAGGATCTGTCTATATTTCTGAGATGAGGTATTGTAACTATTTACACTATTTACATCGTTTGGACATTTGTCCTCATCTTTATTCCCATATTCAGAACGTTTCTGTCGTTATACGCCCCGGCCTCCCTCAGGATCTGTCTATATTTCTGAGATGAGGTATTGTAACTATTTACACTATTTACATCGTTTGGACATTTGTCCTCATCTTTATTCCCATATTTAGAACGTTTCTGTCGTTATACGCCCCGGCCTCCCTCAGGATCTGTCTATATTTCTGAGATGAGGTATTGTAACTATTTACACTATTTACATCGTTTGGACATTTGTCCTCATCTTTATTCCCATATTCAGAACGTTTCTGTCGTTATACGCCCCGGCTTCCCTCAGGATCTGTCTATATTTCTGAGATGAGGTATTGTAACTATTTACACTATTTACATCGTTCGGACATTTGTCCTCATCTTTATTCCCATATTTAGAACGTTTCTGTCGTTATACGCCCCGGCTTCCCTCAGGATCTGTCTATATTTCTGAGATGAGGTATTGTAACTATTTACACTATTTACATCGTTTGGACATTTGTCCTCATCTTTATTCCCATATTTAGAACGTTTCTGTCGTTATACGCCCCGGCCTCCCTCAGGATCTGTCTATATTTCTGAGATGAGGTATTGTAACTATTTACACTATTTACATCGTTTGGACATTTGTCCTCATCTTTATTCCCATATTTAGAACGTTTCTGTCGTTATACGCCCCAGCCTCCCTCAGGATCTGTCTATATTTCTGAGATGAGGTATTGTAACTATTTACACTATTTACATCGTTTGGACATTTGTCCTCATCTTTATTCCCATATTTAGAACGTTTCTGTCGTTATACGCCCCGGCTTCCCTCAGGATCTGTCTATATTTCTGAGATGAGGTATTGTAACTATTTACACTATTTACATCGTTTGGACATTTGTCCTCATCTTTATTCCCATATTCAGAACGTTTCTGTCGTTATACGCCCCGGCCTCCCTCAGGATCTGTCTATATTTCTGAGATGAGGTATTGTAACTATTTACACTATTTACATCGTTTGGACATTTGTCCTCATCTTTATTCCCATATTTAGAACGTTTCTGTCGTTATACGCCCCGGCTTCCCTCAGGATCTGTCTATATATCTGAGATGAGGTATTGTAACTATTTACACTATTTACATCGTTTGGACATTTGTCCTCATCTTTATTCCCATATTCAGAACGTTTCTGTCGTTATACGCCCCGGCCTCCCTCAGGATCTGTCTATATTTCTGAGATGAGGTATTGTAACTATTTACACTATTTACATCGTTTGGACATTTGTCCTCATCTTTATTCCCATATTTAGAACGTTTCTGTCGTTATACGCCCCGGCCTCCCTCAGGATCTGTCTATATTTCTGAGATGAGGTATTGTAACTATTTACACTATTTACATCGTTTGGACATTTGTCCTCATCTTTATTCCCATATTTAGAACGTTTCTGCCGTTATACGCCCCGGCTTCCCTCAGGATCTGTCTATATTTCTGAGATGAGGTATTGTAACTATTTACACTATTTACATCGTTTGGACATTTGTCCTCATCTTTATTCCCATATTTAGAACGTTTTTGTCGTTATACGCCCCAGCCTCCCTCAGGATCTGTCTATATTTCTGAGATGAGGTATTGTAACTATTTACACTATTTACATCGTTTGGACATTTGTCCTCATCTTTATTCCCATATTTAGAACGTTTCTGTCGTTATACGCCCCGGCTTCCCTCAGGATCTGTCTATATTTCTGAGATGAGGTATTGTAACTATTTACACTATTTACATCGTTTGGACATTTGTCCTCATCTTTATTCCCATATTTAGAACGTTTCTGTCGTTATACGCCCCAGCCTCCCTCAGGATCTGTCTATATTTCTGAGATGAGGTATTGTAACTATTTACACTATTTACATCGTTTGGACATTTGTCCTCATCTTTATTCCCATATTTAGAACGTTTCTGTCGTTATACGCCCCGGCTTCCCTCAGGATCTGTCTATATTTCTGAGATGAGGTATTGTAACTATTTACACTATTTACATCGTTTGGACATTTGTCCTCATCTTTATTCCCATATTCAGAACGTTTCTGTCGTTATACGCCCCGGCCTCCCTCAGGATCTGTCTATATTTCTGAGATGAGGTATTGTAACTATTTACACTATTTACATCGTTTGGACATTTGTCCTCATCTTTATTCCCATATTTAGAACGTTTCTGTCGTTATACGCCCCGGCTTCCCTCAGGATCTGTCTATATTTCTGAGATGAGGTATTGTAACTATTTACACTATTTACATCGTTTGGACATTTGTCCTCATCTTTATTCCCATATTCAGAACGTTTCTGTCGTTATACGCCCCGGCCTCCCTCAGGATCTGTCTATATTTCTGAGATGAGGTATTGTAACTATTTACACTATTTACATCGTTTGGACATTTGTCCTCATCTTTATTCCCATATCTAGAACGTTTCTGTCGTTATACGCCCCGGCTTCCCTCAGGATCTGTCTATATTTCTGAGATGAGGTATTGTAACTATTTACACTATTTACATCGTTTGGACATTTGTCCTCATCTTTATTCCCATATTCAGAACGTTTCTGTCGTTATACGCCCCGGCCTCCCTCAGGATCTGTCTATATTTCTGAGATGAGGTATTGTAACTATTTACACTATTTACATCGTTTGGACATTTGTCCTCATCTTTATTCCCATATTTAGAACGTTTCTGTCGTTATACGCCCCGGCCTCCCTCAGGATCTGTCTATATTTCTGAGATGAGGTATTGTAACTATTTACACTATTTACATCGTTTGGACATTTGTCCTCATCTTTATTCCCATATTTAGAACGTTTCTGTCGTTATACGCCCCGGCTTCCCTCAGGATCTGTCTATATTTCTGAGATGAGGTATTGTAACTATTTACACTATTTACATCGTTTGGACATTTGTCCTCATCTTTATTCCCATATTCAGAACGTTTCTGTCGTTATACGCCCCGGCCTCCCTCAGGATCTGTCTATATTTCTGAGATGAGGTATTGTAACTATTTACACTATTTACATCGTTTGGACATTTGTCCTCATCTTTATTCCCATATTTAGAACGTTTCTGTCGTTATACGCCCCGGCTTCCCTCAGGATCTGTCTATATTTCTGAGATGAGGTATTGTAACTATTTACACTATTTACATCGTTTGGACATTTGTCCTCATCTTTATTCCCATATTCAGAACGTTTCTGTCGTTATACGCCCCGGCCTCCCTCAGGATCTGTCTATATTTCTGAGATGAGGTATTGTAACTATTTACACTATTTACATCGTTTGGACATTTGTCCTCATCTTTATTCCCATATTTAGAACGTTTCTGTCGTTATACGCCCCGGCCTCCCTCAGGATCTGTCTATATTTCTGAGATGAGGTATTGTAACTATTTACACTATTTACATCGTTTGGACATTTGTCCTCATCTTTATTCCCATATTTAGAACGTTTCTGTCGTTATACGCCCCGGCCTCCCTCAGGATCTGTCTATATTTCTGAGATGAGGTATTGTAACTATTTACACTATTTACATCGTTTGGACATTTGTCCTCATCTTTATTCCCATATTTAGAACGTTTTTGTCGTTATACGCCCCAGCCTCCCTCAGGATCTGTCTATATTTCTGAGATGAGGTATTGTAACTATTTACACTATTTACATCGTTTGGACATTTGTCCTCATCTTTATTCCCATATTTAGAACGTTTCTGTCGTTATACGCCCCGGCTTCCCTCAGGATCTGTCTATATTTCTGAGATGAGGTATTGTAACTATTTACACTATTTACATCGTTTGGACATTTGTCCTCATCTTTATTCCCATATTTAGAACGTTTCTGTCGTTATACGCCCCAGCCTCCCTCAGGATCTGTCTATATTTCTGAGATGAGGTATTGTAACTATTTACACTATTTACATCGTTTGGACATTTGTCCTCATCTTTATTCCCATATTTAGAACGTTTCTGTCGTTATACGCCCCGGCTTCCCTCAGGATCTGTCTATATTTCTGAGATGAGGTATTGTAACTATTTACACTATTTACATCGTTTGGACATTTGTCCTCATCTTTATTCCCATATTCAGAACGTTTCTGTCGTTATACGCCCCGGCCTCCCTCAGGATCTGTCTATATTTCTGAGATGAGGTATTGTAACTATTTACACTATTTACATCGTTTGGACATTTGTCCTCATCTTTATTCCCATATTTAGAACGTTTCTGTCGTTATACGCCCCGGCTTCCCTCAGGATCTGTCTATATTTCTGAGATGAGGTATTGTAACTATTTACACTATTTACATCGTTTGGACATTTGTCCTCATCTTTATTCCCATATTCAGAACGTTTCTGTCGTTATACGCCCCGGCCTCCCTCAGGATCTGTCTATATTTCTGAGATGAGGTATTGTAACTATTTACACTATTTACATCGTTTGGACATTTGTCCTCATCTTTATTCCCATATCTAGAACGTTTCTGTCGTTATACGCCCCGGCTTCCCTCAGGATCTGTCTATATTTCTGAGATGAGGTATTGTAACTATTTACACTATTTACATCGTTTGGACATTTGTCCTCATCTTTATTCCCATATTCAGAACGTTTCTGTCGTTATACGCCCCGGCCTCCCTCAGGATCTGTCTATATTTCTGAGATGAGGTATTGTAACTATTTACACTATTTACATCGTTTGGACATTTGTCCTCATCTTTATTCCCATATTTAGAACGTTTCTGTCGTTATACGCCCCGGCCTCCCTCAGGATCTGTCTATATTTCTGAGATGAGGTATTGTAACTATTTACACTATTTACATCGTTTGGACATTTGTCCTCATCT
This sequence comes from Acanthosepion esculentum, assembly GCA_964036315.1. Classification (NCBI taxonomy): domain Eukaryota; kingdom Metazoa; phylum Mollusca; class Cephalopoda; order Sepiida; family Sepiidae; genus Acanthosepion; species Acanthosepion esculentum. Next base: position 8,073,957 of record OZ038512.1, read on the forward strand.
TTATTCCCATATTTAGAACGTTTCTGTCGTTATACGCCCCGGCTTCCCTCAGGATCTGTCTATATTTCTGAGATGAGGTATTGTAACTATTTACACTATTTACATCGTTTGGACATTTGTCCTCATCTTTATTCCCATATTTAGAACGTTTCTGTCGTTATACGCCCCGGCCTCCCTCAGGATCTGTCTATATTTGTGAGATGAGGTATTGTAACTATTTACACTATTTACATCGTTTGGACATTTGTCCTCATCTTTATTCCCATATTTAGAACGTTTCTGTCGTTATACGCCCCGGCTTCCCTCAGGATCTGTCTATATTTCTGAGATGAGGTATTGTAACTATTTACACTATTTACATCGTTTGGACATTTGTCCTCATCTTTATTCCCATATTTAGAACGTTTCAGTCGTTATACGCCCCGGCCTCCCTCAGGATCTGTCTATATTTCTGAGATGAGGTATTGTAACTATTTACACTATTTACATCGTTTGGACATTTGTCCTCATCTTTATTCCCATATTTAGAACGTTTCTGTCGTTATACGCCCCGGCCTTCCCTCAGGATCTGTCTATATTTCTGAGATGAGGTATTGTAACTATTTACACTATTTACATCGTTTGGACATTTGTCCTCATCTTTATTCCCATATTTAGAACGTTTCTGTCGTTATACGCCCCGGCCTCCCTCAGGATCTGTCTATATTTCTGAGATGAGGTATTGTAACTATTTACACTATTTACATCGTTTGGACATTTGTCCTCATCTTTATTCCCATATTTAGAACGTTTCTGTCGTTATACGCCCCGGCCTCCCTCAGGATCTGTCTATATTTCTGAGATGAGGTATTGTAACTATTTACACTATTTACATCGTTTGGACATTTGTCCTCATCTTTATTCCCATATTTAGAACGTTTCTGTCGTTATACGCCCCGGCCTCCCTCAGGATCTGTCTATATTTCTGAGATGAGGTATTGTAACTATTTACACTATTTACATCGTTTGGACATTTGTCCTCATCTTTATTCCCATATTTAGAACGTTTCTGTCGTTATACGCCCCGGCCTCCCTCAGGATCTGTCTATATTTCTGAGATGAGGTATTGTAACTATTTACACTATTTACATCGTTTGGACATTTGTCCTCATCTTTATTCCCATATTTAGAACGTTTCTGTCGTTATACGCCCCGGCCTCCCTCAGGATCTGTCTATATTTCTGAGATGAGGTATTGTAACTATTTACACTATTTACATCGTTTGGACATTTGTCCTCATCTTTATTCCCATATTTAGAACGTTTCTGTCGTTATACGCCCCGGCCTCCCTCAGGATCTGTCTATATTTCTGAGATGAGGTATTGTAACTATTTACACTATTTACATCGTTTGGACATTTGTCCTCATCTTTATTCCCATATTTAGAACGTTTCTGTCGTTATACGCCCCGGCCTCCCTCAGGATCTGTCTATATTTCTGAGATGAGGTATTGTAACTATTTACACTATTTACATCGTTTGGACATTTGTCCTCATCTTTATTCCCATATTTAGAACGTTTCTGTCGTTATACGCCCCGGCCTCCCTCAGGATCTATACTCAGTATTTCTGAGATGAGGTATTGTAACTATTTACACTATTTACACATCGTTTGGACATTTGTCCTCATCTTTATTCCCATATTTAGAACGTTTCTGTCGTTATACGCCCCGGCCTCCTCAGGATCTGTCTATATTTCTGAGATGAGGTATTGTAACTATTTACACTATTTACATCGTTTGGACATTTGTCCTCATCTTTATTCCCATATTTCAGAACGTTTCTGTCGTTATACGCCCCGGCTTCCCTCAGGATCTTTTTCTGAGATGAGGTATTGTAACTATTTACACTATTTACATCGTTCGGACATTTGTCCTCATCTTTATTCCCATATTTAGAACGTTTCTGTCGTTATACGCCCCGGCCTCCCTCAGGATCTGTCTATATTTCTGAGATGAGGTATTGTAACTATTTACACTATTTACATCGTTTGGATATTTGTCCTCATCTTTATTCCCATATTTAGAACTCTTCTGTCGTTATACGCCCCGGCCTCCCTCAGGATCTGTCTATATTTCTGAGATGAGGTATTGTAACTATTTACACTATTTACATCGTTCGGACATTTGTCCTCATCTTTATTCCCATATTTAGAACGTTTCTGTCGTTATACGCCCCGGCCTCCCTCAGGATCTGTCTATATTTCTGAGATGAGGTATTGTAACTATTTACACTATTTACATCGTTTGGACATTTGTCCTCATCTTTATTCCCATATTCAGAACGTTTCTGTCGTTATACGCCCCGGCCTCCCTCAGGATCTGTCTATATTTCTGAGATGAGGTATTGTAACTATTTACACTATTTACATCGTTCGGACATTTGTCCTCATCTTTATTCCCATATTTAGAACGTTTCTGTCGTTATACGCCCCCGGCCTCCCTCAGGATCTGTCTATATTTCTGAGGTGAGGTATTGTAACCATTTACACTATTTACATCGTTTGGACATTTGTCCTCATCTTTATTCCCATATTTAGAACGTTTCTGTCGTTATACGCCCCGGCCTCCCTCAGGATCTGTCTATATTTCTGAGATGAGGTATTGTAACTATTTACACTATTTACATCGTTTGGGACATTTGTCCTCATCTTTATTCCCATATTTAGAACGTTTCTGTCGTTATACGCCCCGGCCTCCCTCAGGATCTGTCTATATTTCTGAGATGAGGTATTGTAACTATTTACACTATTTACATCGTTCGGACATTTGTCCTCATCTTTATTCCCATATTTAGAACGTTTCTGTCGTTATACGCCCCGGCCTCCCTCAGGATCTGTCTATATTTCTGAGGTGAGGTATTGTAAACCATTTACACTATTTACATCGTTTGGACATTTGTCCTCATCTTTATTCCCATATTTAGAACGTTTCTGTCGTTATACGCCCCGGCCTCCCTCAGGATCTGTCTATATTTCTGAGATGAGGTATTGTAAACTATTTACACTATTTACATCGTTTGGACATTTGTCCTCATCTTTATTCCCATATTTAGAACGTTTCTGTCGTTATACGCCCCGGCCTCCCTCAGGATCTGTCTATATTTCTGAGATGAGGTATTGTAACTATTTACACTATTTACATGGTTTGGACATTTGTCCTCATCTTTATTCCCATATTTAGAAACGTTTCTGTCGTTATACGCCCCGGCCTCCCTCAGGATCTGTCTATATTTCTGAGATGAGGTATTGTAACTATTTACACTATTTACATCGTTTGGACATTTGTCCTCATCTTTATTCCCATATTTAGAACGTTTCTGTCGTTATACGCCCCGGCCTCCCTCAGGATCTGTCTATATTTCTGAGATGAGGTATTGTAACTATTTACACTATTTACATCGTTTGGACATTTGTCCTCATCTTTATTCCCATATTCAGAACGTTTCTGTCGTTATACGCCCCGGCCTCCCTCAGGATCTGTCTATATTTCTGAGATGAGGTATTGTAACTATTTACACTATTTACATGGTTTGGACATTTGTCCTCATCTTTATTCCCATATTTAGAACGTTTCTGTCGTTATACGCCCCGGCCTCCCTCAGGATCTGTCTATATTTCTGAGATGAGGTATTGTAACTATTTACACTATTTACATCGTTCGGACATTTGTCCTCACCTTTATTCCCATATTTAGAACGTTTCTGTCGTTATACGCCCCGGCCTCCCTCAGGATCTGTCTATATTTCTGAGATGAGGTATTGTAACTATTTACACTATTTACATCGTTTGGACATTTGTCCTCATCTTTATTCCCATATTTAGAACGTTTCTGTCGTTATACGCCCCGGCCTCCCTCAGGATCTGTCTATATTTCTGAGATGAGGTATTGTAACTATTTACACTATTTACATCGTTCGGACATTTGTCCTCATCTTTATTCCCATATTTAGCAACGTTTCGGCCGTTTTACGCCCCGGCCTTCCTCAGTATCTGTCTATATTTCTGAGAGGAGGTACTATGTACACTATTTACATTATTCGGACTATTGTCCTCATCTTTGTCACCATATTTATTACAACATTTCGGCCTTCTTCAGGTGGTTGGAATGTCGAATTGAACCTTTTATTTCGCTCACTGGGGTAGTCTGTTCTAGTTCCACGTGCCATGTTTAATGGATGGATCTAATCTGTCACTGGATCTAACAAACACCTTTTTCCACTGGACACATGGCACAGTGGATAAAGGTGTTTGTTAGATCCAGTGACAGGAACCAAAGAGTGTGAGTTCAATACTCGGTTAAGGCAGTGGAGAACTTAGAGAGGGGAATTAACAGCAGATAACTGATAACTGACATATATTAAACATGGTAAGTTGAACTAGAACAGTCTACCTTAATAAGCTAAAAAAAAATCCAACCACCTGAAGAAAGACAACGGCCGAAACATTGTAATAAATATGGCGACAAAGATGAGGCTAATAGTCCGAATAATGTAAATATTGTACATAATACCTCACCTCAGAAATATAGACAATCCAAAAAT
>OZ038512.1:8078736-8111236 GCA_964036315.1 Acanthosepion esculentum
TGTAACTATTTACACTATTTACATCGTTTGGACATTTGTCCTCATCTTTATTCCCATATTCAGAACGTTTCTGTCGTTATACGCCCCGGCCTCCCTCAGGATCTGTCTATATTTCTGAGATGAGGTATTGTAACTATTTACACTATTTACATCGTTTGGACATTTGTCCTCATCTTTATTCCCATATTTAGAACGTTTCTGTCGTTATACGCCCGGCCTCCCTCAGGATCTGTCTATATTTCTGAGATGAGGTATTGTAACTATTTACACTATTTACATCGTTTGGACATTTGTCCTCATCTTTATTCCCATATTCAGAACGTTTCTGTCGTTATACGCCCCGGCCTCCCTCAGGATCTGTCTATATTTCTGAGATGAGGTATTGTAACTATTTACACTATTTACATCGTTTGGACATTTGTCCTCATCTTTATTCCCATATTTAGAACGTTTCTGTCGTTATACGCCCCGGCCTCCCTCAGGATCTGTCTATATTTCTGAGATGAGGTATTGTAACTATTTACACTATTTACATCGTTTGGACATTTGTCCTCATCTTTATTCCCATATTCAGAACGTTTCTGTCGTTATACGCCCCGGCCTCCCTCAGGATCTGTCTATATTTCTGAGATGAGGTATTGTAACTATTTACACTATTTACATCGTTTGGACATTTGTCCTCATCTTTATTCCCATATTTAGAACGTTTCTGTCGTTATACGCCCCGGCCTCCCTCAGGATCTGTCTATATTTCTGAGATGAGGTATTGTAACTATTTACACTATTTACATCGTTTGGACATTTGTCCTCATCTTTATTCCCATATTCAGAACGTTTCTGTCGTTATACGCCCCGGCCTCCCTCAGGATCTGTCTATATTTCTGAGATGAGGTATTGTAACTATTTACACTATTTACATCGTTTGGACATTTGTCCTCATCTTTATTCCCATATTTAGAACGTTTCTGTCGTTATACGCCCCGGCCTCCCTCAGGATCTGTCTATATTTCTGAGATGAGGTATTGTAACTATTTACACTATTTACATCGTTTGGACATTTGTCCTCATCTTTATTCCCATATTTAGAACGTTTCTGTCGTTATACGCCCCGGCCTCCCTCAGGATCTGTCTATATTTCTGAGATGAGGTATTGTAACTATTTACACTATTTACATCGTTTGGACATTTGTCCTCATCTTTATTCCCATATTCAGAACGTTTCTGTCGTTATACGCCCCGGCCTCCCTCAGGATCTGTCTATATTTCTGAGATGAGGTATTGTAACTATTTACACTATTTACATCGTTTGGACATTTGTCCTCATCTTTATTCCCATATTTAGAACGTTTCTGTCGTTATACGCCCCGGCCTCCCTCAGGATCTGTCTATATTTCTGAGATGAGGTATTGTAACTATTTACACTATTTACATCGTTTGGACATTTGTCCTCATCTTTATTCCCATATTTAGAACGTTTCTGTCGTTATACGCCCCGGCCTCCCTCAGGATCTGTCTATATTTCTGAGATGAGGTATTGTAACTATTTACACTATTTACATCGTTTGGACATTTGTCCTCATCTTTATTCCCATATTTAGAACGTTTCTGTCGTTATACGCCCCGGCCTCCCTCAGGATCTGTCTATATTTCTGAGATGAGGTATTGTAACTATTTACACTATTTACATCGTTTGGACATTTGTCCTCATCTTTATTCCCATATTTAGAACGTTTCTGTCGTTATACGCCCCGGCCTCCCTCAGGATCTGTCTATATTTCTGAGATGAGGTATTGTAACTATTTACACTATTTACATCGTTTGGACATTTGTCCTCATCTTTATTCCCATATTTAGAACGTTTCTGTCGTTATACGCCCCGGCCTCCCTCAGGATCTGTCTATATTTCTGAGATGAGGTATTGTAACTATTTACACTATTTACATCGTTTGGACATTTGTCCTCATCTTTATTCCCATATTTCAGAACGTTTCTGTCGTTATACGCCCCGGCCTCCCTCAGGATCTGTCTATATTTCTGAGATGAGGTATTGTAACTATTTACACTATTTACATCGTTTGGACATTTGTCCTCATCTTTATTCCCATATTTAGAACGTTTCTGTCGTTATACGCCCCGGCCTCCCTCAGGATCTGTCTATATTTCTGAGATGAGGTATTGTAACTATTTACACTATTTACATCGTTTGGACATTTGTCCTCATCTTTATTCCCATATTTAGAACGTTTCTGTCGTTATACGCCCCGGCCTCCCTCAGGATCTGTCTATATTTCTGAGATGAGGTATTGTAACTATTTACACTATTTACATCGTTTGGACATTTGTCCTCATCTTTATTCCCATATTTAGAACGTTTCTGTCGTTATACGCCCCGGCCTCCCTCAGGATCTGTCTATATTTCTGAGATGAGGTATTGTAACTATTTACACTATTTACATCGTTTGGACATTTGTCCTCATCTTTATTCCCATATTCAGAACGTTTCTGTCGTTATACGCCCCGGCCTCCCTCAGGATCTGTCTATATTTCTGAGATGAGGTATTGTAACTATTTACACTATTTACATCGTTTGGACATTTGTCCTCATCTTTATTCCCATATTTAGAACGTTTCTGTCGTTATACGCCCCGGCCTCCCTCAGGATCTGTCTATATTTCTGAGATGAGGTATTGTAACTATTTACACTATTTACATCGTTTGGACATTTGTCCTCATCTTTATTCCCATATTCAGAACGTTTCTGTCGTTATACGCCCCGGCCTCCCTCAGGATCTGTCTATATTTCTGAGATGAGGTATTGTAACTATTTACACTATTTACATCGTTTGGACATTTGTCCTCATCTTTATTCCCATATTCAGAACGTTTCTGTCGTTATACGCCCCGGCCTCCCTCAGGATCTGTCTATATTTCTGAGATGAGGTATTGTAACTATTTACACTATTTACATCGTTTGGACATTTGTCCTCATCTTTATTCCCATATTTAGAACGTTTCTGTCGTTATACGCCCCGGCCTTCCCTCAGGATCTGTCTATATTTCTGAGATGAGGTATTGTAACTATTTACACTATTTACATCGTTTGGACATTTGTCCTCATCTTTATTCCCATATTTAGAACGTTTCTGTCGTTATACGCCCCGGCCTCCCTCAGGATCTGTCTATATTTCTGAGATGAGGTATTGTAACTATTTACACTATTTACATCGTTTGGACATTTGTCCTCATCTTTATTCCCATATTCAGAACGTTTCTGTCGTTATACGCCCCGGCCTCCCTCAGGATCTGTCTATATTTCTGAGATGAGGTATTGTAACTATTTACACTATTTACATCGTTTGGACATTTGTCCTCATCTTTATTCCCATATTCAGAACGTTTCTGTCGTTATACGCCCCGGCCTCCCTCAGGATCTGTCTATATTTCTGAGATGAGGTATTGTAACTATTTACACTATTTACATCGTTTGGACATTTGTCCTCATCTTTATTCCCATATTTAGAACGTTTCTGTCGTTATACGCCCCGGCCTCCCTCAGGATCTGTCTATATTTCTGAGATGAGGTATTGTAACTATTTACACTATTTACATCGTTTGGACATTTGTCCTCATCTTTATTCCCATATTGAGAACGTTTCTGTCGTTATACGCCCCGGCCTCCCTCAGGATCTGTCTATATTTCTGAGATGAGGTATTGTAACTATTTACACTATTTACATCGTTTGGACATTTGTCCTCATCTTTATTCCCATATTTAGAACGTTTCTGTCGTTATACGCCCCGGCCTCCCTCAGGATCTGTCTATATTTCTGAGATGAGGTATTGTAACTATTTACACTATTTACATCGTTTGGACATTTGTCCTCATCTTTATTCCCATATTTAGAACGTTTCTGTCGTTATACGCCCCGGCCTCCCTCAGGATCTGTCTATATTTCTGAGATGAGGTATTGTAACTATTTACACTATTTACATCGTTTGGACATTTGTCCTCATCTTTATTCCCATATTTAGAACGTTTCTGTCGTTATACGCCCCGGCCTCCCTCAGGATCTGTCTATATTTCTGAGATGAGGTATTGTAACTATTTACACTATTTACATCGTTTGGACATTTGTCCTCATCTTTATTCCCATATTCAGAACGTTTCTGTCGTTATACGCCCCGGCCTCCCTCAGGATCTGTCTATATTTCTGAGATGAGGTATTGTAACTATTTACACTATTTACATCGTTTGGACATTTGTCCTCATCTTTATTCCCATATTTAGAACGTTTCTGTCGTTATACGCCCCGGCCTCCCTCAGGATCTGTCTATATTTCTGAGATGAGGTATTGTAACTATTTACACTATTTACATCGTTTGGACATTTGTCCTCATCTTTATTCCCATATTTAGAACGTTTCTGTCGTTATACGCCCCGGCCTCCCTCAGGATCTGTCTATATTTCTGAGATGAGGTATTGTAACTATTTACACTATTTACATCGTTTGGACATTTGTCCTCATCTTTATTCCCATATTTAGAACGTTTCTGTCGTTATACGCCCCGGCCTCCCTCAGGATCTGTCTATATTTCTGAGATGAGGTATTGTAACTATTTACACTATTTACATCGTTTGGACATTTGTCCTCATCTTTATTCCCATATTTAGAACGTTTCTGTCGTTATACGCCCCGGCCTCCCTCAGGATCTGTCTATATTTCTGAGATGAGGTATTGTAACTATTTACACTATTTACATCGTTTGGACATTTGTCCTCATCTTTATTCCCATATTTAGAACGTTTCTGTCGTTATACGCCCCGGCCTCCCTCAGGATCTGTCTATATTTCTGAGATGAGGTATTGTAACTATTTACACTATTTACATCGTTTGGACATTTGTCCTCATCTTTATTCCCATATTCAGAACGTTTCTGTCGTTATACGCCCCGGCCTCCCTCAGGATCTGTCTATATTTCTGAGATGAGGTATTGTAACTATTTACACTATTTACATCGTTTGGACATTTGTCCTCATCTTTATTCCCATATTTAGAACGTTTCTGTCGTTATACGCCCCGGCCTCCCTCAGGATCTGTCTATATTTCTGAGATGAGGTATTGTAACTTATTTACACTATTTACATCGTTTGGACATTTGTCCTCATCTTTATTCCCATATTTAGAACGTTTCTGTCGTTATACGCCCCGGCCTCCCTCAGGATCTGTCTATATTTCTGAGATGAGGTATTGTAACTATTTACACTATTTACATCGTTTGGACATTTGTCCTCATCTTTATTCCCATATTCAGAACGTTTCTGTCGTTATACGCCCCGGCCTCCCTCAGGATCTGTCTATATTTCTGAGATGAGGTATTGTAACTATTTACACTATTTACATCGTTTGGACATTTGTCCTCATCTTTATTCCCATATTTAGAACGTTTCTGTCGTTATACGCCCCGGCCTCCCTCAGGATCTGTCTATATTTCTGAGATGAGGTATTGTAACTATTTACACTATTTACATCGTTTGGACATTTGTCCTCATCTTTATTCCCATATTTAGAACGTTTCTGTCGTTATACGCCCCGGCCTCCCTCAGGATCTGTCTATATTTCTGAGATGAGGTATTGTAACTATTTACACTATTTACATCGTTTGGACATTTGTCCTCATCTTTATTCCCATATTTAGAACGTTTCTGTCGTTATACGCCCCGGCCTCCCTCAGGATCTGTCTATATTTCTGAGATGAGGTATTGTAACTATTTACACTATTTACATCGTTTGGACATTTGTCCTCATCTTTATTCCCATATTTAGAACGTTTCTGTCGTTATACGCCCCGGCCTCCCTCAGGATCTGTCTATATTTCTGAGATGAGGTATTGTAACTATTTACACTATTTACATCGTTTGGACATTTGTCCTCATCTTTATTCCCATATTCAGAACGTTTCTGTCGTTATACGCCCCGGCCTCCCTCAGGATCTGTCTATATTTCTGAGATGAGGTATTGTAACTATTTACACTATTTACATCGTTTGGACATTTGTCCTCATCTTTATTCCCATATTTAGAACGTTTCTGTCGTTATACGCCCGGCCTCCCTCAGGATCTGTCTATATTTCTGAGATGAGGTATTGTAACTATTTACACTATTTACATCGTTTGGACATTTGTCCTCATCTTTATTCCCATATTTAGAACGTTTCTGTCGTTATACGCCCCGGCCTCCCTCAGGATCTGTCTATATTTCTGAGATGAGGTATTGTAACTATTTACACTATTTACATCGTTTGGACATTTGTCCTCATCTTTATTCCCATATTTAGAACGTTTCTGTCGTTATACGCCCCGGCCTCCCTCAGGATCTGTCTATATTTCTGAGATGAGGTATTGTAACTATTTACACTATTTACATCGTTTGGACATTTGTCCTCATCTTTATTCCCATATTCAGAACGTTTCTGTCGTTATACGCCCCGGCCTCCCTCAGGATCTGTCTATATTTCTGAGATGAGGTATTGTAACTATTTACACTATTTACATCGTTTGGACATTTGTCCTCATCTTTATTCCCATATTTAGAACGTTTCTGTCGTTATACGCCCCGGCCTCCCTCAGGATCTGTCTATATTTCTGAGATGAGGTATTGTAACTATTTACACTATTTACATCGTTTGGACATTTGTCCTCATCTTTATTCCCATATTCAGAACGTTTCTGTCGTTATACGCCCCGGCCTCCCTCAGGATCTGTCTATATTTCTGAGATGAGGTATTGTAACTATTTACACTATTTACATCGTTTGGACATTTGTCCTCATCTTTATTCCCATATTTAGAACGTTTCTGTCGTTATACGCCCCGGCCTCCCTCAGGATCTGTCTATATTTCTGAGATGAGGTATTGTAACTATTTACACTATTTACATCGTTTGGACATTTGTCCTCATCTTTATTCCCATATTTAGAACGTTTCTGTCGTTATACGCCCCGGCCTCCCTCAGGATCTGTCTATATTTCTGAGATGAGGTATTGTAACTATTTACACTATTTACATCGTTTGGACATTTGTCCTCATCTTTATTCCCATATTTAGAACGTTTCTGTCGTTATACGCCCCGGCCTCCCTCAGGATCTGTCTATATTTCTGAGATGAGGTATTGTAACTATTTACACTATTTACATCGTTTGGACATTTGTCCTCATCTTTATTCCCATATTTAGAACGTTTCTGTCGTTATACGCCCCGGCCTCCCTCAGGATCTGTCTATATTTCTGAGATGAGGTATTGTAACTATTTACACTATTTACATCGTTTGGACATTTGTCCTCATCTTTATTCCCATATTTAGAACGTTTCTGTCGTTATACGCCCCGGCCTCCCTCAGGATCTGTCTATATTTCTGAGATGAGGTATTGTAACTATTTACACTATTTACATCGTTTGGACATTTGTCCTCATCTTTATTCCCATATTCAGAACGTTTCTGTCGTTATACGCCCCGGCCTCCCTCAGGATCTGTCTATATTTCTGAGATGAGGTATTGTAACTATTTACACTATTTACATCGTTTGGACATTTGTCCTCATCTTTATTCCCATATTTAGAACGTTTCTGTCGTTATACGCCCCGGCCTCCCTCAGGATCTGTCTATATTTCTGAGATGAGGTATTGTAACTATTTACACTATTTACATCGTTTGGACATTTGTCCTCATCTTTATTCCCATATTCAGAACGTTTCTGTCGTTATACGCCCCGGCCTCCCTCAGGATCTGTCTATATTTCTGAGATGAGGTATTGTAACTATTTACACTATTTACATCGTTTGGACATTTGTCCTCATCTTTATTCCCATATTCAGAACGTTTCTGTCGTTATACGCCCCGGCCTCCCTCAGGATCTGTCTATATTTCTGAGATGAGGTATTGTAACTATTTACACTATTTACATCGTTTGGACATTTGTCCTCATCTTTATTCCCATATTTAGAACGTTTCTGTCGTTATACGCCCCGGCCTCCCTCAGGATCTGTCTATATTTCTGAGATGAGGTATTGTAACTATTTACACTATTTACATCGTTTGGACATTTGTCCTCATCTTTATTCCCATATTTAGAACGTTTCTGTCGTTATACGCCCCGGCCTCCCTCAGGATCTGTCTATATTTCTGAGATGAGGTATTGTAACTATTTACACTATTTACATCGTTTGGACATTTGTCCTCATCTTTATTCCCATATTCAGAACGTTTCTGTCGTTATACGCCCCGGCCTCCCTCAGGATCTGTCTATATTTCTGAGATGAGGTATTGTAACTATTTACACTATTTACATCGTTTGGACATTTGTCCTCATCTTTATTCCCATATTTAGAACGTTTCTGTCGTTATACGCCCCGGCCTCCCTCAGGATCTGTCTATATTTCTGAGATGAGGTATTGTAACTATTTACACTATTTACATCGTTTGGACATTTGTCCTCATCTTTATTCCCATATTTAGAACGTTTCTGTCGTTATACGCCCCGGCCTCCCTCAGGATCTGTCTATATTTCTGAGATGAGGTATTGTAACTATTTACACTATTTACATCGTTTGGACATTTGTCCTCATCTTTATTCCCATATTAGAACGTTTCTGTCGTTATACGCCCCGGCCTCCCTCAGGATCTGTCTATATTTCTGAGATGAGGTATTGTAACTATTTACACTATTTACATCGTTTGGACATTTGTCCTCATCTTTATTCCCATATTTAGAACGTTTCTGTCGTTATACGCCCCGGCCTCCCTCAGGATCTGTCTATATTTCTGAGATGAGGTATTGTAACTATTTACACTATTTACATCGTTTGGACATTTGTCCTCATCTTTATTCCCATATTTAGAACGTTTCTGTCGTTATACGCCCCGGCCTCCCTCAGGATCTGTCTATATTTCTGAGATGAGGTATTGTAACTATTTACACTATTTACATCGTTTGGACATTTGTCCTCATCTTTATTCCCATATTTAGAACGTTTCTGTCGTTATACGCCCCGGCCTCCCTCAGGATCTGTCTATATTTCTGAGATGAGGTATTGTAACTATTTACACTATTTACATCGTTTGGACATTTGTCCTCATCTTTATTCCCATATTTAGAACGTTTCTGTCGTTATACGCCCCGGCCTCCCTCAGGATCTGTCTATATTTCTGAGATGAGGTATTGTAACTATTTACACTATTTACATCGTTTGGACATTTGTCCTCATCTTTATTCCCATATTTAGAACGTTTCTGTCGTTATACGCCCCGGCCTCCCTCAGGATCTGTCTATATTTCTGAGATGAGGTATTGTAACTATTTACACTATTTACATCGTTTGGACATTTGTCCTCATCTTTATTCCCATATTTAGAACGTTTCTGTCGTTATACGCCCCGGCCTCCCTCAGGATCTGTCTATATTTCTGAGATGAGGTATTGTAACTATTTACACTATTTACATCGTTTGGACATTTGTCCTCATCTTTATTCCCATATTTAGAACGTTTCTGTCGTTATACGCCCCCGGCCTCCCTCAGGATCTGTCTATATTTCTGAGATGAGGTATTGTAACTATTTACACTATTTACATCGTTTGGACATTTGTCCTCATCTTTATTCCCATATTTAGAACGTTTCTGTCGTTATACGCCCCGGCCTCCCTCAGGATCTGTCTATATTTCTGAGATGAGGTATTGTAACTATTTACACTATTTACATCGTTTGGACATTTGTCCTCATCTTTATTCCCATATTTAGAACGTTTCTGTCGTTATACGCCCCGGCCTCCCTCAGGATCTGTCTATATTTCTGAGATGAGGTATTGTAACTATTTACACTATTTACATCGTTTGGACATTTGTCCTCATCTTTATTCCCATATTTAGAACGTTTCTGTCGTTATACGCCCCGGCCTCCCTCAGGATCTGTCTATATTTCTGAGATGAGGTATTGTAACTATTTACACTATTTACATCGTTTGGACATTTGTCCTCATCTTTATTCCCATATTTAGAACGTTTCTGTCGTTATACGCCCCGGCCTCCCTCAGGATCTGTCTATATTTCTGAGATGAGGTATTGTAACTATTTACACTATTTACATCGTTTGGACATTTGTCCTCATCTTTATTCCCATATTTAGAACGTTTCTGTCGTTATACGCCCCGGCCTTCCCTCAGGATCTGTCTATATTTCTGAGATGAGGTATTGTAACTATTTACACTATTTACATCGTTTGGACATTTGTCCTCATCTTTATTCCCATATTTAGAACGTTTCTGTCGTTATACGCCCCGGCCTCCCTCAGGATCTGTCTATATTTCTGAGATGAGGTATTGTAACTATTTACACTATTTACATCGTTTGGACATTTGTCCTCATCTTTATTCCCATATTTAGAACGTTTCTGTCGTTATACGCCCCGGCCTCCCTCAGGATCTGTCTATATTTCTGAGATGAGGTATTGTAACTATTTACACTATTTACATCGTTTGGACATTTGTCCTCATCTTTATTCCCATATTCAGAACGTTTCTGTCGTTATACGCCCCGGCCTCCCTCAGGATCTGTCTATATTTCTGAGATGAGGTATTGTAACTATTTACACTATTTACATCGTTTGGACATTTGTCCTCATCTTTATTCCCATATTCAGAACGTTTCTGTCGTTATACGCCCGGCCTCCCTCAGGATCTGTCTATATTTCTGAGATGAGGTATTGTAACTATTTACACTATTTACATCGTTTGGACATTTGTCCTCATCTTTATTCCCATATTCAGAACGTTTCTGTCGTTATACGCCCCGGCCTCCCTCAGGATCTGTCTATATTTCTGAGATGAGGTATTGTAACTATTTACACTATTTACATCGTTTGGACATTTGTCCTCATCTTTATTCCCATATTTAGAACGTTTCTGTCGTTATACGCCCCGGCCTCCCTCAGGATCTGTCTATATTTCTGAGATGAGGTATTGTAACTATTTACACTATTTACATCGTTTGGACATTTGTCCTCATCTTTATTCCCATATTCAGAACGTTTCTGTCGTTATACGCCCCGGCCTCCCTCAGGATCTGTCTATATTTCTGAGATGAGGTATTGTAACTATTTACACTATTTACATCGTTTGGACATTTGTCCTCATCTTTATTCCCATATTCAGAACGTTTCTGTCGTTATACGCCCCGGCCTCCCTCAGGATCTGTCTATATTTCTGAGATGAGGTATTGTAACTATTTACACTATTTACATCGTTTGGTCATTTGTCCTCATCTTTATTCCCATATTTAGAACGTTTCTGTCGTTATACGCCCCGGCCTCCCTCAGGATCTGTCTATATTTCTGAGATGAGGTATTGTAACTATTTACACTATTTACATCGTTTGGACATTTGTCCTCATCTTTATTCCCATATTTAGAACGTTTCTGTCGTTATACGCCCCGGCCTCCCTCAGGATCTGTCTATATTTCTGAGATGAGGTATTGTAACTATTTACACTATTTACATCGTTTGGACATTTGTCCTCATCTTTATTCCCATATTTAGAACGTTTCTGTCGTTATACGCCCCAGCCTCCCTCAGGATCTGTCTATATTTCTGAGATGAGGTATTGTAACTATTTACACTATTTACATCGTTTGGACATTTGTCCTCATCTTTATTCCCATATTTAGAACGTTTCTGTCGTTATACGCCCCGGCTTCCCTCAGGATCTGTCTATATTTCTGAGATGAGGTATTGTAACTATTTACACTATTTACATCGTTTGGACATTTGTCCTCATCTTTATTCCCATATTTAGAACGTTTCTGTCGTTATACGCCCCGGCCTCCCTCAGGATCTGTCTATATTTCTGAGATGAGGTATTGTAACTATTTACACTATTTACATCGTTTGGACATTTGTCCTCATCTTTATTCCATATTCAGAACGTTTCTGTCGTTATACGCCCCGGCCTCCCTCAGGATCTGTCTATATTTCTGAGATGAGGTATTGTAACTATTTACACTATTTACATCGTTTGGACATTTGTCCTCATCTTTATTCCCATATTTAGAACGTTTCTGTCGTTATACGCCCCGGCCTCCCTCAGGATCTGTCTATATTTCTGAGATGAGGTATTGTAACTATTTACACTATTTACATCGTTTGGACATTTGTCCTCATCTTTATTCCCATATTTAGAACGTTTCTGTCGTTATACGCCCCGGCCTCCCTCAGGATCTGTCTATATTTCTGAGATGAGGTATTGTAACTATTTACACTATTTACATCGTTTGGACATTTGTCCTCATCTTTATTCCCATATTTAGAAAGTTTCTGTCGTTATACGCCCCAGCCTCCCTCAGGATCTGTCTATATTTCTGAGATGAGGTATTGTAACTATTTACACTATTTACATCGTTTGGACATTTGTCCTCATCTTTATTCCCATATTTAGAACGTTTCTGTCGTTATACGCCCCGGCTTCCCTCAGGATCTGTCTATATTTCTGAGATGAGGTATTGTAACTATTTACACTATTTACATCGTTTGGACATTTGTCCTCATCTTTATTCCCATATTTAGAACGTTTCTGTCGTTATACGCCCCGGCCTCCCTCAGGATCTGTCTATATTTCTGAGATGAGGTATTGTAACTATTTACACTATTTACATCGTTTGGACATTTGTCCTCATCTTTATTCCCATATTCAGAACGTTTCTGTCGTTATACGCCCCGGCCTCCCTCAGGATCTGTCTATATTTCTGAGATGAGGTATTGTAACTATTTACACTATTTACATCGTTTGGACATTTGTCCTCATCTTTATTCCCATATTTAGAACGTTTCTGTCGTTATACGCCCCGGCCTCCCTCAGGATCTGTCTATATTTCTGAGATGAGGTATTGTAACTATTTACACTATTTACATCGTTTGGACATTTGTCCTCATCTTTATTCCCATATTTAGAACGTTTCTGTCGTTATACGCCCCGGCCTCCCTCAGGATCTGTCTATATTTCTGAGATGAGGTATTGTAACTATTTACACTATTTACATCGTTTGGACATTTGTCCTCATCTTTATTCCCATATTTAGAACGTTTCTGTCGTTATACGCCCCAGCCTCCCTCAGGATCTGTCTATATTTCTGAGATGAGGTATTGTAACTATTTACACTATTTACATCGTTTGGACATTTGTCCTCATCTTTATTCCCATATTTAGAACGTTTCTGTCGTTATACGCCCGGCCTCCCTCAGGATCTGTCTATATTTCTGAGATGAGGTATTGTAACTATTTACACTATTTACATCGTTTGGACATTTGTCCTCATCTTTATTCCCATATTTAGAACGTTTCTGTCGTTATACGCCCCGGCCTCCCTCAGGATCTGTCTATATTTCTGAGATGAGGTATTGTAACTATTTACACTATTTACATCGTTTGGACATTTGTCCTCATCTTTATTCCCATATTTAGAACGTTTCTGTCGTTATACACCCCGGCCTCCCTCAGGATCTGTCTATATTTCTGAGATGAGGTATTGTAACTATTTACACTATTTACATCGTTTGGACATTTGTCCTCATCTTTATTCCCATATTTAGAACGTTTCTGTCGTTATACGCCCCGGCTTCCCTCAGGATCTGTCTATATTTCTGAGATGAGGTATTGTAACTATTTACACTATTTACATCGTTTGGACATTTGTCCTCATCTTTATTCCCATATTTAGAACGTTTCTGTCGTTATACGCCCCGGCTTCCCTCAGGATCTGTCTATATTTCTGAGATGAGGTATTGTAAACTATTTACACTATTTACATCGTTTGGACATTTGTCCTCATCTTTATTGATATATTCACGACGCTTCAGTCGTTATACGTTCCGGTCTACTTCAGCATTTGTCTGTATTTCCGAGAGGTGCTATTGTAACTATTTACACTATTTATGTCGTTCAGAAATTTGTCCTCATCTTTATTGACATATTCACGACGATTCGGTCGTTATACGCTGCGGCCTACTTCAGGAGCTTCTCTATATTTCTGAAATGAGGTATTGTAACTATTTACACTGTTTACATCGTTCGGACGGTTGTCCTAGTCTCAGCTGCCATATTCATGACGCTTCGACCGTTGAAAGCTCCGGCCTTCTTCAGTAGATATTTGTTGGTATTTACATTATAACCCTTTATTTAGTCCACGAGAGTAGATTGTTCTAATTCCTCGTACCATGGATTTGGTTATCTTAGTTTTACTTCATTCACCTTGATAACCCTGTAAGTGTTCTCCCCACTGAGATCCATTGGATAAAAGCATTGTTTGCATTATTCAAAAAGTGACTTGATCCAATAAAACGTGAGTTCAATTCCTCCAAAATACACGAAAATTCCAGGAATCAGGTTTACAGTTATGAGAAAACACAAAAAGCACAACGCACCGTGCATACAAAAACCATATATATATATATATATATATATATATATATATATATATATATATATATATATATATATATATATATTACATGAATCATTCACACAAAAAGCAGATAGTGAAGTTTATGATATAGCAAGAATCACTCTCACAAACAATTTTTATAATAAAATACATTAACCTCGAACCCGTTGATGAATGTTATGATCCCTGTTTATAAATTCCAGTTTTATAAGGTCTTTTTTTTAAGTACGAGCTTTCGATTGTTCCTACAATCATCGTCAGGTATAGAATAGATATGTCTTTTTTACATCCTGGTAGACCTTATAAAACTGGAATTTATAAACATATATATATATATATATAAAACTGGAATTTATATATATATATATATATATATATATATATATATATATATATATATAATTTCACCGCAAGCAAGACGAGAATGCCACTAGGACACAGGGAGTTATAGGGAGTGAACATAAGAGGAGACAGGGAAAAGGGAGGATTGAGAAAAGGACGTGAACGTATTTCAAGAAGGAAGAATATAGCGATTGAAGTTGCATTTAAATTTTAGAAGAGGAGGATATATTTCTTAGAAATAGGGGTCACCTTCCATAAAAAGATCTGCTAACTATTTTTCGGAGGTTTCTTCCTTTCGCTGTCTCCTTGGCACAGGAAAATCCTTCTCTGGGGTTTCTTTACTTTTTTCTTTCAGTTAAAACCTGTCCAATGTTACTTGTTTTTGCCTGCGTTGTAAAATTTTCTAAAATAAGACATTCCATTAGCATGAATAAGGTTTACTTCTCTATTTGCTACCATTGCCCCTCACGCCATTTAGCACAAATTTATTTGGTTGAAGAAGTTCGGACATCCACTTTTCTTTCCTGCTCCCCAGAAGCCATTTCCTCACCTAAAGTTTTTTTCTTTCGAGTCACGACTAAGGGCCAATGAAGAAAGAACAAGGCAAAGTACAATGAAATTTGAAAAGAAAAGCACAGCAAAACACAGGAATGTATACAACACGGCGGTCGACTTAGAAATTAACCGGTTCAGCAAGGTTGTTCAAGAACCGAGGCATTTTCATCGCGAATTTTCTGTTTGAAAACAGATTTGTTCGACATGCGAGACGTTCGATAACCGAGGTTGCTTTCTCTATATAAAATAATAATTCCGTCTTTCTTAATTCCAACATATAATTTTTAACATAAAGAATAATTTATGGGTTGCTCCAGCATTGTGTTAACCAGATATTTATATTGAAATTTAAATTATGTAACGACCAGTCTCTAGCCAGCACCTGAAGATAGCGTCGCGCATAAAACTCCGAGTCGCGCTGTTGGTGAGGGATAATATGTATATTCATTTATATCTATTTAATAGATTTGTTATATTATATCAATCATTGTTTTATTAACACCAGCACTCTCTGTGCGATATATTATATTGACACACACACATACACACACGTTCATATCTGCGTCTATTTCGTAGTGTGTGACAACATTTGTTTACGTTTAGATAAGCTTCGAGCAGATATGGACGTTTGAGGGAAGTTTTCAGTTAAAAAGTAAACCAGACGCTCCTTCGTAGCTTAACTGGTATAGTACGTCAGGCTATATGAAGGTACAGTGTTGGTTACAGGTTCGTTTCCTGACGGAGGACCCATATTTTCTATGAAATTTTCGGGCATTCAGACCGGCAAAGTTTTTTAATAAACAGAGCAATTACTTGACTATTGGTTTCTATATAAACAACGTATAACAATAAAATATATTAAAATTATTGTCGGACTGGTTCATTTTATAATATATGACATCATTTGATCATGTTAAGATTCGATACTAGCAGATATGAGGGTTTAAGTGAAATTATTGTAAATTTGTAGTATAAAACAGTAATTCTATCTTGCTAACCAGACACTTCCTTCGTAGCTAAAATGATATAGCACGTCAGGGTATACAGTTTCGATTCCTGTCGGAGGACGCATATTTTCTATGAAATTTCTTGGAAGTTCAGGCTGGTAAATGTTTTTAGTACTGTTTATTATGAAGAGGACATTTAATTAAATATTTGTGTATAAATAAAATATATATTATGCTATATATGTGTAGTACATATATATTGTATATGTGTGGTACATATATGTTATATATAGTACATATATATTATATATATGTATTATGTGTATATAGTATATGTGTATGTATTGTATATGCATATAGTATGTTATATATATGTATGTGGTATATATATATATATTATGTATGTATTATATATATGTATGGTATATATATATTGTGTGTATGTGGTATATATATATATATATACATATATATTGTGTATATATGGTATATGTATGTATATATATTATGTATGTGTAGTATATATATATATATATATATATATATATATATATATATATATATGTTATGTATATGTAGTATATATGTATATGTGTGTAGTATATATATATATATGTATAGTATATATATGTGTGGTATATGTGTATATGTGTATTATGTGTGTATATATATATATATATATATATATATATATATATATATATATATATATATATATATATATATATGTGTGTGTGTGTGTGTGTGTAGTATATAATATGTATAAAACAACTGAAAAAAATTCAATGAATTTCTGAGGAAGGACCGAGGTGGTCTGAAATATTAAATATATATAAAAACATATAAATAAATACTTTCGCAAAAAAACACCCATTTTTTTTCAGTTGTTTTATCCATATATATATATATATATATATATATATATATATATATATATATATATATATATATATATATATATATACATATATATACATATATGTATATATATCTTGATAATTATTTGATCAATTAATATATGTATATTATATATATATATATATATATATATATATATATATATATATATATATATATTGAAAATCATTTTATCAATATATATATAAATATTTAGATAGGTTGATGTATAAGAAAAATCTATTTTTCTTTGCAGATATTTCGATTTATTTGTATCGAATGAAACTAAAGATCATCGAGAGAAAAAGTGCGCGCTGTTCTTTTCAAAATATTATTATCAAATTTTCAGCTATAATACACTTGGTCTTAAAAAACGCGGCGAATGAACACTTCACGTCTTCTAAGATGATGTTATTTTTTATCGATAAAACGCCTCTTTGTAATTTGTACATTAGCCTTACAATAGTTATTGGTTTGTCAAATTCATAGCGCTCACTGTTTAGTCAGTGCATTCAAATCTCATGTCTCCAGGATTCATTTTGTTTAACATGTCATCATCTCAGTTGCCATCAGAGAGACGTTCCTCTTCTTTCAATAGAATTACTGTGAAGTTTAGATATAAATACGATGATTTCGAACATATTATACAGGGAAATTTCTAATTCTGATCGTATATTTTATATATAATTATATCGTATTTTTATGAAAAAGAAAATCAATATCTGCATATATATATATATATATATATATATATATATGTGTGTGTGTGTATATATATATATATATATATGTATATATATGGGTGTGTGTGTATATATATATATATATATATATATATATATATATATATATATATATATATATATATATATATATATATATATTAGGGAAATAAGTATGACAAACTGGAAAACTTTTCGTGTGACGCGTTTTGTCCTTTGTTTAAGTTTATGTTTACCTTGAGGCAACAATACATACGCTCGAACGACAGATAGAGTCTGAAGATTTTTTATTTAATATTTTTATTATTTTTCATGTAATATATGTTCAGTGTATATAATCTAGCCAATCAAATAGAGATTACTTTTTCATTTTGTTTAGGTTTCCAGAACATTTGTTATTGAATATTCCACATTCCGATAATAGAAGATCTGTCAAGAATGGTGAATAGTTATCAGAATCTGGACTCAAATTTACTGTAGATTATCTAGCGATTAAAGCCCTTTCCAGATATGTTCGTCTCAGGAAATTCACTTCTCTCTTTATTAAATTAACATTTTTTAAAAAATTAAAATAAGAGACAGATCTATTTGAATGAGAAACTAATGAATTAAATGTGTTGTTTTGTAGAATATCCCTTTCTTTGTACATATAATATTTTATTTAAATATTTTGAGGTTTCACCTATGTATTCCTTGTAGCAATCATTACAGGTGATAGACTAAATTTGTAAGAACCTAGACGCAAATCTACTGTGGATGATCTAACGATTTCTAAATGATCGAAAACTACATCGTCCGCGCAAGTAGAAGAACGCAGTTATAGTTGTTAGACATATTCTTTGACCACATCATTCCTTACATCTGGCCACTAACCCCACCCAAAACTGCAACCCCTTTAATTATTATACTCAGCACAGAAAACCATCCCTGTCCCCCACCCCCATTAGAATATCTGACGCTCAACTTCTCGAGAGCACCTCTTTGCGACTACTCAGCCTCACGTTGACTGCTGACCTGAGATGGAACAAATACATCGACTCAATAGCTTCGTCCACCGCAAGGAATGTTGGCTCCCTGTGCCGCGCCAGGAAATTTCTCTCGCCGGAGTCGATCCTTCAAATCTATAAATCAACCATTTGCCCTTGCATGGAGTATTGCTGCCATATATGGTCTGGTGCCCCTTAAGTTTGTCTCAAAGTTCTTGATCCAGAGACGTATATGCAACGTAATTGGCCCTGATCTGGCATCTCGTCTGCAGTCACTCTCTCAAAGACGTGCCGTCGCCTCCCTCTGTCTTTTTTTACAAATACTTTCATGGTAACTGCTCCTAGGAGCTGCTTTCGCTGGCTGCCAAATTTCATGAATTTAAGCGTTCTACAAGGCTGGCAGCTCGCTCACACGCTTTCACTGTCGAAACTGTTAAATGTAACCGTCTTTTTGTTATGGGAACTTAGTCATAATAGTAATGGACGATTCCGTACCTCATAAATACTGCGCCACAAGAGGAAGCAGCAGTGAGTGAGTCCGGCAGTGAGTGACAAACAGAGTGGCGTCAGACGATTACTGTAAGACATTGGAATAGTGATACTGGTCGAGACAACATAGTTCTCTCTAACCTAACCTGATTGTTATTACTAACACTTCTACTTCTTTTGTACATATTCTGTTTGTAATATATCTGTGTTATTCCATACCTGTGTTCGAGTTATACTTCATTGGTTCTACCTTGGACCATCACCGTGGTACAAGGAACCTGAACCATAACACTCTTCTAGATGTCTCGAACCTCTCGCCTGTGGAACTCCCTTCTCTTCCTGTTTCTCTGATAGCTATAATCTCCAACTATTCAAATGTAATGTCAATCGACGTCTCCAGATGCCTTGATCTATCCCCCATCCTTTTCTTCATCCTTTCCTCTATCACTCCTATTTGCTCTAGCTCCAATTCTCTGTAACCCCTTGCGTGCTAGTGGCTTCCCGCCTTGCTTGAGGTGAAACGCATAAAAAAAATGAACTGAAGACAAGGATTATGGCAGCATTTACCAAATTAAGGTGAACCCATAGAAGACATGCAGAAGATTCTGAAGTCGTCTGGAGATTGAAGCCAATGGCGATTTTATTGATTAAATATACTCTTTAGTTTGACATTATAATTTTGTGTAATATAAAAAATATCTGATAAAATGAGATGTCAATGTTATTATCATTTTTGCGTCATTTAGACGACAATTTATACATTGCACACTGTATATTACTTTTGACCAAATGGAAGCATGATGAGAAAGATTTAAAAATTGGAATTTTCGGAACCGCCTGTAGCCCTTTCTCAACAAGACGAGAAATAATGCCTAGTAATATAAAAAAAAGACTTACTAATATACAACGCATATTATTAGTCTTATTGTCAATATTTTTCTCGAATTTCTTTCATCTGCTTATTGTATCTACATTATGAGAAGCATACATGATCAATCTTTTTTTACTACGTATGAGGATCTGACAACTTAACCAATTGCTTCAGGAGGCCGCATATGAAGCAAGAGTGAGGATGTAGGAGGAGTTCACTGTTAGATTGGCTGACCTTTTAGATCATGCTCTCGTTTCTTGAAGACGATCAGACTAGGAGATTGAAAACTGATGAGTCCACTAAAACACGTTGATCTCCATTCTGACCGCTCCAAGGCTAATACATACATATATATATATATATATATATATATATATATATATATATATATATATATATATATATATATATATATATATATATATAAAAGTGGACATGGAAGTCAGCACTTAGAGGCGACAGAAATAATAATAAATGATACATATATAACTTCAAATATAATATAATAATCATATGATATATACAAAGTGCGGCAAAATGATCTAACACATTTGTAGGTTTAATAAAAGCGAAATAGTGTAAAGAACTCTATTTCACTTCTATTAAACCTACTAATCTGTCAGATAATTTTGCCGCACCCAATATATATATATATATATATATATATATATATATATATATATATATATATATATATATATATATAAAAGTGGACATGGAAGTCAGCACTTAGAGGCGACAGTCTGTTTCATGCTAGTGCAATCGTCAGGCGAGAGTCGCCTGACGATTGCACTAGCATGAAACAGACTGTCGCCTCTAAGTGCTGACTTCCATGTCCACTTTTATATTTACACACGCTCTATCTCTGATATTGAGCACTTTACACCATAAATATAGCACACTTTAAGACTATATTTCTGCATATATATATATATATATATATATATTTTACAGTAGATAAAATTCAGTATCGCATATGATATATGGCCATTTCGCCCAGAACGGGCTTGTCAACAACAAGGATTTAGATAAAAATAATCATAATCATAATGTTTTTGTAAATAGGAAGGAGATTTACAACTATGATAAATATATTTAAAGTGGGAGGGAGAAGAGAAAAATAAAGAGACAAAAAGGGAAGAATAAATTTTGGACGGGGATAGAGTAAAGTTGAGAATTTAAAATTAAAATGTTAACTCGTGTTCAAAATAAGAAATTACATAAGGAAATAAATTGATTTAGGATTTGTTGAGTCTGAGGCCCTGTGGGTTGATGAATGGAGGCATAACATCGCCGTTACAGATGATCACTTCAAAACATTCGTAATCACCATTAGACACGTCAAACTCATTCTGAATCATCTACATTCCCCGCAGATCGACACACAAACACTCTGAAATGTTCGTATAGGAGCTGCTGGTGCGAATGCCAAGAAGTACAACATGCCGTTTCTAAATTTCTAGAGGAGTGACTCGAGTTATGGTAATCTTTGTCTCAAAGACGGTACTCAACTGACACTAATATAATTTGCAGTAGACAAAATAAAAAAAAAACAATGAGCATGCGCAAAATTAAAAATAATAATGGCAACAATTTACCCCTCGCACCAAATATATATATATATATATATATATATATATATATATATATATATATATATATATATATGTATGTGTGTGTGTGTGTGTGTGTGTGTGTGTGTGTGTGTGTGTGTCAAAAGTCTTCCATGTCGACAATACAGTTAAATTCCCAGATCAATTTCGTGGACAAGACAGATTGGTATAAAATGACAATTGGAAAATCTTAGTCGACATGGAAAAAAAATTCTTATTATAATGGTAATTTACATTAACCAGAAAAAAAAGGATTGGACAAGAAGCGTCTATCTTTTTAAATTTGGATTTTTAATGTAACTATAACAACAGAGATATTTCGATTTCATTTTTGCCTTGAAAAAGTCGGAAGACGAAACGCGTCGGCAAAAACTAAGATTTTTCCGATTGTCATTTTATACCAATCTGTCTTGTCCACAGAACTGATCTGTGAATTTAACTATATATATATATATATATATATATATATATATATATATATATATATATATATATATATATATATATATATATATATATATATATATATATAATCACACACACCCATATAAATAATCCGAGATTAGACGCCGATACACATCCATGCTTTCAAGAATACATACATACGCAATTGTAATTCTATTTCGGTGTCGAGACTGTATGTAGCGATGTTCTTTCAACGGCGGGCAGAGATTAGAATTACAATTGCGTATGTGTGTATTCTTGAAAGCATGGATGTGTATCTGTGCCGAATCTGAGATTGTTTATATCGAATGTTTGTGTGAACAACATTACATACACCTATATGTATGTGTGTCGCTATGTGCGTGAGTGTCATCCCAAACGTACACACAGAATTTCGCCCTACCAAAAATATAAAGAAACACCAAAAAGCAAAATAGACTCAAATTCATACAACTGAATATGTTAGCTCTATCACAGATATTGAGCAATAAGGAAAGCGCATATAAAATAATATATATATATATATATACATACACACACACACAAACACACACAGGTATGTGTGTATATGTGTATGCGGTTCAAAGACAAAGATATCTGGTAAGTTATGTATATCATGTGAGAAGGAACTGATTATGAAATATACATTCTTTTGTTGCAAAAGTAACACAGTAATCTCAACACACACACACACACACACACACAGACTGACACAGACACACACATACACACACACACACTCACATAAATATATATATATATATATATATATATATATATATATATATATATATATATATATATATATATATATATATATATATTCAATGGAAGTAGTTAGGTTTCCTTATCATCCGGTTCACACTCCTCCTTTTCAATAGCACTAGAGTTGTATCCCTTGCTTCTTGTTCTGGATTCAGTTTCCGGGATACTTTAAAATTATTCTCATTCACTGCCTCAGCATATAGCCTACGATGAAATGATTAAAGAGAAATACACACATACATACAAACCTATATACATATATATATATATATATATATATATATATATATATATATAACAAAATAGATGTGTGTAATGTTTAATTGAAATAATTGATTATTTGTAAAGAATTTCTTTCTTTTCTTTTTCTTTGCATACATCTTTTTCTTATTCTTTTATTTTTCCGTTTTATTCGAATATCTATCATACACCGACTATACCTACATATATCTACATATGCGTGTGCTTGTTGATAAGTACATACAGTTCAATATCAATAAATATCTATATATCTAATTATTTAATCTATCTTTCCACCTATTTTATTCTGTTCATATCTATCTATCTATCTATCTATCTATCTATCTATTTTACTCTAACTTTTATCTATCTATCGATCTAAAAATCTATCTATCTATCTATCTATCTATCTATCTATCTATCTATCTATCTATCTATCTATCTATCTATCAGTCTGTTCATATTGAATTATCTCTCTCTATCTATCTATCTATCTATCTATCATCCATCTATCTATCTATCAATCTATCTATCTATCTATCTATCTTGCTCTAACTATTATCTATGTATCGATCTAAAAATATGTATAAAGAAACACGCGCGGCCGTGCCTACACACACTGACACACACAGGCACACACACACACAAATATGTGTGTGCGTATGTGTGTGTGTATGTGTGTGTGTGTGTGTGTGTATTACCGAATGGGTGAATATAGGCAGGTATACGAGCGAGCAATCGTATAAAAATACATATAAATAATAGCGTAAGAATAAAAATGGTGCTCAATTTTAAATTACAGAGCTATTTATTATATATATGTTAAGAAATATATTATAACTTACATTAACTGCACATTCCGAATTTCATGTCGAAGAAACATTATATTTATTTTTATTCATATTTACATTTTATATATTGATTTTATAATTTATATGTATGTATATATATATATATATATATATATATATATATATATATATATATATATATATATATATATATATTCAATATAATTCTGAGTAGCGTTTAATTGAACTTACTCTTTATTTCAAACAGATTCGTTAGCGTATACATGTAATTGTAGTTATAATTTCGTTTGATTCCCATGAATAATTTTAATTATGTTTCCATTGTCTGTCTTTCCTATTACAAAATAATCATATTTTTCAAATGATATTAGTATTTCATAATTTAAAATATGTCATTGTATTCTGAATAGAGTCCACACAGATATGAACAAATATATATATATATATATATATATATATATATATATATATATATATATATATATACATATATATATGTATGCGCGTATTTTTTAAACTTTGTCAGCTGTGCAGACCTAACTCAATTATTATATACGTCATACAGAAATACGCATATATATATATATATATATATATATATATATATATATATATATATATATATATATATATATATGAGCAAGTTATATACGTCATTAGATCATATACGTCATTTGTTTTACAGAAATACGTATACATATATATATATATATTCTTGAATATTAAAGGATTATGATAAAAAAAAGTTTGGATTTTATTCCGTAAGACATGCCTAAAAGAGAATTTGCTGCCTAAATACACACACACACACACACACACACACACATATATGTATATATGTGAGTGTGAGTGTGTGTGTGTGTACAAGTTTCGTTGACTGTGGTAGAATTTTCTATATAATTTCT
The DNA here is from genome assembly GCA_964036315.1 of Acanthosepion esculentum. NCBI lineage: Eukaryota > Metazoa > Mollusca > Cephalopoda > Sepiida > Sepiidae > Acanthosepion > Acanthosepion esculentum. The sequence goes on from OZ038512.1 coordinate 8,103,806, forward strand.
CGTGTTCCTACATTTTTGTCTTTTTTAGGGAAATAAATTATATAAAGTTTACACGAATGTTTTCCAAGAGCTTTCGATTATACCATTTAAGATTAAATATATATATTAGATTTGTATTGAATAAATAGCATTTATAAATCTCATATATATATTTAATCTTAAATAGTATAGTCGAAAGCTCTTGGAAAACTTTATCAAGAATTAATTTTCTTTTTTTTTAAATGAATACATGGATGGTTTTATGCAATTATCTAACGTTATAGGAAAATTTTATTTTTCGAACACTGTCCGCAGATTGCGGCCATGTTCATAGTTGATGTTATTCTGTGTTGCAATTAAATTTGCATAAAAGAGAATTTGCTGATTTATGATTTAAGAAGCAGCTGATATCTGCTGCTTATTCAATATAAATCTAATATATATATATATATTTAATAAATCTAATATATATATATATATATTTAATCTTAAAACATATATATATATATATATATATACTTAAGATTTAAGAGACAGCAGTTAATTTTATGTTTACTGCTCAATATTAAAAATATTAAAATATTAAAAATAGAGCCCTAATGATATTATATGAAAAGATTACTTAACTTTAATTAACAATTCTCCCTATTTAACGTAACATCTTCTGTATAAAACATGAAAAAAAATTTCATTTCATTTTGAAGAGAAAATTTAATTTCGCAGAAAAAATTTTACAAGTGGAAGAAAACTCTACAGTTGAGAAACATGAAGACGTAAACAAAAGCAAAATTTCAGGAACGCGTTCGCGCAAAAGAGAGTTAAATTCATTTATACGTATGTGTATAAAACGAAATAAAAAAGCGAACTGAAAAAATGTGGAACGAACGGAAAAAAACTGGAAAAAATTGAAAATGCCTTTTAAAACCACAGCCACAAAAGACAAGAAATTTTACCAGGAAACTTCGAAGTCAGGGTAAAATTGATAGGGCGGTAAGTGCGACATCCGTAGGCGTATTAGGATGGCCAAGGACACATTTCAAAAGGTAGGCTGAGTACTGCGAGACAGGATATCTTTGGTAACAAAGAAAAGAATAGTGAACTGTTACGTGACATTTGTCCTTCATGACGGCAGCGAATGTTGGACAATTTTCTCAAAAATGAAGAAGAGACTCGAGGCGACGGAGATGTGGTTCTACAGAAGGATAATAAGTATATCATGGACCGAGCGTATGAGCAACGATGAGGTCTTAGAGGATGTTTACACTTACTATCAGGAAGAGGCAGCTGAAATTTCTGGGACAAATAATGAGGAAAGACGGCCTGGAGAATCTGATATTCAAGGGTCGAATAGAGGGAAAGAGAGACGAGGAAAAACAGCGCGAGACATACGTAGCGGGCTTAAGCAAGTGGATGACAGAACGTGGTCTGGGGGACGAAGCAAAGTGAAGTAACTTGTTGAGAGTTGCAAGGAATAGAGTCAGGTGGAGAGCCATGATCGCCTACGTCCCGAAAAGACATGGCACATAAAAAAATTGTATAATATATTCATGTGTGTGCGTATATATATATATATATATATATATATATATATATATATATATATATATATATATGTGTGTGTGTGTGTGTGTGTGTGTGTGTGTGTGTGTGTGTGACGGTGTATGACATATTTTGTGTGACATAGTGGAAAAAGTTTATTGCCCATGATACGTAAATATATATATATATATATATATATATATTATGCTTCTCCCGTCGAACTCGACGTATGAGGGTCAGACAGATCAGCTCCCAGAAACCGACAGGACTTGATTATAGTGTGCAGGGCCATCCACACTTTTTGGAGGGACGAATACTGGTGCAACGGATGCCACAAGGTCCCCAAACGACCCTCCGCAGGTTTTGAATTCAGAGTTGTCCTTCTCCTAGACCAGTTGCCATCCAAGGCTATATAACCCAGTCTGTCCTGCTATTTACCCATAGTTGGAGGGAGAAGAAGAGGATTCACACCTTTACCAAGGGTATTAGCACGTAAGTGAACGTAATGGATTCGACTGGAATTCGAACTCGGCTCTCCGATTCCTCAATCCAAGCCGTTATCCATTACTCCACCGTGCCCCCCTCTCTCTCTCTCTCTCTCTCTCTCTCTCTCTCTATCTTCTTCTTCTACTTCTTCTTCTTCTTCTTTTTTATATATATATATATATATATATATATAATATTCATTCTATATATATATATATATATATATATATATATATATATATATATATATATATATATATATATATATATATATATATATATATATATATATATATATATATATATATATATATATATATATATATATATATATATATATATATATATATATATATACCATATGTGTGTATATATATATATGTGTGTGTGTGTGTTTGTTTGTTTGTGTGTCTGTCTGTCTGTATATGTGTTTGAGAGAGAGAAAGAGAGAGAGAGTCTGTGTGTGTATCTATGAAGAGGGTGTCACAAAGAGAAACACATTTTTGGGTAGAGTGCGCTTATGGGCGCCGCCGTCATAGGACAGAGTGGCAACTGAGGAAAATTACACTGAAAAGTGCCCAGCCCCGGGGAAAATCTACCCGAGTTGGCGCCCTCTCTTTGCACCAGAGACAGGGATCGGTGCTCGCAACGAGGCCAGCGCAATAGACGGTTGCGGTGTCTGCGGACAATATTTGTTCCAGGCCCGGGTGTACGCGTTCGGGTCCCCACCTTAAAAAAGACCACTCGTCACAACTTGTCTTAGTGAGGAGACAGATGAAATACCTAGAAAAAACAAAGAAATGCACAATCGTAAAGAGACTTTCTACAGCTGAACTGATAAGCTAAAGTAATTAGTTTGCTTCCTGATACCCACCAGCACTCAATGATCCAAAGGCATTTTCGTCGCCCACAGATTTGGACGTTCTTTTCATCGCACTCAGTTTAGTCTTTCTTTCACTTTACCACACCACTTTATATATATATATACATATGTATATATATATATATATATATATATATATATATATATATATATATATATATATATGTGTGTGTGTGTGTGTGTGTGTGTGTGTGTGTGTGTGTGTGTGTGTGTGTCTGTATACATACGAATTATATACATATGAATATAAAAATTTATAACAATATATTTATAACATATATATGTATATATATATATATATAAGAATATATATAATGATTAATGAATAAGCATATCTGTATATCGATACGTGTAAGTTTATGAGAATAAGTAATGAGAATAACAGTGTTTAAGAATAATAATGAATAGAAAACAGCGTGTAACAATAACAATGTATAAGATGTGCAAGAATAACAACGTATAAGAATAACAGCGAGAGAGACTAACACTGTATAAGAATAACAGTGTTAGAATAACAGTGTATAAGAATAACAGGTTGTAAGAATAACAGTGTATAAGTGTAACAGTGTATAAGAATAACAGTGCGTTAGATTACAGCGTGGAAAAATAAGTGTCTAAGATAAGAGTGTACGAGAAAATAGCGTCTTAGAATAACATTGTATGAGAACATTTTATAAAAATAACAGTGTATAAGAATAACAATTTATAAGAATATCAGTGTTAAAGAATAGGTGTTTTAACGGTTTATTTTAAGAAAGAAAATATATATACATATATATATATATATATATATATATATATATATATATATATATATATGAGAGTATACCGCATATTTATTGATATAAATATATATAAATTATATATACATAATATAACAATATAAATATATATATATATATATACATATATATATATATATTTATATATATTGTGTGTATTTAGGCAGCATTTTTTCATTAATACATGTTTCATTAAATAATATAGATAAGTGTTGTCTATATATTTTATGTAAGTTTTTTTCATATAGTATATATATATATATATGTATTGTATATATATATATATATATATATATATATATATATATATATATATATATATATATATATATATTTAAGTCTAACTGCACGTATATGTATAAATGTGTAAGTAGGAACATTTGTGAAAATTACAAAAAACAAACAAACCTATGCATGTAAGTAATATGAACTTATCTAAATTGATGTTATTGACTAAGTTTCGGAAAATGTCCCTTGCATGTATTTATCTTGGGATCTAACAAGTATATTTATCGTGATGCTTACAAATATGCGAATGCTTTTCGAGAAAAAAAAATCCAAGACGAACACATATTTCAGAGAAGTAAAATGTCCCTTAGAAATAAAGACAGAAAAAATAAGCCGCTTCATTTGTAAACTTTCTTAGAATGAATATTAACATTTATTCATTCTATGCACACACACACACGCACGCATAAACACGCACGCACGCACGCATAAACACACACACACACACACATATATATATATATATATATATATACATACACGCTTATTGAGGCAAATCGTTTCACTATGTTATTTTATAAGCATTCATTATTGTTCATATATATATATATATATATATATATATATATATATATATATATATACATATATATATATATATTAAAGACATTTTTGATATGTTTAACGTTCTTTTTATAGATACTAATATTTAAGCAAATGTATCTATAAAAAGAACGTTAAATATATCAAAAATGTATTTAATAAATTGTCGGACTAGGTACAATTTAAAAATGTATATATATATATATATATATATATATATATATATATATATCAGGATTTTGGAATGCCACTATCTCAGTAATTTCTTATCTATATATCTATATCAGTCTTTTCGCATGTACCTATCGATTTATCTGTCCGATCCTTTCCTGTCTATCTATCTATCTATCTATCTATCTATCTATCTATCTATCTATCTATCTACCTATCTATCTATCTATCTATCTATCTATCTATCTACCTATCTATCTATCTATCTATCTATCTATCTATCTATCTATCTATCTATCTACCTATCTATCTATCTATCTATCTATCTATCTATCTATCTATCTATCTACCTATCTATCTATCTATCTATCTATCTATCTATCTACCTATCTATCTATCTATCTATCTACCTATCTATCTATCTATCTATCTACCTATCTATCTATCTATCTATCTATCTATCTATCTATCTATCTACCTATCTATCTATCTACCTATCTATCTATCTATCTATCTATCTATCTATCTATCTATCTATCTACCTATCTATCTATCTATCTATCTATCTATCTATCTACCTATCTATCTATCTATCTATCTATCTATCTATCTATCTATCTATCTATCTACCTATCTATCTATCTATCTATCTATCTATCTATCTATCTATCTATCTATCTATCTATCTATCTATCGATCGCAATCTTTTTGCATCTATATATCTCAGTCATTTCGCATCACTCTATGTATCTGTCACAGATTTTTTCATCTATCTATCTATCCAATGAAAATCTGTAGCAGAACATTTATGTTACTTGTGTTGATATATCTTGGAAAGTCTGGCGCCTCACGACTGCTAGTTTTTGCCGAAAACCTCTCTCCCAATCTTGCTATGATTTGTCGTTAAAATATGCAGCAAGTTAGTTTTGGAAATTTACATTTACACTTACTCCTTTGTGGACATAAATTTGTACCCAGCTACCGACATTGATAACTTTATATATATATATATATATATATATATATATATATATATATATATATATATATATATATATATATATATATATGAAGAAATATAGTCTTAAAGTGTGCTATATTTATGGGATAATGTGCTCAATATCAGAGATAGAGCGTGTGTAAATATAAAAGTGAACATAGAAGTCAACACTTAGAGGCGACAGTCTGTTTCATGCTAGATGCAATCGTCAGGCTACGAGTGCTGTTATTTGTCTAGGCTATTTATATGTAGGGGTCAGTGGTGCATTGTGGGTAGTCTAATTTGGCGGTTATTTTAACGGAAGTCGTTTATTTATTTGGGTTAAATTATTTTGCTTGTTTTTATTTATTTTTTATTTTTATCTCATATATTTATTTATTTTCTTTATTTTTATTTTGATCGGTGTTTTTATTAACGTAGTAAAAATTTGTTTATATAGCATATTTAATAGTTTTGCTTTTGTTTGGGAAGATAATTAAAGCTATTTATTCAATTTTGTGGTTGATTGTTTTAGTTTGTTCTGACTATTATTTTGGCGGGAACAGTTTTTACTTTGTTTATTACTTCATGTATTTATTTGGATTGATTATCTTTATTTGTTTTTTCTAAACGGCTAGTTTGTCGGTATCGGTTGTTAGTTTATTTATATATTTGGATGTATTTAGATCAATTTATTATACTTGTTGTTATTTATTTGTTACACTGTATATTTTCTCTTTTTGGTTTTCGATTTTTAAGTAACGCAGTATATTATTTTTTATTTTTTATTCATTTATTTTTTTTATCGTTATATATATATATATATATATATATATATATATATATATATATATATATTTCTGATATAAGAAGTACATTGTGTGACTTTCTTCGTTTCTTATGTCCGATGTCCAGAGACAAAGTGGAGAAGTTTTTCTACCGATGTGACGTGTGTTTCGCTCGGATCCTTCATTCTGACTATTTTTACCAACATTACATTACCTTATCATACCTGACCACCAGAAACTGCCAAAAAATTAATCCTATATATGTTTTATATTTAAGTATTTGTTCTAAATAAAATATATTAGGCTTACGTTTAATATATATCTACAACGCCACGGCAATATTGCTCTCTCTCTCTCTTTTCATATATATATATATATATATATATATATATATATATATATATATATATATATATATATATCGCAGTCTTTTTGCATCTTTATATTTCAGTCATTTCGCATCACTTTATGTATCTGTCTCAGATTTTTCATCTATCTATCTATCTATCTATCTATCTATCTATCTCAGTCTATTCCCTATCTATCTATCTCAGTCTATTCCCTATCTATCTATCTATCTATCTATCTATCTATCTATCTATCTATCTCAGTCTATTCTCTATCTATCTATCTATTCCCTATCTATCTATCTATCTATCTATCTATCTCAGTCTATTCCCTATCTATCTATCTATCTATCTATCTATCTATCTATCTATCTATCTCAGTCTATTCTCTATCTATCTATCTATTCCCTATCTATCTATCTATCTATCTATCTATCTATCTATCTATCTATCTCAGTATATTCCCTATCTATCTATCTATCTATCTATCTATCTATCTCAGTCTATTCCCTCCCTATCTATCTATCTATCTATCTATCTATCTATCTATCTATCTATCTATCTATCTATCTATCTCAGTCTATTCCCTATCTATCTATCTATCTATCTATCTATCTATCTATCTATCTCAGTCTATTCCCCATCT
>OZ038512.1:8116236-8146236 GCA_964036315.1 Acanthosepion esculentum
TTGACGTTACACTTAAATAGTTGGAGATTGTATTTGTCAGGGAAACAGGAATAAGGAAGGGCATTCCACAGGCGAGATGTGCGAGACATGAAGCTATTGGAGTAGAAGAGACGTCTACATCTAACAGTTTCAACGGTGAAGGGGTGGGAACGGGATGCCAGCCTCGTAGGACGTTTAAATTCATGAGACCTAGGAACCAGCGAAAGCAGCTCCTCGGACCAATTACAGTGAAAGTATTTGTAAAAAAGACAGAGCGAGGCAACGTCGCGTCTGTGAGAGAGCGACTGCAGAGGAGATGACAGATCAGGGCCAATTACATTGCATATCCGTCACTGGATCTTATCAAGAACACTGAGGCAAACAGCAGGGGCTCCAGACCATATATGGCAGCAATACTCCATGCAATATATATACATACATATATATATATATATATATATATATATATATATGTGTGTGTGTGTATATATAATGCAATGGACAAAGTCCGACAATTATTTTGAGACATTTTTATGTTTATACATTCTTTTTATATATATATATATATATATATATATATATATATATATATATATATATATAGAGAGAGAGAGAGAGAGAGAGAGAGAGAGAGAGAGGGAGAGAGATTTACTTAAATATTTGTATCTTTAAAAAGAATGTATAAACATAAAAATGTCTTAATATATATATATATATATATATATAAATATATATATATATATATATATACACACATATATATATATATATATATATATATATATATATATATATATATATATATATATATATATATATATATATATGCCGGGTGTAACTGCAAAAATGTTCAAATCGTTTAACAGCATGGGTTAATTGTTCATCCCACAAAATGTTTAATATGTAAAACAACTGAACTAAATCTGTCTATATTTTGAAAGGCCGAAACGTTGTCATAAATATTGCCAGAAAGATGAGAACAATAGTCCGAATAATGTAAATAATGTACATAATACCTCAACTCAGAAATATAGACAGATACTGAAAGGCCAAAAATTTGTAATAAATATGGCAACAAAGATGAGAACAATTGTCTGAATAATGTAAATAGTGTACATAATACCTCATCTCAGAAATATAGACAGATACTGAAAGGTCGAAACCTTGCAATAAATATGGCTGCAAAGATGAGGACAATAGTCCGAATAATGTAAATAGTGTACATAATACCTCATCTCTGAAATATAGACAGATATTGAAAGGCCGAAACGTTGTAATAAATATGGAAACAAAGATGAGGACAATAGTCCGTATAATGTAAATAGTGTACATAATACCTCATCTCAAAAATATAGACAGATATTGAAGGGCCGAAACGTTGTAATAAATATGGCGATAAAGACGTGGACAATAGTCCGAATAATATAAATTGTGTACATCATACCTCATCTCAGAAATATAGACAGAAACTTTGCATTCATTATAAATATTAAAATGTGCACTACAACTTGATAAAATGTATTTACCTCGTCTATATAATGGAAAATTGAGTTATTTTCTGCATTGTTCATAGAGTGGAAACTCAGATTTCTTATTATTTTGAGTCAGATAAGCTATGAAGTTCCTCAGAAGCGCTGCTGGGGGCTTCTACATGGATTTCGTCTGTGCTGGTGCTTGAGGTGCTTCGGATGCTTTGGCTAGGTGTTGGAGAAACGGCTGAAATGAGTTCCAGCTTAAAAATTGAATCTAACTTTAATTACTTTCCAAACTTATACTGTTCACGAATTATTAATTCTCTTAATGTGCGGAAGTGTTGATAATAAGCTTGAATGAAAGTACTATCCGTTGAAAACCACGAATTGTAAGAGAGTGCCAATGGAATCTCATACATGAGACATTTTTAGTTTCACTACCACCTCTGGCTCTGAATCACTGGAACTCTGAAGTGAATTATAACCAGCCAAAACTGATTCTACTATTTCCTCCACGGAAAAAATTTGGTAACCAGTGTTGAAAGTACCACTTGTACACTGCTTCTTCCAATTCCTTCCAACTATTTGTTTCTTTAGACCATAATCCTCTCACACTTTTGCGACCGAAATTCCAGCCTCTGACTTCTTATGAAGCTCTAAGTTGTCACTGATGCATAGGTTCGTACGTTTCCTTTTTACAATTTCCTTCTGCTTCGATGTCATGATGAGGGCAAAGCAATTAATATATTAATTAAAATAACAAAAATGATACATATATCACAGCTACTTTCTCACGCATGCGCTAATGTATCATATTTTATATACTGTAACGGTCTTTGTTAACAATTTAATGGCCGGCCGGCCGACAAGCGGTCACTTTGAGAACTAAAACAACCCGTAAATTTTTAAATACATCGCTGACGACCTGGATGTTTTTGCCCTTTTTTACTTAGCCTGCAGATTTTATCTGTTACATCCGATATCCGTTGTTGGGGGTCCGTAGATCAGAGGTCTGCTTGTATATATAAAAGAAGAGTTCATATATCGCCCGGTTCACACACCTTCACCGTCATTTGAACCCAGAATAGATGCTCATCCCTTCTTTCCTGTTCAGGATCGGGTTTCTGGTTCCTTCCAAAATCTTCTTATTCTCTTCTACTCGCATCTATTAACACTATCGCCTTGCTGACGGACTTTAAAACGTCTTGATATACATATATACGTTCTTACATACAAACACACACACACACACATGTATATATATATATATAGAGAGAGAGAGAGAGAGAGACAGAGAGAGACAGACAGAGACAGACAGACAGAGACAGAGAGATTTTAAAACCGAATGGCGAAAATCTGTTTTATATTTCAGTCCAACAAATGCGTTCCAGCATTAAAAGGACTGTCGCTTTTCTATGTTAAACCTTGTGTCCGCACTGATAAGATATTCGTATGTCGTATCCCGAATATTGTGCACCTTTATCCTATAAATACAGCATACCATTAATCTATGTTTTATCGTGTATATATATATATATATATATATACTCGTCCCAAACACCTACGGGTCCGCCATTTGTGAGCACTTATTAAATAGCAGATTGTGTGCAGTTAATTTTAGTGTTGACCGGTTCACCGTGTTGTCCCGGTCACACTCATTATTTCACCTGAAGGTGCTGGAGGCACTTTACATCGGGTCCCGCAAGCCGTCCTTGTGTAAACAACGTGAGTGTTTGTTGGGGCTCGCTGTCATTTGCCTCTAGCTCCTTTTGCTCATATATTTTATTATTTTTTTTTATCCCCCTCTACAATTCCTTTTATTGTACATTTTCTGTCTTTTAAATTTAAATCTCCCGTTGCAAGCCTGATGAGCGGGAGTGAAACCGGTTGCTTCGCGCGTTTTTAATATGTCTAGTAATATTAAGCTTAATACTTTTATTGCTATGATAAAATTTTGTACCTTTAAAAATATCTTTATATATATATATATATATATATAGGGAGAGAGGGAGAGATAGATATTGATATATATATATATATATACATATATATATGGAGAGAGAGAGATAGATATTGATATATATATATATATATACATATATATATGGAGAGAGAGAGATAGATATTGATATATATATATATATATATATATATATACATATATATATGGAAAGAGAGAGATATATAGATATATATATACATATATATATGGAAAGATATATATATATATATATATATATATATATATATATATATATATGTATTATTTCATTATTTCAACGACAGCTTCAATTTCAAATCCTTCATTTATTAAAATAGAAAATGAATTACTCGTACGAAAAGTTCTTAAATGGGCTATTATATTGTCAAAATGTTACCCTGGACATTATAAAATCCACCCTTACCAAATGAAATACATATTTCCCAAGCCAACCGACATGACCATAAACAATTTTATCACTTTAAGCCATCCATATTTTATTTCACTTGTAGTACTCTAATCCGGCTCCATGCGTTCCAGTCAACATTAATGTTGAAAAATTAAAATGCTATGTTAATCGTCATCTCATTGCACTGATAGTGTCCCGTTCCTTAGCAATGGCTCTGTTTTCTAATTCTTCCACCCCCCTTATGTCTTAGTGGCTTTACTATCTTTGCTTGGGTTGAACTCGATTCAAAAAGAAAAATACACTACAAATTATTTATTCAGTGGCGTCGTAGGACCGCCTTAGATACACCACTTCAACTCAACAAGAAACATCTCTTGGCAACTTGAAACGATAGAAGAAATATAACGAAAGTAGATATCTAAAATAGTATAGAGTTTTTAAAAAAAATGGAAATTATGAATTGGGGAAAGGTCACCATCAAATATGTGCGGAAGTTAAAATACCTAAGAAGTATTTTAGCGGAGAAGGGCAAATCTGACAACGAAATTCGAATTTTAAACAAGTTATATTATGTTCCGATGGATTTATGTGCCCCTTTTTTCTGGTGTCACTTACCATACCGCTTGTTCAAATGTCCGTTTTTATAGCGATAATAAAAAAAATGTAGTCCGCTGTAGATGAAGCAAAATAAAATTGTAAGCGATTTTTTTTCCAGAGGAACACGTATTTTCAAACAAAATTTACATATAAAAAAAAAGAACTGAAAAGAATTCTTCAGCATTGAACACAATAAATAAACTTTTTCTCCTTTTGTTTGAACACGAAAGCAGGTGCTTTTACGTGCGATTCTTAGAGATTATTTCCCGATGTTAACTGCTTATTTCAGACATGAAATCATTTTTAGTTTTTTAGTCAGCCATAAAACAAAAAACGCCAGGTTTGTATCCTAGCCACTGAGGATAAAATATTTTTATTACTGTTATTATTATTTTTTTTTAAATGAGAATTGAAGTTATGCCAGCTGGGTGCCTTATGTACAAACTTTTGAGAGGCATGATATGTGATTTTCTAGATTTTCTATAGTTGTTTGCGTGTTATCCTGATGTCGTGAGTGAATCCAATTTCATTAATTAAATTAATTAAATAATTAATTCTTGAGATCAAAAATGCAACATGGGAATTAAATGCGGAGAGTGTTGAATTGGAACTAATTGATGGAGGAGTAATCTAATCACACGTGCCGATTAAGCCGACCATTTCAGAGGCTAACACTTTGTAGAAATGTTATCTAAGCATGTAAGTCCATTTGTCTTGTTCCTTTTCTTATTGTTTTCTTTTCTTTCTTCCTTTTCGCTGTTTCTAAAATGTGTCATTTGAGTAGAGCTCTTGCCTCTTGCTATTTACTTGAAACGGAAGTGACCCCACCAAAATATTTTTATGCTTCATGTTTTTGGTTTAAGTTACACAATTCTATACAGATTTAAGAACCTGGTAATAACAAAAAACCTCTACTATATTTCAAATAGGGGCATATAAATAGTCCTTGTTCTCTTGGACGTGGTGTAATGGTTAGCAAGCTTGTTTCGCTAGAACAATTACGACTGCGTAGTGAGTTCGATCCTCATTGGGTACTCCATACTTTCTAAGTAGCGCTTTCTTTAGTTTAATTACCCAACCCTACCCTCGTTAGCTGGTCAGTGATGTCAGTTCTCTTGTTGATGCTGGGCGCTTTTCATTATTTTTTTTCGCCTGTGTGTGTTTTTCGTTTTTGTTGTGTGGGGATGAGTGCGTGTCTGTGTGAATGCTAAGGATGAATGAATGATTTCTATATTCTTATAGGGCCGCATTGATTTCGTCCAGTGAACTGATATTTCTGCCAGATTTAAGTATTGTGAGGGGGTTTATTATTAATAATGATTTTGTTTAATTTCTTGTAAATAGATTAATTGATATTGTATATACTCATTGGGGATCTTTTTAATTAGTTGTTTTATCACCCCCACATACGATGATTTCTACATATGGGGACTATTTAGGATTTTCATTGAGACAATGAGGTATTATGGTGGATGTAGCAAGAAAGGCTAGTAAAAATGTGTTGTTTTGGTGTTAGGAATATTGTTTGTATGCATGGGTCAGTGCTTGTGGCTAGGTAAGTTTAAAATTAAGACAGATGAAGACCGTTCTTTTCCCCATCCCCTTTTTAGGCCTTGTGCCACATTTTCTGTAATTTCACAGAAATAAATATTGTAATGCTTAGAAAACTTGCCAGGCCCATTTATTTGTCAGTTGAATCCTCATTGGGTACGTCAGACTTGTGCCCCTATTTAGGCTAAGATTTACAAATCGGAAGTTCTCTGCAAACCGTTTCTTTTCCCGCGCTTGTAGAAATCGCTTCTGGCTTCTAGTTTCCCAGTCAACTTAGATGTGTTTTAGGGTTAAGGACTTGGGGTCGTTATCTCCTTGGTCACGTTATGAACTTTTTTGCATATTGAAAACTAAAGATGAAAGAAGAAGAGGAAAAAAAATTAAAAGAAACGATTTACTTTTGTTATTAAAAGGGTTTGTGAAATTTCAGTTATTGTCAAATATAAGACAGATATGAACAGACTGGCGCACATAAATTTGCACTCTTTAACCTCCCCACCCCTCGACCACCAAAACTGTCAGCCACGTGTACCTACTAAATATAACATTTAACCTTTAGCACGCTATAAGCGACCTTCTATACTGACTAAAATATTTTCCTGACACTTTAGGCAACTCTGATCACAAAATATCTGCATTTCATTCAATGTGTTGTCATATCGTGAGGAATCGGAGAGCCGAGTTCGAATTCCAGTCGAATCCATTACATTCACTTACGTGCTAATACCCTTGCGAAAGGTATGAATCATTTTCTTCTAACCCCACCTCTACCCGAAGCTAATAGCTATGGATAAATAGCAGGACAGACCGGGTTCTATAGCCTTGGATGGCAACTGGTTTACTGTAGAGAGAAATGGCAACCTACTGCGGGGAAAAATCTGCCTCGTCCGTCATGTATCGAAAGATACATGATCGCCTAAGAGTGTATCACGCATGGCACATAACTGACTGAGTGACTGACTTTATCCTTGAATCCATTACATTCACTTACGTGCTAATACAGTTGGGAAAGGTATGAATCCTCTACTGTAGCAGCTAATAGCTATGGGTAAATAGTAGGATAGACTGGGTTCTATAGCCTTGGATGGCGACTAGTCTACGATCATGATCGCCTAAGAGTGTTACACGCATGGCACATAAGTGACTGACTGACGTGCTAAAAACCTAGGGAAAGGTATGAACCCTCTTCTCCCTCCAGCTATGGGTAAATAACAGGACAGACCGTGTTCTATAGCCTTGCATGACAACTGGTTTACTGCAGAAAGAAATGGCAATCTACTGCGGGAAAAATCTGCCTCGCCGTTATGTATCGAAAGATACATGATCGCCTAAGAGTGTATCATGCATGGCATATACATAACTGTCATATCCTGCTATGGAAACACAAACAAACCTCGAGTGAAATCGGCAATGAGGCTAATGCAGTTAAGCTTTGAAAAATTTCAGTAGAATGAGAAGTAATACCTTGTCTCTTTTTAATAATTGTCCTTTTTTTTGTTCATTCGCTTTAATAGTATTTTTCTTCTTATTTTCACCTGATCTCTAACACTCGGTAGCCAATTGCAACTCAGTGGCTTTATTGCCTTGCTTGGGGTGAAATGATTAAAAAAATTCAACTGTCCTTAAAAACATGGTGTCATTTTAATTATAAGTCAAGTCTTGCTCGAAGCAGTGTTTAATGTTCGTATTTTCTTTCCAGACTTTTTTAGTGGTGGGGATGAGAAATTACTCTAAATGGTTTTTACTGGCTTCGAGAGAATTGAAGTTTTTTTTTTCCGCACAGGAGAATCATGAAGTATTCAAATTAAACGGTAACCCGAATTATATACTGTTAAAAAATATTAAAAATAAAATGAAATGAACAAGGTTTCTTTTTCACGAGCAAAAAACAAAAAATGTTAGACATTGTTTTGATTAGAGCAATGGTCAAAAAGAAAAGTCCTTTTTCTTTGCTTGAGGAGCAAAAATCTCCACACACGTGCAGTAAACAGGTGGCCTCTTTTTGTGGAGGTTTTCCCCTCTGCACCGAGTTGGTATAATCAAAACCAGCGTATACTATTCCTGAACCCCCAGGACCGGGGTTTGTAGTTCAAGCTTGATTTGGTGTTCCGGGGCAGTGCCTTATCAGTATCTACTTTTTTTTACCTACAGTTACGTGTGTTACAAATTAAACTAAGCACAACTGACTATGAAAAGATGAAAATTTTCCCCGGATTTTGAACTCATTCGGGGGTCGTTTTGTTGCTGATCAAATCCCTGAAAATGTTTTGCTCATGTCAACATCTCAAAACAACAAAAAAAAACAATATTTTTTATCCGTAATGTTGAATATTGTTAAACTTATTTAACTATTTAACAAGATAGACATTTATTTGATCTTCAAAGCTGCAGCAAAACATTGTCGATTTATTGAAAATGGAATGATCTATTATGACATTTCTCTAATTTACATACATAGCAATTATTTTTTATTTTTCTAGTTGAATTGTTCACCTATATTGGGTATCTCTATCTATAAAAGGCAGGATGTGTGTGCGCGCGTGTGTGTGTGTGTGTGACGAATGAACGGCCACAATTTTCGAGGAATTCGCACCAAGATTTACATGCACATGCTCCAAGTTAGCGGAAGGCCAAGACCGACTTTGCATTTCCCAACTCCCATAGATAGTGGAATTAATCGATTGTTTTCATGTTTCTACGGCAGTTTTCATGTAGTTTGTGGCGATTTTCTACTGGCCAGAGTGAGAGCCTATAGCTGGCTGCCACGAATAGGAAGGAATATTCTAGTGGCCAGCGTGAGAGCGAACAGCTGACTGACACGAATGTTAACTGGCATGCAAAAAAAAAATCGATAGCTGCATTCGTCACAAGTGGGAAAAATTTAATCTGCATGGCACTTTACTCCAATTGGCTCATTCGCTTGCTTAAACTCAACGTTGATTCTGATTAGGCAGAACTGCGTTGGGTGTGAAAAAGTATTTGTTGTTAAAATTATTTTTTCATTCGATTTTTCCAGTTACAAGTCCTTTTTTAAAGCTGGCCGTTTTGTGTTCATTTTGTTTAGTTCTTTTTTCAAGCGAATGAGCCAATTAGAGTAAAGTACCATGCAGATTTAAATTCTTCTCACTTGTGAGGAATGCAGCTATCAATTTTTTTTGCATGCTAGCTAACATTCGTGTCAGTAAGCTTTTGGGTCTCACGCTGGCCAATAGAAACTTCCTGCCTATTCGTGGGAGCCAGCTATAGCCTCTCACTCTGGCCAGTAGCATATATATATGAATGATATATATATATATATGAATCATATATATATATGGTAGTGCCTAGAAATGTGTGTGTGTGTGTATATATATATATATATATATATATATATATATATATATATATATATATATATATATATATATATATATATATATATATATATATATATATATATATATATATATATATATATATATATATATATATATATATATATACTTCTAGGCAGTATCACTCTTCCGCTTTAACTACTTTGCATATTGATTTTTAAAAAGTTTATTTCATTAATTAACTGTCCTTCATTACTGTTCTTTTATTCGAGGATTGTTTTTATTTTCATATCAAAAATAGTTCTGTTTAGTAATATCATCTTACATAGTGCAGAAAAGTGTTTGAAATTTGCATTTTACTTGGCCTTCAACAAGCTTGCATCTATTTGTAAAACTTTCCTTAAATATAACAAGTCAATTTATGAATGAAATCTTCATTGAAAATTTTTTTTTCAAACATTTCATGTAGTGAATATATGTTAATTTGCGAGGCGACACGAGCGGGCGAAGCCTGCTAGTATAAAATATGGTAAAGAAATATTCGTGAGAAGTAAAAGAAAGAGTGAGGAAAAGGAATAAAGGAATGATGGAAGGGAGGAAAGACAAAGGTGGATAAAATGAAAGTGAGGAAGGAAGAAAGAATGAATAGATGAATATGTTAATTAATGAATGAATTTAGGTGGGAAATAATTAAACACGAATATATCGAAGAAAGAAAAGAAAAAAAACGAAAGTAGATTAAAAAAAATAGAAGAGAAATTAGACATAAAAATATAGGAAGAAAAGAAGGAAGATAAGAGAAGTAATGAATGAAAGAATAAGTGTAGCGATTAAGGAGGAAGGAATGAATGAAAAATAAAGAAAGGATGGAAAGAAAGAAGTAATAACAAATGAATGAAAAAATAAATGAACGAAGAAGAAATGAATGAAAAATAAAGGAAGGATGAAAGAAAAAAAGAAATAAGAAATGAATGAAAAGATAAATGAGGGAAGAAATGAATACAGAATAAAGGAAAAACGGAAGGAAAGAAGGAATAAAAAATGAATGAAACAATAAATGAAGGAAGAAGAAATGATTGAAAAATAAAGAAAGAAACAAAATAGACATGTATGAAAGAATGCATGGATGAAAGAATGAAAGTAAGAATGACTATGTAATACAAAAGAAAAAAATGAAATTAGAAAAGGAAACCGGGAAAGATATATAATAAAAATCTCGGAAGCAAGGGAGGATGGGGGAAATGTGTAGAAAGAAGGACATTTTGAAATTATAAAACTAAAGAAATTCGATAAAAAGGAAGAAAAAAAAGAAATACGAAAAAGACGGAAAAAGACGGAAAAAGACGGAAAAAGACGGAAGGAAGGAAAGAAAGAAGGATGGAAAACAAAATAAAAAATAAAAATAAAAAAATCAGAAAATACAAAAGAAAAAAAATATCAGAAATTGACCACCGAATGCCTTAAGCAAATCCGAAATAAATTAGCGAATGTAATTACATGAACGTAGCAAAACCTACCACATATTTACACATCCGCACATATCCACTATCACCAGACTGTGCATGTAACTGTCCACTTCGTTAGGAATTCAGGTTCGAATTAGATAAAGCCTACATTCCGTTGGCCGTAGTTAATGAAAATGTACAACACGTCGCCTCTTTATTGACGTATTTCATTACTGGGAAGGAAAAAGGCTTCGAGAATTTATCGAACAGGAACCAGGCTGATGTCGGCCAAATTACAATAACCAATACCGGAGATTTCATCAATGTTTTTTTTCTCGTTTGGTCCGAAGCCCTGGACAAAAGGGGATGTTATGGGAAAAGATGAAAAAAAGAAAAATAAATAATAATGAAGAATTGAATTCCTGTCTGAATTTCTGGGACGAAAAGTTACTCGTTTTTGTTATCGTAATGTTTCGACAATCAGGTTTTCTTCAGGTGATTGACGTTAATGTTAACCAAAAGGATATTTTAAAATGAACACTTTATTTAATTTGAGGATGTAAATAGTTCTCCATTTGCTGACTGTATATAACGTTTTGTTCTTATTTAGTACTTTTCAGTTATTTTTCGTTTTGTTTCCACTGAATCTAAGTGAATACTAAACGACTCAGTGACTGCACTCACAATTAGTATGACACCAAATGAACGAACCGATGTTTTAATCCGATTGTAAACAACACCAATAACGAAAACCTTCTCATCACAGAAAGAAAAAAGGGAGAAAGAAGCCAGCAAAGAAAACAATGAAATAGGGAGAAAAGCATCAAAGAAGGAAAGAGAGAATGAAAGAGAAAAAGAAGCAAGCAAATAAATATACAACTAAACAGCCGACTAGGAAAAGAAAGAAGGAAAGAAAGCAATGAAGAAGGGAAAAAAAGAGACAACCAAAAAAGAAAGAAAGAAAAAACCAATGAAATAGAGAGTGAAAGCAACAAAGAAGGAAAGAAAGAAAGAATGAAAGAGAAAAAAATAAATAAACAGACGAATAGGAAAAGAAAGAAAGTAATGAAGGAAGAAAAAAGTAAACAGTCAAAGAAAGCAACGGAATAGAAAAGGAAAGTAACAAAGAATGAAAGAAAGAATGAAAAAGAATCAAACAAATATACAGCTACACAGCAGACTAGGAAAAGAAAGAAGGAAAGAAAGCTATGACGAAGGAAAGAAAGAGGCGAGCAAATAAATCAATTAAACAGCGAAAGAAGACTACAAGAAAAGAAAGAAGGAAAGAAAGCTATGAAGAAGGAAAGAAAGAGGCAAGCAAAGAAATAAATTAACCAGAGAAAGAAGACTGCAAGAAAAGAAAGAAGGAAAGAAAGCTATGAAGAAGGAAAGAAAGAAGCGAGCAAAGAAATCAATTAAACAGAGAAAGAAGACTACAAGAAAAGAAAGAAGGAAAGAAAGCTAAGAAGAAGGAAAGAAAGAGGCGAGCAAAGAAATCAATTAAACAGAGAAAGAAAACAACAAGGAAAGAAAGAAGGAAAGAGAAAATTCAAGAAAAAATAATATACAAAAAAGAGCCAAATAAGCAAATAAAGAAAGAAAGAAAGAAAGAAAGGAAAGAAGGAAAGAATGAAGCAAGCGAAGAAAACAATTAAATAAAGAAAGATAGTAACAAAGAAAGAAAGAAAAGGAATGAAAGAGAAAAAGAAGCAAGCAAACACATATTCAACAAAACAACCGAATATGAAAGAAAGAAAAAAGAAGGAAAAAAAAGTAAGGAATGAAGAATGAAAGAAAGAATGAAAGCAAGCAAGTTAATATACAACAGTCGAAAAAGAAAAGAAAGAAATGAAAAAGGAAAAAAAAGCAAGCAAAGAAAACAATGAAATAGAGAAAGAAAGCAATAAACAAGGAAAGAAAGAAAGAATGAAAGAGAAAAAGAAGCAAGCAAACAACTAAAAAGCCGAAGAGGGAAGTAAAGAAAGTATGAAAGGAATGAAGAAAAAAAGAAGCAAGGAAGCAAATATGTAACTAAACGTACAGAGAAAGAAAATGCCACCTCAAATTGAAAGAAAAATAAACCGTAAAGAAAAGTGTTATGGGTCCTTACCTATAACTACAGAATGAACTCTTCCTAACACTATCTATACTACGCCTCTCAAGAGAGAGGGACGAATCGAGTCGAGCCGATAGTAGTTCACTCCAAACCAGACTGACAGTCATACTAACACCTTCCACATCTTTTATTATTATCATTCCGTGTAATACATCTTCGTTATTTCTACTCTTGTGTTTGTGTTGTTCTTCCTTGGTCCTAACCTGGACCATAACAAGAAAGAAAGAAAGAAAGAAAACGAAGAAACAGAAAAGGCCAACGCAACATCTGAATGAAAGAAAAATTCGCCGAGAAAGGAAAAAAAAAAAAAAAAACGAAGAAATTGAAAGAAGAATAAAATTCAACTTTGGAAAAATTAGTAGAAAAAACCAACAACGAAGAAACAAAAAAAGAGACTCGCAAACAAAGAGGCAGAAAGAGATTTTTGAAAAAATGCAACACTAAAATGAAAGAAAAAGTCACCCGGAAGAAAGAAAGAAAAAAGAAACAAAGTAACAAGGAAAGAAAAAATATTATAATGAGAGGCCCTCTCTCTGGAATAGTGAAAGATGCCCTTCCAAATGGTGTAAAAGAAACAAGGAAAAGTTGTTATCATGAAAGATTACTTAACCGTTACCTTTAACCTCGTCGACCCGGGTAGTTCAAAAAGTTCTTAGCCTAACCAGAGAGAAGAGCCATAGCTGAATATATTTATGGCAGCAACACACTATCACGTCTTATAAAACGAGAAATACTAATTAAGATTTCTGTCTTAAATTCTGTGAAGCTGAGTCCCATACAAAGTGGAGGGATGTTCGACAAATCTAAAACTGGATAAAACAAAGATCAGATCAGTGATAATGTATCTGCAAAAGAAAGGTCTAACACCTAAGGAAATAAACGAGGACACGGTACAGACACTGACTGAAGACTTCCTTTGCTATGCAACTGTGAAGAAGGGGGCTGCTGAATTCAAGCGAGGCAAGAACAGTACAGAAGATGATTCTCGGTCAGGTCGTCCAAAAAACTCAACCACAGATGAACAAGTTGACGTCCTTAACCGTATGGTTATTTATGATAAACGTCTTACTGTCCAGCAGACAGCTAAGTCCACAGGCATTAGTTAGGGTTAGCTCTATACTGTTTTAACTGAGATCTTGGGGATGAGCAAGCTGTCTGTAAGATGGGTCTCAAGAATACTGGCATCAGAGTGGAAGCTGAAAAGGGTTAACACTTCCAGGACACTTTCAGGCTGATCCTGATAATTTCCCCCGCAGCTGAGTAACGTAAGATGAAAATTGTGACAACCTCGAACCTGAATCAAAGATTCAAAGAAAATACTGGAGACACTCTAGTTCTCCCCGTGACACGAAGTAGTTCGAGGTGCAGCGTCTGTTGGCAAGGTGATGGTTTCTCTTTTTTGAGATTCTGATGGCGTAGTCATGAAGGACTACATGGAAAAGGGGAAAACTATTAACAGACAGAACTATGCATTAGAATTAAGAAAACTGAAAGAAGCAATAAAGTCAAAACGCAGAGAGAAGCTGAGGTTGGGTGTGCTCTTGCTCCAGGTTAATGTGTCCGTTTTGCTCGGTTTGCAGTAGCTGAAGAAACCAATTGAGGCGTTAAATTGCTACCCCAGCCCCCTAACTCACCAGACTTAGCTCCATCTGATTTCTTTCTGTTTCCTGAACTCAAATTCAGCCTGCCTGGTCGCCATTTTGCAAACAATGATAAGATCATATGTGCTGTGAAGGGGTTTTTGGAGGATCAGGATGCCACCTTCTTCAGTGATCGGATTGCAATGCATCGTTGGACAAAGTCCATTCATGTCAAGTAGGTGGAGCCATATTTGAAAAAATAGTGAAAAACTGTCTTGTTTCTCCATATTCCCCTATTAGAAATTTTCCAACGACCCTCATAAATGATGATGATGATTCACTCTTATTTTTCCTTTTCCTTCTTTTTCTTCTACCTTTAAAAATTCTTTCTTTTTTGTACCTCGCGTCTTTACTTATACGCCTTTTCCTCTTTCTTCATTCTTTTTCTTTTTTTTCCAGCTTTTTTATCATTCTTTTTTTCTCTCTTATTTACTGCCCCCTCTTCTCTCTTCTTCCGAACGACGCTCATATGTCTGTGAAAACAGAAGAATTACGTTACAGATGAAGCGTGGACACGACGCTACGGATATGCTGTTCTACAGAAGGATACTGAGAATAGCACGAACAGAACAAACGCGCAAGTAGGAAGTCTTACAGAAACACAAAGATATTTATTCTTAAAATCCGAAAAAAAAACACTGTTGAAACCTTTCGAAATTTTTAGTCAGTCATGTGCCTTTCTCGATACACGTTTGAGCGATCATCTCTTTTCAAGCGATGACTGACTAAGCAGTAGATTGCTGTTTATTTCTGTGGCAGACTGGTTACCAACAAAGCCTATAGGAGCGATTATGTCCTGGTATTCAACCCATACCTAGAGGGAGTAAAGATAAAGCCACTCAAGTGTCATACGTGGTGCCCACTAGAGCGATCATGTCTCTTTCGATTCGTGACTGGCTATGCAGGAGATTTCCCTCAGTAGGTTGCCGTTCTTTTTCTATGCTAGACTGGTTGACAAACAACGCTATAGGACCCATTCAGTCCTGCTGTTTAACCTATACCTGGTGGAGTGGAGACGTATTCATCTATTTCCCAAGGGTATTTGTGCGTAAATCATTGTAATGAAGTCTGCTCTCCGACTTCTCGTCCCGAATTGTTCCATCCTTTGGAAACGTAATGAAGAGAAAAGAGGAAGCAGAAAATATGATACCCTCAAGGACATATTAATGGCAAGAGTGGCTGAGGGAAACAGGAATGTTTTAATCAGCTGGCTTGTGTAAATGGATGGAAGAATAGCTGGGGGAAGAGATGATAAAAATAGAAACGTTACTAAGAGTTCCAAATTCGAGGAAGTTATGGAGAGCTATGATTACTACACATTGAAAGGACTCGACACATAAAAGAAGAAGAAGAAGAAAGATTATTTGGAAGGAAAAGAAAGGAAAGTGACCAAAGCAAATAAAATGAATATCTTGTATTGCAAATGAAGAATCGATGCAAAAAATGGCGGAAGAATTGTGATTCGCGTTTAGGATATTAGATATGGGCAGAATGAAATTAAGCCCAACCATAGCCAGGGGCTCTTTCAATCTCGTTCCTGTCCCTATTCAGAAAGAAAAAATGTTCCCCACTAAAAACAATAAAAACAAAACAAAAAATAGCCGCACTCTTAAGTTCTAATTTTCTTTTATTGATTCCAATAAAAGGACTACAGAACATCGTCTTTCACGTCGTCATCGTCCAAATGACACCGACTTGATGCTTGTCCGGCAGCCGGAGGAACTGTTCCAGGAAACGATCACCTTCCAGCAATGGCAATATTCATTGCTGAGACCTTCCCTGCTATCCGGAACAGTTCAATAGAATTTCGATTGTCCACATACAACCACGCACAAAAACACACACACACACACACACAGTGATTTGCCGTTTCGATGTCTTCGTTAACTACATCAACCAACCGCAAATAAATGAACAAATAAAACTGGAAACGAATCGATATTGATGTGAATGTCCGTGCGGCTATGTCGACTGAACCTCAGCGTGAACATTTTTGCCCCTGCTAAGTAAATCAGTGTTTCGCTATCGGCTATTTTTTTATTAATATCGCTACAAATAAGGTATCTAATGTCAGGTGGCAGGGCAACTAATGAAATAAAAAATAACCAATATTTTTAGGGTCGGATTTAAGTGTAGAAAGAAAAGTTCGTTTTTCAATTTATTGAAACTATATTTTATAAATTCGCAACAAGTAAAATTTTATTTGTGTGTCTACATCTTGCATCACAAGAGAATTTGTATTAATATAATTGATAGTCCGCGTGTTGTATGTGCAGATATGGATGTTATTTTTTCACCTCTGTTCGCATTGAATCAAAGCAGTCTGAGCCTGCTGTTGTGATCATCTGGTCGGTGTGGTCACCACTGTCCTGGACTACGATTATATGTACATTGTTCGAAAACAACTGTTCCTAAGCAATTATTCGAAATAATTATTTGAAAAACATTAATTCGAATTGTAAATTGTCTGTAGGAACTTATATTATGAACTTATATTTTCAACAGCTTTCTTTATTGTTCGATGATCTCAGAAAATCTCCTTTGTTATCTCCAATGTGGACATTCCCTCACACAATAACTTTTTGTTATTTTCTATTTTTCAGCAGTTCCTAGATCCTTTTCTTTGACCATGTTTCAACATATATTATGTGTAATACATGTTTAATGTAGTTTGAATGTAGCAATCCGACGTAGGAAGTAATTTGTCTAATGTAATGTAACAGCACCAATGTCTCGTAGCAGCTATTCAGGAATTCTTAAGGTCTTCCATATCAGAGGTTGGCAGTGGATATTTGGAGAGAGTAGGAAAACGTAGTTCTGCAGGTTTTCTCAGCTGACAGGTTAGCAGTAGATATTTGGAAAAAGAAAACAAAATGGCCGCCTTTATACACATCGGGTCGAATATTTCTAGTCTTTTGATTGGTTAACCTTCTATGGGTGTACTATAAAATGAGTCAGCTCATTTTGGTTTGCTCACTAGTATACAAAATAATCTAACATTATGGAATGTCATACAGGAAGAAAATGAGTAATTGCCAATACCGAGGTTCGAGCGTGACACTCTGGATTTATGAATATATGTTATTCACCTGGTGTATAAATAGCGGTGTCAGGCTACTGGCTGTGGTGATTATTGAGTGACTATTGAGTGGAACTATCCAGTTAAATTAGTGTGAATTATTTTGGGGTTTGATTTAGGATTTACTGGATGTTATGCCAAGCCGCGTTACTACAAGGTATTCACTGAAATAATTAATTATCTATGGTTGACTCTTATTTATTCTTGTTAACTCTTTCTTTGCGGTTGTAATTAAATACTGTTTTATCTTAACATTGAAGTCTTGAATTATACTTAATTATTAACGGCCAGCGCACGTCACAAAACATAATTACTATACCGCCGAACATTACAAATAGCGATGTGAAGCTACTGTCTGCAGTGATTATTGAGTGATTATTGTGTAACTATCCAGTCGAATTAGTGTGAATTATTGTGCGTCGATGATTTGGGTTTTCATTTAGGATTTAGCCGGACGTTAAGCCGAACCGCGCTACTAACAAGGTATTCAATGAAATGGTTAATTATTTTTGGTTGAATTTTACTTCTTTGTTCTTGTTAAGTATTTATTTGAGGTTGTAATTAAATACTGTTTTATCTTAACATTAAAGTTAAGTTATACTTAATTATTAATGGCTACCATACGTCACAAAAGAAAATGAATCGAAAGGACAAATATAGTAATTGATAATTATTTGAAAGGCAAAATTCTTTATTGCAATAAAAAAAATAAAAATTAAGAGAAAATACACAAATAATAATTATTCAAAATACAAATATCGTAAATAAAAATTTAGTAAGAAAAAATACTTATAACCTTAAGTTATATAATACAGCATGCAAATAGTCAACTACTGAAGAGTACTCGTTAAATGATTCCCTTAAGATTTTAAGTTTTCCATTTACGTCGCGGTATTTCTTGGTGCTCTTGATATTTTGGCAACCTGCACTTAATTTTGCAATATGAATTTCTTGCAAGTCCTATTCTCTTTTAATGGCGTCTAAGAATTTCTATATTGTCGGATGATGGGATGAAACTTGCTGCAAAAAGCCCTATGACATTCTTTAAGGGCGTTATTAGTTTTAGGTAAATCAGCATTGACACTCAAATCAAGACTACATACGTATTTCAAACATAAATATTTCGAATAATTATCATTTTGTATAACTGTCCTTTCGATTAATTTTCATGCAAACAATTTACAATTCGAATAAATGTTTTTCGAATAATTGTTTTCAATCAGTTATTTCCAAGCCATTTTCTCGATACGGAGGCTGCTGGTGTGCCCTCTTATTTGTACTTCGAGGATTCACAGGTAGCTTCCACAACACATCACAACTCTGATGTGACATTCTCCTGTTAAGTTTATGGCCTTACTCTTCCATGCAGGCTGAAGGCATGTTGGAAGAGAGCGTACATTTAACTCGGGAGATTAGATTCTTGTCCAGAAGAATAATCTGCAGATTACCGGCGCAATATTTCAAAATTAAAACCTGTGCAATTGGATATCCCAAGACAGTATAATTAAGAATCAAATGGACTTTATCAAAGATAAATTTCCCCAAATGCAAATTACAAATCAGGGATCCTAAAATCAAGCAGGTACAGAAATTTAAATATCTGGGAAGTGTTTTAACAGAGGACGGAAAGTGCGACACTGAGATCCGAAGATGCATTGAGATGGCCAAAGATGCCTTCCTAAAGCAAAGCAGAATATTAAGAGATAGAAAAAAAATTCGTTAGAAACAAAGAAAAGATTACGGAACAGTTACTTCCCTCCTATATGGCAGTGAATGCTGGACAATCAACTTTTTTATATCTTAGAGAACGGAAAGTTTGACACTGAGATCCGAAGACGCAAATGGATGGCTGAAGCTGCTTTCTAAAAGCTAAGCAAAGTATTAAGAGACAGAAGAATTTCGATAGAAACAAAGAAAAGATTACTGGACTGTTACGTGATACCTGTCCTCCTATATGGCAGTAAATGCTGGACAATCACCTTCATTATACCTTAGAGGACGGAATGTTTGACACTGAGATTCGAAGGCGCAAATCTATGGCTAATGATGCTTTCTAAAAGCTAAGCAAAGTATTAAGAGACAGAAGAATTTCGATAGAAACAGAAAAGAGCACTGAACTGTTACGTGATATCTGTCCTCCTATATGGCACCGAATGCTCGACAATCTTATCGGAGATTATTTGCTCTTATTTTTCCTTTTCCTTTTTTTTTACTATCTACCTCTAACAATTCTTTGTTTTTAGCCCTCCTCTTTTCTTGTACGCCCTTCCCTCTTCCTTCATTCATTTTTTCTTTTTATTCCAGATCTTTTTATCTTTTTTTTTTATTTCTCTTATATACCGCTTCCAATTTTCACTTCTTCCGGACGACGTTCATATATCCGTGGGTGCTACGTCGCATATGAAGCAACAGGAATGTGGTTCTTCAGATGGACACTGAGCATACCATGGACTAGCAACGACGAGATTTTGGAGAGAATGGAAACAAAAAAGAAACTTATACTTAACACCAGGAAGAAAATATTTCGAATATAATTGTTCGAAAATCATTTATTCGAATTGTAAATTTTCTGAATGGAAAAGGCAATTATACTAAATGGTATTTATTCGAAATTTACGGAGGACGTAATGAGGAAGCAAGGCTTGGAAAATATGATACCTACAGTATAGATAGAAGAAAAGAGGACAGAGAAAAGCAGCGCGTGGCATGCTTCATGGGCTTGAGCATCTGGTTGGCAGAACTGGGTTTGGGAGAAATAAGAAAATTACAAAACTTATTAAGAGCTACAAGGGTCAGAAATGTGTGGAGAGCCATGTCCACATACGTCCTGAATGGTCACAGAAATGAATAACAAAGTTATTAGAAGTAAGTAAGGCCAATTTCTCCCTCTGGCTGTGTTGTGCAAGGTTTTTTTTTGTTGTTGTCTTTTAACGTGATGTTAGTTTCTTCGAATCCTCGTCGCCAAGGCGTCATGGGTATGACGATAAACTACATCCGCGTCCTGGGTATGACGATAAACTACAACCGCGTCCTGGGTATGACGATAAACTACATCCGCGTCCTGGGGATGACGATAAACTTCGTCCAACCAAAAGGCCGTCGATCCGATCAATCGGCTGGTCATGTCATACCCCATCACATCTAACCCATCCCAAAACAACTACAACTTACAATTAACTTTCCCTCCCAAACCCTACACTAAATATACTAACACCTTACCCCTAAAATGTGATGGGAAACAATGATGTTGCCAGCTATACGTTTTTGAAACGATGATGTTACCAGCTATACGTTTTTGAAACGGTTGCCAGCTATACGTTTTTGAAACGGTTTCCAGCTATACGTTTTTGAAACGGTTGCCAGCGATACGTTTTTGAAACGGTTGCCAGCTATACGTTTTTGAAGCAGTGATGTTGCCAGCTATACGTTTTTGAAACGATGATGTTGCCAGGGATACATTTTTTGAAACAATGATGTTGCCAGCTATACGTTTTTGAAACAGTTGCCAGCTATACGTTTTTGAAACAGTTGCCAGCTATACGTTTTTGAAACAATGATGTTGCCAGCTATACGTTTTTGAAACAATGATGTTGCCAACTATACGTTTTTGATATATCTAGTAAATACTGGATCTGGCATTAAATAACCCATAGTGGTTGATATGCCATAAAACCCCAAACAAACAAACAAATCGTTGCCAAGATGTTGTGACCAAGTAATTGGTTCAGAAATAACAAAACAAGAGGTTGCAGATAAATAGTGTATTGAACAGTAAATACAACAGAAGTGTATTACATGACTTGGGAGTGTGTATCGGTTGACCAGCGTGCAGTCTATATCCCCGTTATATTTAACAGCCCACCTCCGAGGAGGGTTATATGTGGTACAAGGTCAAGTTTAATGTGGGTCATCCGAGCCCGTATGCTCGGCCAAAAATCCCCGTAGAAACCCGCATAGGTCTACCTCCTCGGACGAGATTCTGCCCTTTCCGTAAAGCCTCGTCCGTGTTCCTCTCTGCCAAAAGCAGAGAGTTCGACAGGAGCTGCGAACAGCCTCAGCAGAACAGTCTATATCACCGTTAATCTTTAACAGCCTCCCGCCACAAGGGATATATGTGGCACAAGGCCGAGTTTAACGTGGGTCATGGTCATCCGAGCCCGTAGGTTTCAGGGTTTGTCTACCTCCCCAGACGAGACTCTGCCCTTCGGCACAGCCTCGTCTGGGTTCCTCTCTGCCCAAAGACAGATAGTTCGACATGAGCTACGAAGAGTCACAGCCTCGGTAGAACAGTCTATATCACTGTTAATATTTAACAGACCCTCCACGAGAGATGTACGTGGCACAAGGCCGAATTTACCGTGTGTTTTAAGAGCCCGTAGGCTCGGCCAAAAATATTCCCTTAGAACCCGCATAAGCGGGTTCAAGGGTCTGTCTACATCCCCGGACGAAACTTTGCCCTTCGGCAAAGCCTCGTCCGGGTTCCTCTCTGCCCAAGGCAGAGAGTTCGAAAGTTGAACAGGCGAAAGTACTGTTCGCCCGAGGCTAACTTTGCTACTACTTTGTAGTTCGTGGAAGAATCTACAATAGCCTCAATAGAGGGAAGATAGCACAAGAGGCCGTTAGAGATACAAAGTTATCTTTCGCCAAAGAAAAAGTTGCCCTAAAAAGGATGAAAGCCAATGATGTTTGCCACAGTTACATGTAAAACGACAAAAACAATGCAATAACAAAAAGATAAAACTTATTAAGATCTACAAGGACAGGAAGATGTGGAGCGTTATGATCCCCTACGCCTTGAAGGCGTAAAGGATAATTAATAACAAGTTGAATACATAGGATGCTTATTCATTTATCTTTTATAAATTTAGCCACTTGGTTAAAATGGCGGAAAATCTATCTACATTCTTTGCTTCTCTTGCCGACTAACTGATAATAATTATACATCACTAGAACGAAACTGTTTGCATTGTTAACCGGTAAACTATCTTTTTACTCTCAGACTCTGAGAGACCTTTACCGGCATGGCTGATGCTAACCTCCAGGAGAGTGACAAGTTGCGCCCTCTCGGGGTAATATTTTCCGCTGACATGAAGTAGAAAGATTATATTGAATCCATTGCTAGGTCTGCTGCGATTAAAGTTTGTCCATTGCTTTGTACTAGACAATTTATCTCGCCTAAATCTATCTTATATATTTATAAGTCTACCATTCGTCTATGCTTAGATTATTGCTGTCACATATGGTCCGGTGCTCCTGGTATATATCTAGAGATCCCTGATAAAATCTAAAGAAGAATCAGCAATAATATTGGTCCTGATCTGGTGTCTCGGCTTCAGTCACACCCTCAACGCCGTAAAGTTGTCTCCTTTTGCATTTTTCTATGACTAGTTTGGCCATATCAAAATATCAACTCATAGCGTGACCAAGTTATGCATAGAAAGAAAGTTAGCCAGTAAGAGAAGCAAAGGTCGACAGCCAAATGAAACAGCCTGCATTGTTAACCCGTAATTTATCATTTTACTCTCAATAAAATTGAGCATGATAAAAATATGATGCAATCACAAGTCATATTATTGTTGTATAGTCCCTTCGTTCTAGGGGGTCACTTGGGCGACCATGATATAATTATCTTCCTCTCTTTCTTCTCTTAGCAGGGCGATCGCTAGTTGGTTTGTTCGGAGAAAAATGAGAACTTAAAAAAAGGGGATTTAAAAATGATCTATTTTATTGAAACGTCGACGAAATAACCACGTCTGCTGTGTAAAAACTTTAACTCCTTGAAAATACTTTCTAACTCTAATATTCCCACGTTCGGCTCAGCCAATCAAAAACGACTTCCTTTGTTTTGTCTACCAGCTGACTCTAAGGTCAACCTCAGAAGGTCTGAACCAAATAAACTGCCGCTAAGAAATAATAGTCTGAAACTATTATTTAAAATATCGATATTTAATTTGTCTTCCATCCAAGACGAGACAATTCACCTGTACTTTGTTTGACATCTAGTGGGTAGTTTAGGCTGTGTATTTTAATGTCGATCAAGTCTTCGGAACAGTGATGAAGAAAAAACATGAGAAAAACCTTCTGTTATTGTTTTAATGATTTCGCATTAGGTGGGATATGTTGAGGGCTTCAAACTAATCACTCAATAAAGACTGGATTTGCTTCTTCCGAAAATGTCTCACAAGTTTCTAAACATCTAAAACTTCTATTCTATTTTGATCCGAGAAAAAAAAAGTCTATCTTTTACTTTGTTTTAACAGATGGTAGTTTAAAGATTTCAAAAGATTTCGCAAAGACGTTCGTAAATTCTCTACTTTGGCAAAAATCTCTAAAAAAAAACTGTTTCCGCGAAGATCCGACTAAGAGTTTCCAAAAGAATTTAATCGCGTAAGATAAAAATCCAGGTAAAAAACATATTTCGGTGTTTCATTTCGACAAATAAATAAACGTTAATTAGTCTCTTAGTACAACTAGATTTCAGGTTCGATCCCTATAAGAATTTTGTTTTTTCAAATTTGATTTTTCTCACTCGCTGTTTATGCAAACATATTTTCTCGTCAGAATAATAATTACACATTTTGCAACAGATTAAATTCTCGCGATAAGCTAATGGGTGGGGATGATGCGTTTATTTTGAGGCTAGTCAACTTTGCCTGTTATTTAGACCCAGAAAATACACCCTTGCGCAAATTAATTGAAACAAAACAAATAATTCCGTTATTATTTTTTTTTTTTTGTATTTTTTGTATTTCTTTACCACAGATTCTCGATTGAATTTAAATCAGGATTGTTTCCGGGACAGTCTATAGTATTTTAATTTGCTCACTCGTAAGTCTTGCCAGTGTGCGTGCAGCGTTAGAATTTTTGTGAGCTTCCTTCGAGTAACGTCCATCCATGACAGATAATGGCCGTAGGACAACTAATGGACAGTCGAGACAATAGTATATGAGCGTGATAAAAATCTGATGCAATCACGGATGACACATTATTCTTCTAGGCCAAATAAATTTCATCATACAGCCCGAAAACAGTTTCATAATACTGCACACCACTGCAAATGACCTAATCAGAGGACCAAATAGAAATCGATTGCACCCCGTTACTTCAGTGGGTCGAAAACTGACCGGATATTGAAAGAAAGGCAACTAAAGCGGTTGTTTCAATTAATTTGCACAAGGGTGTATCTTTAGATTGTACAATTTTTTTTGAGAGAGAGAGAATAATATTTTACTGATACAAGTCTTACTAATTAACCCATAGCTGGGAGGAAACGAGATGGATTCATGCCTAATCAGAATTTGATGAACAGACAAGAAATTATAATATGGATATAAAGTGCGAGATCAATTCTACATTACAATCTACAGGATGTTCCAAAAGTCACGTGACAATTGGCAGAAAACGTACACTTGTAAAATAGCAACCAGGGAAAATTTGCATGGCATCATCTTCCATAATTCGACCAATATAATTTCTTAATAATATATTTTCACGTACAGAAACATGATTCCATTTGGTAAATAAATATAGAATTTACAATGTTATCAAAGGTATTGCGACTTTTGGAACACACTGTATATATGAACTGATCCCTCACTTTGAGGCCACATGAATTTCTGTACATTGATATTCCAGAGAATGTAAATAAATCTAAAAGACATGTCTGTGTAGCTAATCAGTATTTTATTTATTTGTTCATTCGTTTTCAATGGCTTATCAACACCCAAGAAATTATATGTGGATATAAAGTGGGGGACCAATTGCGTATTAAATCATTACATAAAGTCATCCCTCATTTTGCGGCCACAGTGGTTTCTATACATTTATATTCCAGAGAATGTAAATAAATCTAAAAGATATGTCTGTGTAGCTAATCAGTATTTCATTGATTGATTGATTCGTTTTTTACGGCTTATCAACCCTTTACTGAAAGTCAGAAAATATTTTTAGTGTTCCTTGGTCAATCATGTTTCACGTACAATCGACTTTTTTTAACCAATGTGTGTGTGTGTGTGTCTACTAGGTGCACACACACACACACGCACACACACACACACACACACACACAATTACGAATATAAATTATCACCTGATGCCCATATAGATAAAATAGAATTTGTATAAACTGAGACACACATAACAATATTTACGTTTTTTTTTTTTTTTCAGTTATGTCACTGTCCTGTCACTGGATCTAACCAACATCTTTATCCACTGTGGCATGTGTCCTCAAATAGGACCCAGATAGTGTGAATTCAATACCCGGTTAAGGTAGTGGAGAATTTGGAGAGGGGAATTTACAGGAGATAACTGATAACTGACAACCATCAAACATGGCATGTGACATTAGAACAGTCCACACCAGGGAGCAAAATAAAGGGTTCAGTTCGACATTCCAACCACCTGAAGAAGGCCGGAGCGTACAAGGGCCGAAACGTTGTGATAAATATGGCGACAAAGATGAGGGCCATAGTCCGAATAATGTAAATAGTGTACATAATACCTCATCTCAGAAATATAGACAGATACTGAAAGGCCGAAACGTTGTGATAAATATGGCGACAAAGATGGGGACAATAGTCTGAATAATGTAAATAGTGTACATAATACCTCATCTCAGAAATATAGACAGATACTGAACAATTTTTCTTTATAATTATGTAATATGTAATACAGTGCAGTAGTTTTTCGTCTGATTTTCAATAAACAATGCAAATTTTGTCTTATAATTTCTGCTCAGCATTATTTTGGTGTTGTATATATATTTTTTTTTGCTTTGATTAATTACGATCTAACAAATTATATTTATTGAGTAGTCATTTTTGTAATCTTTACAATTTTTTAAACAGTTTTTACTTATCGAATACAGTAAAAAAATTGCATATTTTGCTTGTAGTGATTTATAATTAGCATTCTCGCTTGAATATATTTTCCATTCAATGTATCTAATGCAAAAGATTAATTTTATTTGGATTTATTATGTCAATAGTAAAATTTTGAAGTCAGTTTGTCTACTGAAATTAGTTATTGCTGTACATTTTTTCAGGCCAAATTTAAAAGTAAATGCTCAAAATTTGCTATAAGCTATGGTTCTACCTTTTGGTCGTAATACTTACCACCTAAAAGCCCAGCTTTCACATTGAATGCAATATTGATTTTCTAAAAAAACAGAAAATTAAATGATCAGACTGACAAGATAAAGAAATCGCCTTTCTGACAATTCGACTATTGTGTGATTCGAACCCTGGTCTCATGGTCGGAAATTGAGCTATCTAACCGTTCATGCTTGTGTTATTTTCTTTATTGATTTCTTACACGTGATTTCCTCCCACTTTTTCGCTCGCCATTTCCCTGGAGATCTACGGTGAATATTTTGGTCAGAAAGATGCCAGCCATCAATAGTAAAAACAGGAAGGTTTTTTGTTTCTTTTTGGTTACTGAATCAAGCAAAGAGACTTCTGCAAATTAGATTGTCACAAAGTCTAGGGAAAAGATGGCCGATACATATTTTATATACGCACTAATCACTATGAAATGAGACTCAATTCTGCCTCAAAGATAATTCTTAATACTTAATATTTTGAAACGCGGAAAATATCTAATAAGTAGACATAAAAAAACGGGCTCGAATTAATTTACGCTCGCAGACTGTCGATTTTTCTAATCGACGCTTCACTGTTGAGACACCTGGTGTGGGAAGTTAATAAAATATACAACATCTATGCGATTTGAGGCGAGCTCTTGCTTTCGAAACTAGTAATATGTTTTGCCGTTTGTTTTCAAATCAGATATTAAGCACATCGATATCAAGACCTCCCTGGAATTCAGCGACGAAATCTTTAACGATGTCTAAATGATGTTGATTAGCCATTCTATATTTTGGCTTACGATTTCATTACGTCTTTTTGCCCGTTGGGGGTTTATGGCGATGGAGAAAATTGCGAAAAATATTAACTTGTGAATAAGAAAATGGAAATGAATTTGGATATTTCTGCGATGAGGATTTACCATTTCTTACGCTATTTAACAATTTACGTGCAGCTTATTGTACCCCCTCTCCTTGTTTTTAGGCCATGTCTCGCTGAAACACCGGTTCAGGTCCGATCAACGAAGTTAAGCAACGTTGAACCTGCTCATCACCTAGATGGGTGACTGCTCTGAAACACCAAATGTTACAATCTTGTATGTGCGGTTGATACGGCTTACAGCCACATAACGTTGAATCCCCGCTTTTCGTACGATCACCGTAGTTAAGCAACATTGAACCTGGTCAGTAACTAGATGCGTGACCACTCGGGAATACCAGGTATGGTAAGGTTGGATATGCGGTTCAATGTCACATGGCTTACGGCCATATGACATTGAATCATTGGTTCTCATCCGATCACCGAAGTTAAGCAATGTTGAACCTGGTCTGAACCTTGATGGGTGACGCATCCGTAATACCAGCTACTGTAAGCTTGTATGTACGGCTGGTATGGCTTAAGGCAATATCACGTCGGATCAATAAAGCTCATCCGATTACCGAAGTTAAGCAATGGCCAACATGGCCAGTTCCTAGCAAGGTCGAGAATGTCAAGTGCTGTAATCTTTGATTTCTGCGTGGTATGTTTTACGTCCATTTTACGTTGAGACACCGGTTTTCGTCCGATAACAGAAGTTAAGCAACCTGGTCCGTAACTAGATGGGTAACCGCTTGGAAATACTGGGTACTGTAAGCTTGGATGTGCGGGTGGTGTAATGGATATAGGCTCGGATGAATCGAATTCCAGTCGGGTGCGTTATATTCACTGAATTGCATATACACTTGGGAAAGGTATGGATCAACTTCTTCTCCTCCCAGCCATGGGTCAAACAGTAAAACTTGTATAAAAATAAATCTCCCAAAAATTCTTACAAACCCCAAATATGTTTCAGTTGTATATAACCTTAAAATATCTGATCAGTAATAAAAAACAAAAAAACAAAACAAAAAACTATTCATCGATTGGTTGCTCTTAATTGTTTTTTTTGTTTTTTAGTACTGCTCAGTTATTGCTCGCCCTGTTTCCACCGTGTCCAAATACACATTACTCGGCCCAGGGATTGAACTCACAATATATCAACAAATTCACTATTCAATGCTTTAATCAATTTGCCTAATGCCCCAAGCAGTGTGACTCTGGGACTCAGTGGAATTCCGTCTTTATTTTGTACAAGGCGTACAACCGTATCACTTTGAAAGACCGGTTCTCATACGATCATCAGAATTAAGCGACGTTGACCCTGGTTAGTACTTAGATGGGTGACCGCTTGCGAATACCAAGTGGTGTAAACTTGACTGTGTCTGCAGGCTAAAATATAAACGGACATCTTGTTCAGCTTAAAAATCAGCAATGATAATTTTGAAGAAATAACTTTGAATTTCTGAATTCACTGCTTGGAACTGCAAGGCTACACTTCAGAATCACAAACTTCGTGGAACTTCAACTGAGTTGAGTTCTTTAAATCACAAACTCTGCGGAACTTCAAAAACTCACGTCACGAAACATCTTACTTTAAATCTGGTTCCTTGGCATTTTGAAGAAATAAAATTGATTTCTTCAATTCACAAAGTTTTGTAGATATTTTAAAATGAATTTAAAATAAAATCTTTTAAATTCAAAATGTTTTCGTGTTACTTTAAACTCAATATAAATTTAAAACTTTTAAAGTTATATTATTTTTTTTCAGTTATTTTTAAATTCTTAATTTTTAACTGTAGCCTCCTCACCCGAACACAAATACCAATGATGGATGTTCAAGCAACAGATGAAGGGCGAATTTTCAATCCCGGGATCATCTGATTCCAAAAAGGTATAATATGGCTATGTAGAGCATGTGCGAACTGAGTTAGGGGCCTTTCAGACACACGCACGAACAGAAATTGCCGTTTATATATTTAGATATTTAGTTGAAGCCATAAAATCTTCTTTAGCGGCATATGAACACCTCTATGGGTTATTTAATGCCGAAAAGTGAATATTTTAAACACAATTTTATGGCTTCAACTAAATATATTTTAAACGTAATTTTATGGCTTCATCTACAGATAAAATATATTGTTGGTCATTTTGCAATAAAATGTATTGTTGGTAATTCTACTATAAAATGTATTACTGGTCGTTTTTTTTTAAATGTATAGTTGGTCATTTTATTAAAAATATGTATTATTGGTAATTTTATTACAAATAGGTAATGTTGGTAATTCTGCTCTAAATAAGTATTATTGGTAAGTTTTTGTATAAAAATGTATCGTTGGCATTTTTACTATAAAAATGTATTTTTATAATCTCATAGTGTTTTGTTTTTGTTTGGGAGTTCATAATTTGGCTACAGCTGGATACCCTTAAAGGTGCTACCACCACTGGTCAAGATGGACCTGGGAAAAAAGCAATT
>OZ038512.1:8156236-8231236 GCA_964036315.1 Acanthosepion esculentum
TTGTGTTTGATAAGGGTTTATTAATTGCTTATAGAATTAATCAACAATTGTGTCTTGTTATATTTTTAAAAATTATTATGGACTTTACTGTACTTTATCGTCAATAAGATAATATTGTTAGAATATGTGTAGGTTTATGTATGTATATACCCTTTATTTATGTATATATATATATATATATGTGTGTGTGTGTGTGTGTGTATGTGCGTATAAATGTATATATAAGTGTATGTTTAAATCTACGTTTGTATATTTTATATATATATATATACGTGTGTTTGTATAGGTGTTTGTATATATGTATGTTTGTATGTTTAGTTTATATACGTATATGTATACATACATATATTTATGTATGCATGTATATATATATATATATATATATATATATATATATACTTATGTATGTGTGTATTTCTATGTATGTGTATGCATGTATATATTTTTATATTTGGTTTGTTGACTTTTTTACGTTGCCGTGTGGGTTGAAGCATTTATGCTTGCTTCTGTATGTGTGTACATGCATATGCGTATATGTATGTGTGTATATGTGTATATATATATATGTGTATGTGTGTATGTGTATATATGTATATATGTGTGTATATATTTATCTATAGTTAGGCTTTTCTGTGCTTCTGTCTGTAGTAATGTATGTGTGTACACTGTACACATATATATGTTGGTAATTCTTATTTTCTTTCACCTAGTGTACAATAAGGCGTATATAGACATATGAAAAATATATATTTTTATATATATTTGTGTGTTTGGAATATTTGTTTTGTATATATTAGATGATGTTATTTTTATACGTATATATCTGTTTTAATGTCCTTTCTTTCCCTATTGTTTGTTTCTCTGTTCTATTAGACCATTTTTATCTATGTATATTTGCCCGTATGTTATATTTTAATAAGTAGTTAGAATTCGTTTAATAACACTTTCAGTCTTGAATATTTCTCGGTTATTGTATCGGACTGTCTCGGTCAATGTATATGGGTGTATGTCCATGTCTTTATCGGGGTCTATGTGTACAGTAACTTGCATGCACACTTAATTGTGTATGTTTTGTGTGTTTTGATTTGTTTGTTTTTTTGTAAAGGATCGTGGAGATGTTTCCTGTCTAGTCACTTTTTGTGTCTGTATATATCTAAATATCTCTGGGTGCTTATGTATTATAATGTGAGTGTGTATGTATTGTCTTTCGCAAGATGTCCTCACCCTATCTGTACACTTGGAATTCAAATGTATCCATGTTGTCATGAAGTTAAAAGCAGTCGATCTTAACGTCTATTCTAACGTAATTTCAATAAAAACAAAATAAATAGAATAACATATGTATTTTTTCTTTTTACCTCGGTAATTTTATAATTTTAAACTTAATAGAGATTAAATTTAGTTTTTAAAATGGGTAATTTTTTTATTTTAAATTCAAATTTTATTATGTAATCTAATACTTATTAGAATAAATTCTATTTTAAGATAACCCCAACTTTAAAGAATTTAATAGCTTATTTCGTTGTCAAATTTTTTGAATTCTCGTATACTTGTATTTTGATTGGTAATTCCAGCTTATGCAATAGCGTTTCCTCTTACGAGGTGTGGTTAATTAATTTGAACCTTTTAAAACCCTTTATTCTACATTCAACATCATCACTAGATAAAACACCAGAGGTGTTGAAAAAAATGGCTATTTTTGGAGTGATTTTATAACATATATATGTTATAATTTTAAATAAATAATTATATACACACACACACACACACACACACACACACACAACACACACACACACACACACACACACACACATATATATATATATATATATATATATATATATATATATATATATATATATATATATAGTTAAATTCCCAGATCAACTCTATATTGTCGACATGGCAAAAAAAAATCTCTTACTATAAATGTAATTTACATTAACCAGAAAAAAGGCTTGGACAGAAGTGTCTATGTTTTTAAATTTGGATTTTAATGTAACTATAACAACAGAGATATTTCGATTTCATTTTTGCTTTGAAAAAGTCGGAAGACGAAACGCGTCGGCAAGATCTAAGATTTTTCCAATTGTCATTTTATACCATATATATATATATATATATATATATATATATATATATATATATATATATATATATATAACAATTGTCTTGCTAGTTGAGAACGCACGTTCTATTCTTATAGTTTCTTCTCCCCTAATTCTTAATTATGGAACGTTATTCCGTGTTCCTGCTCTTTCTGACAACTCAGTCAGTTACTCATGTGCCATTCGTGATACAGGCTTAGACGATCATGTATATTTCGATACATGACTAATGAGGCAGATTTTTCCCGCAGTAGGTTGCCATTTCTTTCTGCAGTAGACTAGTTGCCAGCCAAGGCTATCGAAATCGGTCTTTCCCGCTATTTAGCTGATGGGAGGGGTCATTCTTTTCCAAGGGTATTAACACATACGTGAACGTAATGGATTCGACTAGAATTTGAACTCGGCTCTCCGATTCCTCAATCCGAGACGCTATGCATTATGCAATGTCAGTTGTCCTCTGTCTCATTGACACTGTTCTTTTATTGTCCTTTCTGTTTTTCACCATCAGCACCCCCTTGTATTCTAATAGTTTTTCTTGCATTGCCAGGGTTGAAACGATATAAAAAAGGGTTCAACTAATCTAATCTAACAAAATAATCGACAAATAAAGTAACTAATGTTGATTTTAAGAAATAAACCTGAGTTTAGTGCTAAAATATGCATGGCTTCGTAAACTTCAGTAGCAAGTAGGATTAAAAATTAATTACAGAATTTAAGATTAAAGTCGATGTTAACAATAAACATCTAGGTTTGGAAATCTTTCGTAGCATAATTCAAAATATTATTTAAATAAAAAATAAATGGTCATATTTTATAAAAAAAAAATTATATAATAATATCAAACAGTTAAATATATAATGTTAAAATATACTTTAATATTGTCGGTTAATTTTTTTATTTACGAAATAAAATATTTCAATTACGTATACGAAAAGAATTGCCTTATTTAATATCAGCCGGAAGCCATTTGTGTCAAATCACACGGAGCAAACGTGTTCGAGAACGTTTCCGGGTTGTAAATAAATATGACATTTATCTGCGCATGCGCCCATATTCGTTTTATATGATCTTCCTCTGTGTTGTATCGGAGGCAGTTAAAGAACTCGAAGTATGCGGATGTCAACACGATCTGCTAGCGTCACATATCGTGTCACCTTGTGATTATCAAATCAGATTAATGTCTCCATTGTTGATGGTTGAATGTATAACAGTTTAAATAAAATCGATATAGGTATGGCGATTTACAAAGCCTAGCTTAAATATGGCCGAATGTAATGGAGCACTCAGTGAGGATCGAACTCACTACTCAGTCGGAACTGATCTAGCAAGACAAGCTTGGAAACCATTACACCACGTCTAAGCGCTTAATATAATTTTCTAAGCATAGCTTATATGTGACACAAGTGTAGGTCACCCAGTGAGGATCGGACTCAATACTCAGTCGTAGTTATTATAACAAGACACGTTTTGTAACCATTACATCACTTTTAATTGCTGAATGATTTTCGAAACGTAGCTTATATGTGGCAAAAGGGCTAAATTGCGGTGTATATACTGAGAATCCAACTCACTAATCAGTCGTAATTGATCGAGCGAGACAAGCGTGCAAAGCATTATGCCACGTCGAAGCTACCAGATACTAGATAGCCTTTCAACCAGTTATAAGGTATGAAATGTCAGTGATATTGTTGAGGTCATGGTTTAATTTGTTGGTTAATAGATTGCGATGAAGAACAGTAATTATAATTTCAAACGTCGTTACGAGAAGAAATGCGAGTTTCTAATCAATTTAATCTCTTCCTATACTTTCGGGAATGCACACATCAACACCGCCAACTCAACACCGCCGACTGAGCGCCGGGTCAACTCAGGACTGAGACAACTCAGTTTTAATTTTGTGGCATGATGAGGCAGAACCTGGGACGAGCACAACTGGTTGCGACTTGCCTTGTCCCCGCCAAAAAAGAGCCCGTATTTGCTTAGCATGTAAGGCTACTGCAGTTGAAATGAAGGAGAAAAAAAAAGCACTTACCGCTCTGCCGTAATCCGTCCTCGGCCAGATAACGTAAAAGAATAAGGAGGGACTTGCATTGCATTTTTATGCAATAAATATGCAATGCATTATGGGACAGAGACGCAATGAATTACGGGATCGCATGAAGACGCAAGGGATTATGGGTATATGGACAGATATAAAAGCAACTAGTTTTTCCCAGTAGGGATGCTTGGAGGGACGTTCACGGCTGGCGACTGAAAAAAAGTCTGTTAGTGCGATTTTGAGACAGAACTCAAGAAGGAACGTCTAGAGGTTGGAATACCAGTTGGGAGAGCTTGAATTTACTCGCTGGTTGCTGTTTTCTTTTTATTTCACCACAAATTTATAAATTAAAATTTCTAATTTATACTTATTTAAACTTAATTTTAAACAAACTTTTAAATTCATAAAGTTTTGTGTTACTTTAAAGTCAATATAAATTAAAAAACTTTAAAAATCATTAACTTTTTACAGTTATTTTAAAATTTGAATGTTTATCTGTTCCCTACTCATATGGATAGAAAGTTCAATGTTGGATGTTCAAGCAGCAGATAAAAAGAAGATTTTCAATCCTGGGATCACCCCAAAAGGTATAATAGGTTTATGTAGCGCAAGTGTGGCTTGAGTTAGATGATTTTCAGACACACGGACGGACAAACAGAATTTGCCGTTAATTCTTTTAGATATTATGATTATTATATTTATTTGAAGTTAATAAGGTTATTAAAAAAGAATGAACCGATTTCATTACGCGATATTCCTCTAAGACGCATATAAGCATATCACGATCCACTGAGATGATCGATGTTGTTATTCGATGTTTCAGGTCCTCGTGGTCAGTGGGTAGAGGTGGAACATAAATTTTACGTACCCACACAAGAAAAAATCACACATTTGATGTCTGGAGATCTCGCAGATCAATCACAAAGTTCTTGGGAAATAACAGAACGAGGCGTAGTCGGTGATGTAGACGTCTTCTTAGCACACGCCAGATAGTGGATGAAGAGATCGCAACCTCACGGCTAACCCGATTTGTGGACTCGTACACGGAACCGCCATATAGCCAGATTTGCTGTACCATTTAGCTACAGTGGAAGCGTCTGTTTAGCAAGGTCAAATTACAGTTTTTAAACTACAAATTTCCCA
Organism: Acanthosepion esculentum; assembly: GCA_964036315.1. Lineage (NCBI taxonomy): Eukaryota > Metazoa > Mollusca > Cephalopoda > Sepiida > Sepiidae > Acanthosepion > Acanthosepion esculentum. The sequence continues at coordinate 8,161,529 of OZ038512.1, forward strand.
TGATTTCTCTCAAACGCTCATATCTGCTCGAAGCTTATCTTAACGAAAACAAAAAGTGTTATATATTATAAAATGGACAATAATTTTAATATTTTTATACGTTATTTTTATAGATACAAATATGGTCATTCTTTACAGTGTTCCTATAAAAGAGTGAGGTCCCCTACCCTGGGGAAGGCTATTTTTGAGCACGTGATCATAACGATCTAGGCCGGAGTTTGAACGCGAATCTCCGATTCCACCTATTCCGCTGTTAACCATTATGTTTTGTTTTTGTTTTGTTTTTTAATCGGTATCACTTCATGCAAGGCAATAAACCCCCTAAGACACAAGTGAGTACGGGGCGTGGAAGAAACACAGAAACATTAATATATTAAGAACACAGAAATGGAAACGATAAAATCAAAATATTTTACATGAGACGCGAATAAATCTCTTCTTCTATGTGTCCCTTAAGGTCGTAGGGGATCGTGGCTCTCCACAATTTCCTGTCTTGCGTAGTTATTGTTCTCTTACCTAATGTCCGTTCTGCCAACCATTTACACAATAGATATCTTAATCACTGCTTTCCTCTGTCCGTCTTACTTTCAATTTCCTGTGTGTATCAAGTTTACTAAGCCCTCCGTCTTCATTATGTGCCCTAGAAATCTACTGCATTTTCCTGATTCGAAGTAAATAAATCCTTTTTTGTTTCCATTTCGCTTAAAACTTAGTCGTTGGCTCAACTGTTCAGGCCATGTTATTTTTCAGTATTCTTCTGTCGAGTGACAGTTATGTTGTTTCACGTTTCTTTTTACTTTGTGAGGAGATTTGTGATTTGATTAGAAAGAATTGCGAGTTTACTTATGTTTCAAGAAACAGGGAACTTGCAAATTAATCTTCGAAATCTTGGTTTTTACTTAGGTTCTAACAAAAAACCATTGGTACCAGTCACAAGCAACTGCTTCGACCACTAAGCAAATACAGAGCAAAATGGTTATCGGTGTTGGGAGTGTAAATGTAAATAGTGTAAATAATGATAATACCTCATCTGAGAAATATAGACGGATTCTGAAGAAGGCCGGAGCCTACAAGAGCCGAAAGGCTATGAATATGGCAACGAAGATGAGGACAACAACCCGAGCAATGTAAATAGAGTAATTAATTACAGTACCTCATGTCAGAAATATAGACAACTTATTCTGTAATTTCTTTTATTTTCCCCACCCCGTCAGTTATTCTCAATCCTTTTCATCTTGTCTTATTTTTTTTTCTTTTTATCAAACTTACACTCTCATCCATCTCCTCTGCTCGTTTCATTCGATCATATCCGCTCTCCGTTTATCTGTCTGCCTGTTTGTCTCTGCACACTTTTTATCAGATATTCTCGTTCGCTTTCCCTTCATTGCGTGGCAAAATAGGATTTAATTCACAAGTGGATTTTTCTTCAGTTTACTTTTAAAAGTAGCACGCAGAGGTCACTCTATTCAGTGACTTCTAAAATCTACGCTAGCCAAAGGCTATAACTTCTAGTAACAAAAAACTAAAAGAAAAAGCGTTCCACAAACGAATAAATAACATTTTTCTTTTCATTTTGTGACTCAATTTCTCGGCCAATAAAAAAGAAAATTCTAATATTTTTACAAATAAAGAAAACTGCGAACTCAATTTATTTATATTTTTTTAATAATTTCTTTTTCAAAAATATTCCATTAAATATTTTTTTTTGGCATTTAGGCACGTGCTGATGGATATTAGATATTATGGACGCACTGAGGGTAAGGATGGATACTGCCGTGATGTCCCCTTATCAAAAATTGATGCAAAAAGGTATTTAAAAAGTGAGAGAGAGGGAGGGAAAGAGAGGAAGGTAGATGAAGGAGAGAGAGATTTATATTTGATTCGATTAAATCGTGTTCCGTTTAAAATTGTTCCTAGGATTCCAGCCGTGCTGTTCCCTATCTGAGAGGAAAATAACGAAGTCACTTTATAAACTCCCGAAAATAAAATATAAATAGGCATTTTTGGAAAGCCTCAAATGACAAAAGGAAAAGCAAAACCCGTTTACTACTACTACTACTACTACTACTACTACTAATAATAATAATTGAATGTATCCAGATCCGAAGGAGGCAGAGGATTAGTTCAACTAGAACTCTCTTACAAAACTACGACTATCGATCTTCAAAGATACCTGGAACCTGCAGAAGACTGGACGATGATGTATGTCAAAGAAAATTAAAGAAATAAGTAACTTTATTCAGTAATAAAGGAATCTAGCAAATTCAAATGGGAATTTCAAGTAGGTTAAGAGCATATAAAAATACTGCACCGTAAAAGAACCTAAAAAAGAAAGCAAAAGCTAATATAATTTACCAAATGCAGAAACGATTGAAAGATAAGCCTCTTCATGGTTTAAACTCTGCCCGTACAAAACAAGGTGATGTCGACAAACCCAGTACCTGTCAGAGGTTACGTAGTTCAGGTTTAAAAGCTGAAACTGAAGGTTTTATACATGCTGTATAGGAGGACCAATCCTTCTCAACGAGAAATTACCAAACACACATAGTGAACAATTGTGTTAACCCAAAATGCAGATAATGTGATAAATATCCTGAAGCAATTGACTATTTTGTATCAGGTTGCACGGTGTTAGCTCACACAGAATATAAAACTCGGCATGATAGGGTGAACTGGTAATTATGCAACTTTTAAGGGGAAAAAAACTGAAAGGAACTGGTATGAACATCTTCCACACCCGGTGACAGAGGTAGGACCTCTAACAATTTTATGGGACGTTACCATAAACTCATGTTGTAGTATGGCCTATGTAATTGTTTACGAATTTTGATTGAACAGGAATGCAATTCCTTAATCGACATTTTAATTCGTAAATAATATTTGTCATATTTAATTTTGTTCTTATTTTTTATTTTTAACTATAAAGTTAGAGATTTAATTTTTTTTTTGTAATAAGTAATTAATCTAAATGTTTTTACTATTGTCTTATGGTATTGTGCATTTTTTAAATTTTTTTTGGACCGGCCGAAAATATATCACTATGTGAATATGTCAATGAAGATGAGATTAACAGTTTTCATAATGTAAATAATGAGGTTGACAATGTCATTAACATCGTTAGAGTTTGTCAAATGCAAGCGCAGAAAGTTTACAAACGGCGCCATGATAAACGTGGCCTTTCCTCTGCATTGGTGTCTATGTAGGGAGAATGGACTTGAAGTCGACGAGGAATGTTACCGCCACAAACCAGTGAAGTTGGTCGAAAACGACTAAGTTCTTACGGGATATCAGCATCCAAAGAGCCCGCTTGCTGGAAGCTACCAAACCAATTTCGGCGAACGTCTTTTCGATGTGTGGAATCTTCCACGACACCCAGTCAACCCCTGCTAGGACATGCACTCTTCCTGTTACGATTTTATCAACATCATGTACAGAAAATAATCAACAAGCATTCATTGGTTAATCACCTTCAATCTAGCTCGCTGATTGGTCATTTTCGACCAATCAAATCACCCCCCACGAGACAGATCTATGTTAGGCGCCAATTCAGTTTGAGCCTGTTACCTGAGACAACATTCTATAAAACCAAACACGAGTATTTCTCGCTCTCTTTTTCGTCACGATCCCTCTTGGTTCGCACTCGTGCGTCTCAACACCGCTGCCAAAATGTGACCCCAAAGGAACTCTCGTACCGACTGATCCAGTCAGACGTTAAAAGAAATGTACATAATTCATGCAAGTGTTATCTCTGAACTCTATCTAACTTGTTCAATGCATTCCAAACATACAACACTATTCTTATACATTCTAATAGTCGACTTATTCAATATGAGCTCAGATACAATTTTACCAAGTCAACGAGACGTAACTCCGTCTAACCTTTCAGTTCAAATACATGTATATTCACTTCAATAATAAATCCAATTGTTATGTTTTTGAATCATTATTTCTGTCTTTTATTAATCGTTGTGGATGGAAGATTATGAACACACTCAATTTTAAGCCTTCTGGTCATTCAAACCTTCTGATATCTCTTAACATCTTCACACAACCGCAACAGATGAATTTCTGTTGCTTTCAACTTCTTTAGGACAGATAGAAAGGCAAAAATAGCGTGTACGAAAACGTAACGGGAATTTTTGTGGATAAGAGGGCCTACAAATTAACCCTTTGAGCCCTGACCAGCGCTTTACCGATGGTAGAAAAAATTACGTAATGCACAGCCACCGGTTGAACGGTGGTAGAGAAAAATGACTTAATATCCAGTCGCTGATTGAACGGTGGATAAACACTTGTAACTATTTTATATCTACCATGAAACATTACATATCAATTATTTGCGAATTTTGTCTCAGAAGCTCAGGCAGAAAGGTTAAAAATGTTGAGGAACGCAGGGTTCAAAGGGTTAATGCTTTAACACCAGTTTTGTTGAAGTGCCAATAAAATAAATATATGTTTAATATTATCAATCACTTACTTTTTAATCCTACAAGTAGTTGTCGTAAGGGCTTCAGTACAGGGTTCATAATGCTGGTTATTACAAATACCCACCAGGTCGAGTAGTCCAATCTGATTGAAAGTGTCCCCAAATGTACGAAGCCCAGTATATCCCTATCATGACACCCAGTTGGATATATGTATGCCAGGCACATGCATTACAGCCGAATATGTGTGATATTGCGACCGGTTTTAACCCTTTCATCACTAACCACGGCTTTACTGGTGATAGAGAAAAATAACGTAATGCCCAGCCACTGGTTGAACGGTTGTTGAGAAAAAGGACTTAATGCTCGGTCACCGGTTGAACGGTGGTTGAGAAAAATGACTTAATGCCCAGTCACCGGTTGAACGGTGGTAAAGAAAAATGACTTAATGCACACTTGCCGGTTGAACGGTGGTAGAGAAAAATGAATTAATGCTCAGTCGCCGGTTGAACGGTGGTAGAGAAAAATGACAACGTCCGGTCTCCGGTTGAACGGTGGTAGAGAAAATGACAATGTCCAGTCACCGGTTGAACGGTGGTAGAGAAAAATGACTTAATGCCGAGTCGCCGGTTGAACGGTGGTAGAGAAAAATACTTAATGCCCAGTCGCCGGTTGAACGGTGGTAGACAAAATGACTTAATGCTCACTTACCGGTTGAACGGTGGTAGAGAAAAATGACTTAATGCCCAGCCAACGGTTGAACGGTAGGTAAACCCTTGTAACCATTTTTATATCTACCGTGAAACATTATATACCAATTATTTGCGAATTTTGAATCAGGAGCTCAGGCAGGAAGGTTAAAATTGTTCAGGAACGCAAGGCTCAAAGATTTAAACAAGATGATTTCATTTATAGCCCCCCTTATCCTAAAAAAAAACAATGTATTTTCATTTCACACTGTTTTGCCTTTCATTCTGACGTGAAGTTGCCGAAAGCAACAAACTTTCGCCGAGCCGCGTAGTTTATAGCGTTTCAGTTTGTCTGATTATCTCAACTCACACACACATAGACACAAACACATATCATGATATATTTTAGTAATTATGTATCAGTGTGGGTATATATATATATATATATATATATATATATATGACAAGACATCAATAACTGATTACTAAAGAATAAATGGCTTCCTAATAGGATTCGAATCTGGTTTCATTTGTTCTATCAATGAGACGTCATTTTAACCAACGTGTGGCGTTGTAACATTTAAGTTTAATGATTAATTCGAAAATAATCTTCTAACTTATAAACATTCAAACACATTGCTGAAAATCGAAAAGTACAGGTTTACATGACGGTCACAAGTCCCTCAAGAAAAAAAGTACAAGAAACAATATATAGATGCGAATTTTCATTGGTCTGTGAATTGACCAATCAGAAACTATATCTGAGAAAACAGGGCTTGGAAAATCTGATACTCACAGGACTGATTGAAGGCAAGAGGGACAGATGAAAACAACGCACGACATACTTATTGAGCTTGAGGAAATGAATGGCAGGATTTACGAGAAATAATAAAAAGACAACATTTGTTCAGCGGGACATTGTGGAGAGCCATGATCGCCTACGTTCTGAGGGGACACGGCACATAAAGAAGAAAAATGAGATTGAGTAAATGGATGGTAGAACAAAGTTTAGGAGAGATAACAAAAAGACGAAATTTATTAAGAGCTACAAATGAGAGGAAATAGTGGAGAGCAATGATCGCCTATGTCTTGAAGGGACATAGAGAAGAATGAACTTGAGGAGGAATGGAGGAACAGGATTTAGGAGAAACAAAGAAGACAAAAAGACGTGAAGTTGTGGAGAGTTATGCTCGCTAACGCCATGAAGTGATACAGCACATAACGAAGAAGAATGAGTTTGAATGGTAAGTTTTAGAATAAATAACAAAATGACAAAATTTATTAAGAGCTACGATGGACAAGAAATAGTGGAGGGCCATGCTCTCCAGCATCGTGACAAAACACAGCACATAGATGAAGAATGAGCCTGAATAAATGAATGACAGAACAAGGTTTAGGAGAAATAACAAAAAGCCAAAATGTATTAAGAACTACGAAGGGAAGGAAATCGTGGAGAGCCATGATTTCCAGCGTCCTGAAGGGACACGCACAGAGATGAAGAATGAACTTGAATAAAAGAATGATAGAACAAGGTTTAGGAGAAATAACAAAAAGACGAAATTTATGAAGTGTAACGAAGGTTAGGAAATCGTGGAGAGCCATGAGCTCCAGCGTCATTTCAGGGACACGGCACATAGATGAACAATGAACTTGAATAAATGAATGACAAAACAAGGGTTAGGAGAAATAGCAAAGACAAAATTTATTAGATGCTACAAAAGACAGGAAATCGTGGAGAGTCATGACCACCAGCGTCCCTTTAGGTACACGGCACATAGATGAAAAATGACCTCGAATAAATGAATGACAGAACAAGGTTAAGTAAAATAACAAAAAGTTAAAAATTTTTATTAAGAGCTACAAAGGTCAGGAAATGGTGGAGAGCCATGATCGCTAACATCCTTTAAGGGACACGGCACATATGGAAGAAGACAATATTTTGAAAAAAATAATTGATCCAATATATAAAACTAGGTATACTTCTACATGAATTTTGTCATTCCTTCTAAAAAATGACTATGAAAGAAAATACATTTTGGGTGTTTCATTCGCCGCATTGAAAAAAATGATTAAATTTGATTGAATTCATATCTCAAAAGGATTTAAAATTTGTAAAAAAAGTGTGTGTGTGTGTGTGTGTGTGTGTGTGTGTGTGTGTGTGTGTGTATGTGTGTGTATAAATATAATATATATATATATATATATATATATATATATATATATATATATATATACACACACACAAATGCATACATATATATAAATATACATAACTCTATATATATATAAATATACATAACTATATATATATATATATATATATATATATATATATATATATATATATATATATATATATATATATATATATATATATATGATTAATAACAACATAGCAATAAAAGACGCGGAGTAAATGCCGCTCGGGTCTTAAAATATAATTCCGCGGCGAATTAAAATCTGTCTGAAAAAACAAAAAAAAAAATCCAATTTTTGCCCTAAATGAAAAAAAATAGACAAATAAACAAATTACGCGACAAGACAAAATGTTTTTAGGAATTTTATAAATTTTTCTTTTTAAGTTTATATTGTATATAAAAAAATATATATATATACACGCTAACAATTACAGTTTTTGCGTTTTTAATATATATATCTCAAACATTTAATCTTACTTAAAAAAATCTTGGAAGATATGGGATTTAAACATCTTTGCTTTAATAAGAAATAAATAAAATCCATTATTAATAGCCATTACCTGCCATTATGTAAAAGAAAACTTCACAAGACACGTTTATTTCAGAATGTATGGAAACCTTGCTGTGCAATAAACAAATCATTCCATTTTCAGTTATTACAGTTTAAGACTGGTTCGATGATAACATGTCTTAAATTTTAAGTCTGTTTGGGCGTATATGCAAAAGAAAAAAGGACAGTTACATCGAGCTACTTCCGGCAAAGTTTCTTTTAGAATGCCTCTGGCTAAATATTTTGTTTTCTTCATAACGTTCTTGACTTTAGGCCAAGTCATAGTGCAGCACATTCCCAGAAATTAATTTTTTGTTGCACCACAGGGAGGGAATAGTTTTAGTTTTCGCTCTTATGTACATCACTGGCCATTACTTTGATTTCACGAATTCCAACCTAATTAAAAAAAAAAAATTATTTACGTCAAAACTACTTTGAAGGGATGCTAATTAATTTTTTTTCATGTATAAACACGAGTCAAAAACATTATATTACATCACCAACCTTTATTAAATGCATTCTTAAAGAATCTAATGTATGATTATCTACGACAAACGAAGTTTACGTAAAAACATACCCAAAATAACATGCGGACAAACTTCAAAATAAATAATGTCTACTACACACACACTCTCTCACACACACGCCCCCCACATCGATTATTGTCCGAATCCTATATAGAAAAACTAGACACTAACATGTATTAATTATACACACGAACTCTGCTTGACAAGTCAAATGCACACGAAGTCTGCTTAACCAATGAAAGCCAAACGCAAAAATAAAACTATAAACAAATCTGAAAGTCAAACGCTTCAAAAAACTGGAATTTGGCTCCAGAAAGAAAAATTTACGCGTGGCCAGTTTCCATGTTGCATCCTCAAAAGTAATAAATCATAAAAATTTATTCTACGCTGTTGAAAAGGAAAAGAAAAAAAGAAAAGAAAAACTTCTTATTTGTTTACCACGAAGTCATAGAAAATTAAATTAAATTATTAAACCGTGAGATAGGATTTTGTCAAAGTATTTTTTCAAACAAAGCAGTTTATTCAAATTTCATTGATTCCTTTGCGAAAACAAATTAACCGTAGAGTTTGTAAATCTTGACAAAAAATCCCATATATTCCAAGATTTTTTTCATTAAGATTAAAACTTTGACAATATTAAATGCTGTTAGAACTTCAACGCTTTATTTCAAATAAAATTCAGTGTTCTTAAATAGACAGGATCAAGCGATTCATATCGATGTCATGAAGGCAACAAACCCGTCCAGAAATAATTAACCTGTCAGTTGTATGCAACTGCGCTCCAAGACCAATGATTACAAATGGCTTTGAGCGAATGAAGTCTGGAAGTCGTTCCAGAATCATAATCAAAGAACTATACTAAAGAAGGCAATAACATCGCTTAAGGACTTTCAACAGCAGCCAGAAAAAAAGGGTAATATATAACTCACAGAAAATAATGACAAGTTCCACACGGCCCCAAATAAAGATTAGAATGGAAGCAGACCCATTAATACTGGAAAGAGTCTTAAAGTTATTGCACTTACAGGGGCGGATCAAGCATTTTTCAGTTAGAAGGGACGTGCACCTCAGCAACAATCACAATTCCAAAATGTAAATTGTTTTATCATATATATTAGGTTACAGAAATGAGTAGAGAATGTTTATATATATATATATATTTTTGAATTGGACATAGTCCGACAATTTATTTAAAGACATTTATATATATTATGCTTAACGTTCTTTTTATAGATACAAGTATTTAAACAAACATTTACCGGCCTGAATGCCCGAGAAATTTTCATAGGTTCGATTCCTGTCGGAGAGCGAAAATTTTTTATGAAAATTTCTCGGACATTCAGGCCGGTAAATGTTATTTAATACTGTTTATTATAAAACAGAGCATTTGCTTAAATACTTGTATCTATAAAAAGAACGCTAAACATAATATATATAAATGTCTATATATATATATATATATATATATATATACTTAAATTCCGAGATCACTTCTATTGTCATTTTATACCAATTTGTCTTAAATTGGTATAAAATGACAATTCGAAATCTAAGATTTTTTTACAATTGTCATTTTATACAATATATATATATATATATATATATATATATATATATATATATATATATATATATATATATATATATATATATATATACAGTGTAACACGGATATAAGTGAGTTGTCGGGACCGGATAATAAGTCTCTTATATCCGGGTTTCTCTTATATCCGGGTTTGGTCTATTATATATACATTAACACAGGCTCTAATTTGGGACCAGAGAAAATCTCTCTTATATCCAGGTTTCTCTTATATCAAGCTCTCTTATATCCGGGTTACACTGTGTATATATATATATATATATATATATATATATATATATATATATATATATATATATGTATGTATGTATGTATGTATGTATGCATGTATATATAAAAGGCTCAAACACTAATATTCCATGATTATAATTTATTACATTGGAATCGTAATCACGATCCAATTCATCAGACCTACAAATTCATTTTGATGAGGAGCTCACATCAGGAAAAGGAATCATCATTTCAACAGAGAGCTTCTCACTCCAGTTATGGGTTAATTAATAGTATTACTATAACCAAACTATTAATATTTAAAAAATAAAAAATGAGGAAATGAAAGACCTTACCTTCTAAAAATATTTTCTAGCATAAATATCTTGCCAATGTGGCTAACCTCGGATTAAGTACAACATCAACACCAGGTAGCTTGCCGAAGAACTTGTGTAATTTATTATTGTGCCTGCGAAATACGTTTACATAAATTGCAAGTGAAAAAAAACAAATTTGAAAAGAGATCTTTATTGGTCCAAACTTAAAATACAGTTATTCAGTCTACGCGCCACCAAATAAGTGTTTATTTATCTTGCAATCTAAAAATATATTCTGCCTTTGAATAACTTGAAAAAAAAAGCTTGATAAACCGTTGAAATTAGACGTCACTGAATTTTTACAATTAAAAATTAGTTTTACATTTTACTTTTCACCAGCAAATAGCAAAATGGCGTCTGCGTCGTGTATAAATTCTGGTAGACTTTCTTGCGTTATTTCGAACTAGCTCACTGAACAGGTTAAAAAAATACGGTGATAAAAACACATCCATCGCTTCCTCCTCTTTCTATTTTCGGTGTATTTGGTTTAGATATTCACTATTCGCATGCGAGCTGTTTGCTCCAGCCCAGGTTATGTATTATATGAAGATAATTTTCGTGTAGTTAAAACGGCAGTAAAAATATGGTCGCCAAAATTTTCTACCCCATACCGGCATTCTCAACAAGAACGTCTTAATTTGGAGTGGTCTGAAAATAGCAGGCTTTATTTCTTTTTTTTTCTTTCTTTTTAGGCATAATGTATTTCAATTTTTAAAAAAAGAAAAGTGGGGAAAAAGGAATATTTTTTTCTTTCATACCATTTTTTAAGGGAGTGTAATGGCTATATTATATTCAGCATCTTTAATAAGAAAAAAAATCAAAATAAATGAATAAAAGAATTAAAATTGTGATGAAATTTCTTTCTTTCTATCTAACTCAGTTTGATCATATCTATCTATCTATCTATCTATCTATCTATCTATCTATCTATCTATCTATCTATCTCAGTCTGTTTATATCTATCTATCTATCTATCTATATATATATATATATATATATATATATATATATATATATATATATATATCTCAGTCTGTTTATATCTATCTATCTATCTATCTCAGTCTGTTTATATCTATCTATCTATCTATCTATCTATCTGTCTAACTATCTATCTATCTATCTATCTAACTATCTATCTATCTATCTCTGTCTGTTCATACCTATCTATCTATCTGAGTGTCTTCTTATCTGTCTATCTATATATCTCTCTACATATAATATTTTACATAAGTATCTTTATATCTAAAATACTGTATTTATCAATCAATTGATCTATCTATCTTTATATATATATATATATATATGAAGATTGTGCTTATTTTAATGTATTTTATTTATATAGGTATATGTGAATATATATATATATATTTATATATGTATGTATAAATATATTATATATATATATCATATATGTGTACAATAACATTTACATGAATGTCCATATAAAATAGAATTATAGCACACTTATAATTTTATCATTATGACCATTATATATATATATGTATGAAGTTTGTTATTTTAACATACATTATTATTTTTATATATATTAATATATATACATATATATATACATACATGCATATAAATATGTGTATATATATATGTATGTATGTATCTATATCTATATCTATATGTATCTATCCATATATATATATACATATATATATATATATATATATATATATATATATATATATATATATATATATATGTATGAAACGAAAAATATGAAAACAGATAATTAAAGGTAGATAAAATTTGTATGATGTTGATTTTGGAAGGGAGGGGTAAACAACCACTTCGTAATTCTCTAATAAACAAATAAATAAATAAATAGAATTATTTTTTATTTAAAAAAAAAAATAGCCGCCTCCCATTCTCCATCTCTCCTCAAAGAACTTTATCGTCTTTAACATGGACCTGCACGCGACCCGGCCTTTGTTCTCGTAATATTTCGATTATATCTACCCTTCCCAGCCCCCCAGCACGACCAACAACCCCACCGTCGCACTCTCACTAATGTCTCCCTCTATCATTATCTTTCTCTTTCTGCTTCTCAGTTTCTCTGGGAATCAGATTTTTACCTCGCTCCTTCTTCTTCAAACCCATCTGCTCCCACTGATAAAATCGTGAAAAAGCGAAGTCTGTAACCGCCAACTTCTCTCTAACTCTTTCACACACACACACACACACACACACACACACACACACACACACACACACACACACACACACAGACCTTTACATACATACATACATGCATATTGTTATATGTCGTTCTCTCACACACACTCTCCGTATATATAAATATACCCTTCTATCTATGTCTTACTTGTATTATTTTATTTGTTTTCGTCTTAACTAGACGCCCCACCTGCAAATAAGATGATCTTCCTTTCCAATATATAAAACTGCTATAAAAGGCCATTTTATTCAATGATGTTTAAAAAAAAAACATTTTCAAAGCGTATAAGCCGATATAAAGTACACCTCGAATTTCCTGCGTTTTTTTTTGTTTTTTTATATAAAACATTAATGCAAATATTTTTCTATCTTTAATATACAAGTCCTGACATCCAAGAAATACCCATAAAGCGAACTGCGACTGTGTAGATATTCCCGAACCAAAGCAGGTGCACAACATTCTCGACTGACTTGATAGAATCATTTTTGAGCGCCGTGTATATGTTCAACGCGACAAATAATATAACTTTTACATAAAAGCGGGTCCCCCTAATCTGGCTATGAAAGGGTTGAGGAAAAGTCTCGGCTCGACCCATTTTAAAAGTTAGAACAAATATCTAAACGTGAATATTTTCCAAATGTTTCTAAAATTTAAAAACTCTTCAGCAATAGCTTTGTTGTCTGATCAAGAATCTTATAGCACACACTTGTATATATATACATACATATATATATATATATAGATAGATAGATGTGTGTGTGTGTGTGTGTGTGTGTGTGTGTGTGTGTGTGTGTGTGTGTGTGTGTGTGTGTGTGTGTGTGTGTGTGTGTGTGTGTGTGTGTCGTTTTTTGTTTTGTTTTACGGCATATCAACCTCAATGGTAATTTAATGCCGACAACTTTTTTTCCTGGTAATATTTTTGTTTTGGCAAAAATCTATTTCTGGTAATATTTTTCCTCAAAAATATATAGGTTATATAATTTCAAAAAATATATTGCTGGTAATATTTTTTTTCAAAAAAATATTGCTGATAATTTTTCTTCTTCAAAAATTTAATTCTGGTAATAATATTTTTACAAAGTATTTCTGGTATTAAAACTTGGTTTGTATACTTTTATACTGCTTGTTACCTCAGTTTCGGGGTTAACTATTTGCCCATAGCTGGGACCCTAACAGGTACTACCACCTCGGGACATGTTGGACCTGGGAACACCAGCAATTAAGAGTTGGTTCCACGCGCCTCAAAGCCTCCTGATCAGAAGCCTTGCTGTTGGACGTAGTTTATTGTCTTACCCTGGACGCGGATGTAGTTTATCGTCATACCCAGGATGGATGTGTGTGTGTGTGTGTGTGTGTGCGTGTGTTTGTGTGTGTGAGAGAGTGAATGCATAACGGGTGTAAGAGTAAAATTGTGTAAATTGTGTAACAGCATAATTGTTCGTCCCACAAAACGTTTAATATCTAAAAAAAATCACTAAACTAATTGAATTTCTTTTTCCATGGGTTTTCAGATAATGGGTTTAGCTATCTTGACAACTTTTATAGTAAGAATCAGTGTAAAATCCTTTTGAGTTATTAATCTAAAAAGAGAGAAAGTTAAAACTGTTTTGCGTCAGACCCACTGCCTTCACAACTGAGCAATGGTGAGAGGAAAAAGATCATTCAGGCTTAACGGTACCAACATACGTACTCTAGCTTCCATCTTCAAAGTCCATTCAAAAACCATCAAGAGAATGGTGAATAAGATTAAATAAGAGGGAGGAGTAGAGAGGGAAACTGGATCAGGATGTATCAACAGGAAGAGGGATCATCATTTCAACTTAGAGCTAAAGAGATCAATTAGAAAAGATCCAACTCAGTTCATAGGTTGTTTGCTACGTGAGAGAGATGTTTCAGCGCCGAAAAAAAAAAAAAAAAAATTAAAAATAATAAAAATAAAAATAAATAAATATATAAAGAACTTAAAATGAAATCTTGTGTAAAGCATATGAGGTAACTTGTTACCCCTGGACAGAAAGTTAGACGTTTAGAGAGGGAGAGAATCGTCTTGAATAAGTTTGAAAATGATCCTGGAATAATATATATATATATATATATATATATATATATATATATATATATATATATATATATATATATATATATATTCAGAAATTCAAATAAGACATTTAGTCATCTTGATAACATTTTCGTGAGAATCACTGAAAAAAAACAACTTTGAGTTAAAATGATTTTGTGTCAGACCCACTGTCTTCCCAAATGAGCACAGGTGAGAAGAAAAAGAACATTGCGGCTTTCATTAATGGTACCAACATTAATACTCTGGTTTCCATCTTCAAAATCTATTCAAGTATTATCAAGAGGACAGGACAGTAGAGACTTATAAATAAAGAGATCAATTAGAAAAGATCCAACTCAATCCATAAGACGTTTGGCACATGAGACAGGAGCTTCAGCTATGACAGTTCAAAGAGCAGTAAAAAGAGACTTGAAAATTAAATCGTACGTGAAACCTGTGAGGAAACTTTGTACTCCTTGACAGAAAGTTAGAAGGTTAAAAAGGGGCGAAGATTATTTGAATAAGTTGAAAAATCATCTTGGAATATTATATATATATATATATATATATATATATATATATATATATATATATATATATATATATATATTTGAACTTGATTTCAATCCTTCATGACCTTCCGGTCCTTAGCTATGATTAATTAATGTTGAACATGTCATTTTCGTTCATGATCGATTTCATCATGATTCTTCTGTTGAGCTTGGAGACTAATTATACATTCTTATTGCTCAACAGAGTCAAAACACCTCGGAGAATTCCAGTGCGATATATTTAATCATTTCTAAGATACAACAGTTCAAATCTTAATCTAGCAAATGGCCAATTATGCATTTACACGATCTGGACAAATTTGCGGTTACACCCGGCATATATATATTGCCCTGACGATTCATTTAGGTGAAACCTAGGTAGGTTTGCCTAAGGATTTTGAAAAGAAAAAAAAACTTCAGATAAATGTAGATACATAAAATCTTCGCATTCAGTTACAATTATATATATATATATATATATATATATATATATATATATATATATATATATATATATATATATATATATATATAAGACATTTTTATGTTTATACATTCTTTTTATAGATACAAAACACAAGTAAATGATTTGTTTATAATAAACAGTATTAAATAACATTTACCGGCCTGAATGTCCGAGAAATTTTCATAGAAAATATTCGTCCTCCGACAGAAATCGAACGTGTATTCTATACGAAACCGCCATATAGCCTGACTTGCCTTAATCTATTTTCGACGGATTTGGACCAAGATTTACATGCACATGCTCCAAGTTAGTGGGAAGGTCAAGACCGACGTTGCATTTCCCAACTCCCATCGATAGTGGAAATGACCGATTTTTTCTATGGCAATTTTCATGTAGTTTACTGGCCAGTGTGAGAGCCTATAGCTGACTGTCACGAATACGCAGGAAGATTCTATTGGCCAGCATGAGAGCCAACAGCTGACTGACACGAATGTTAACTAGCATGCTAGCATGCAAAAAAATCCATAGCTGCATTCGTCACAAGTGGGAAAAATTTAAAACTGCATGGCACTTTACTCCAATTGGCACATTCGCTTGCTTAAACTCAACGTTGATTCTGAGTTGGGTGTGGAAAAGTATTTGTTGTTAACATTCTTTTTTCATTCGGTTTTTCCAGTTACGAGTCCTTTTTTAAAGCTGATCGTTTTGTGTTCATTTTGTTAAGTCCTTTTTCGTAACAGATTTAATGCTTAGTATAGAGCTTAGAAAAACTTCGCAGTGTGAGATAGGCAAGAAGTAAGGCATGTAGCAACATCAGCACGACAAAGGGCACTTCTTTAAAGGCAAGGAAGGGCACAAATATTTTAAGTCAAGTGATAGCCATTGCTGTATGAGCCGTACGATTTTTGAATCTAGCACGGGCAACGCCGGGCCATGCTGCTAGTATATATATATCCCTCACCGATACAACGGCTGAGTATACACTGACCGTTACATAATTTAAATTTTAATTAGACTAGCGTATCATCGCGCAATTATATAATATACTGGGATTACAGATTTAATTTAAAAAAATTTTGCATTTAAAATAATCGGGATATATATATATATAAGAATAGTGGTCGATATATATGTATATATTTCCAAGTGGATAGAATCCAGGTAGAGCTCAATGTCCAAGACATAATATATATAATATAAAAGGCTCAAACACTTTCATTCCATGGAATGATAGTGTTTCAGTCTTTTACACACACATATATATATATATATACATATATATATATATATATATATATATATATATAAAGAAATTGCTAGGTGGATTTGAGATAATCATAATTAAGTATTTCATCGAGTTTTAGAAGGAACCTCAACATTATACAGAAAGCACTGAACGGCCGTTTCGTCCTATATTTGGGATTCATCAGCATTGCGCATCCACTACCAGGAATTGAAACCCAGACAGTTACGTTATTAATCAAACGTCATACCAACTGTACCAACGGGCTCCGGTGACGAAGAGGTAACGAATTAAACTCGACATAGCGCCGCTCATTCTCATATTCCGTGTTGGAACTCATCCAAGTTCCTTAAAACAAGGATTGTGCCCCCTAGAGCCACGACTACAATCACCAAGCCGCTCCATTTAGACCATTAGAAGCCGGTTCAAGCGATGATATACAAGAAATTGCTAGGAGGATTTGAGATAATCATAATTAAGTAATTCATCGAGTTAAAGGCAGTTATGTTTCAACATCTTAAATGGGTCTCTACACGCAATGTTAGACTACTGGCGAGTAAAAGATTTAATTTCAAAAGCAAAATACTTTAAAAAAATATATAGGCTTATGAAGCTTTGCCGTGATTAATCAATCGAATGCAACCTACTCTAAATTCAAGTTCACCGGCAAAAAAGTTAATGACAGGAAGTTGTCAGCATATAAAACCTAGACAATTTTCTTGTGGGTTGATAAATGTTGTTTCATTATTTCATAAGATGTAACGAAGTCTGACGTTCAACTTTCCTGAGAAGTAAAATCGATGGGATGTAATTCTGCTTGCTTCAGCTTCTAACATAAAAGGCCTCTTATATATATATATATATATATATATATATATATATATATATATATATATATATAGGGACGGTGGAGTAAGGATTGGATAGAGAAATGGGAGAGCTCAGTTCGATTACATTCACTGATGTGCTAATACACTTGGGAAATGTATGAATCCCTTTCTTCTCTCTCCAGCTATGGGTAAATAGCAGGACAGACTGGATTTTGTAGCCTTGGATAGCAACTAGTCTAGGAGAAGGACAATTCTGAATTCAAAACCTGCGGAGGGGCGTTTGGGGACCTTGTGGCACTCTGTATTCGGCCATTCACAAAGTGTGGATTGTTATGCACAAAACCTTCACCAAAATAATCAAATCTCATATGCTGGTGCCAGGCTGTAGGTTCCTAGAAACTGATCTGCTTGACTCTCCTATGTCACAGTCGACGGGCGAATCAAGTATATATATATATATATATATATATATATATATATATATATATATATATGTAATGTATCTTTTGATATATATATATATATATATATATATATATATATATATATATATATATATATATAATGTATCTTTTGATATATATATATATATATATATATATATATATCAAAAGATACATTATATATATATATATATATATATATATATATATATATATATATATATATATATATATATATATATATAATGTATCTTTTGATAGCAATTATTCATCCAAACAAGTTTACTAAAAAAGACTGACTGGCTGCTTCTCATTAAATGCCGAATTATTATTAGAAAGACCAGTCGAAATTTTACGGTTTTCCAAATTTAATTATCAGAAGCTTCTCAATTCTTAAGTTAAAGATTAAATACGCTCATGTCAACTTCCATAACGTTAAATATTCCAATAACGTTCATTAATAAAAATGTTGCTCGTTATTTGAGTAAAGAGGTACACATGAAATATTTGAAATTATCGAATTTTCCATTCCACTGAAATGGTCTTTAAGTCTATGAGTGTGTTAACACTTATTTTGTCTTTCTTTTTTTATCTCTGTCTTTGTTTTAAATTCACACTGAAACCAAGTACCGTTTCTGATTTGTCCTTCCCAACTTTCGACGCTACCAAAACCAAATAGTCGATTACTTATGAGGCATTGTCAGGGCGTAACTTTCTTTTTCTCACAGAAGCCAAGCACCGTCACTGATATGGCTTTTCTCTATTTCCACGCGATCAAAATGAAATCATCCATTATTTATAAGATATTTTCTGCGCGTAATTTTCTGTCTTTCTTTCAGTTGTTCTTTCTTTCCTTCTTTCTTTTCTTCTTTCTTTCTTTTACTTTCTCACTGAAGCCAAATAGTGTCGCTGATAAGTCTTTTTTGTCTTTCACACGATCAAATCGGAATAGTCCATTACTTATTGGAAGGCTGTACGTATATAGCTAAGGGTCCACAGGCAGGGACAAACAAAAATATTATTATTATTATTATTATTATTATTATTATTATTATTATTATTATTATTATTATTATTGTGTTACTGGTGTCAACAGTAGCAATATTAACATTATATCAAAAGTAAAGAAGAAACGCATCAAATACACATACGAAGAGTACAATGATTTATATTAACGGGAAAATATAATAAAAATCACTTCAAATAATTATACGCCCTTGATGTTGCTGCTGATGCTAATGCCAATGCCAGTTACAACAACAACAACAACAACGATGGTATTAACAAAATAAGATTGGGCGAAATGTAGAAACGAAAGGCTACCACGGTAAACTCATTGTATAAATATCCACGCACGCAAAGGATTGTTCCATGCTAATTAGAGAAACGTGAAAGAGAGAGAAATTTGAAAGGAAGGTCGAGAAATGGAGAAAACGAAGCCCTTTGGGCAAATCGCATTAGCCATATCTTCAGTTGATGTCAATATATCTATTGAATTATATACAAACAACGGAGAACCATAAGTAATAATATAAATGATGATGATAGTGGTGATGGTGAGGATCGTTACATAAAAGACTTAAAAAAAGGTAATTTGCAAGCCAAGAAATAAGGCCCCATTCTCTACTGATAATAAAAAAGCGACACTGAAAAATTGTCTCACAAAGAAAAAAAAATATGTAGAGATAACAATGAACCTTATCGCTTTAAATGTTTAGGCGAAGCGCGCGAGAAACTAAAATGTAAGTTGAATTAACAGAAGAAAGTGAAAATGAAAGTGAAAGTTGTACGAAAGTGAAAGTGAAAGTTATGCGGAAAGCAAAAGCCAATCATATGTGGAGAATGGAAAGTGGCGCGAGGTGGAGGGTTTTAGATGATGTGTTTGGAAAAAGACGAAGATTGGAGCTGAGTGTGACGTGATGTGGGCAAGTTGAAATGAACATTTCCTTTCATTAAAATGCTGACACGGTATGATATATTTCTCGTTTTTTTCCTCCTTCAGCGGGTATGCACGCGTACGACGACGCAACGGAAGTTGTTGGGGATTAGAGTGACTGATGTCTGCAACAAACTCTCATAAATAATTACAAACGGACAACAGATAGATAAATGAATAGCTAGAGAGTTACATCTAAACTGAATGCGACACATACATTTGTTAACATATTAAATCCTTTGCCTTTTGAGGTTATTTTAAAACGAGCAGAAGTACAACGAAAACACTTCTATCTACAAACGCACACCCACGCCTTCAAAGAATAAAAATAGTGTACAAATAGTATATATATATATATATATATATATATATATATATATATATATATATATATATATATATATATATATATATATATATTATAAATTAAATGATTTAAAATATTGTTTTTCGCTACAGAGTAATAACTCTGTTTCAAAAATAGAAGCTAAATGCTTCGAATTTAATTTTAGTTCCATTTCATCCTCAAGAATTAAAAAAATTATTTCCATTTCATCCTCAAGCAAATTTTGGAGTAACTTATTTTTAAATTTACTGAGTTTTTCAGTAAATTTAAAAATAAGTTACTCCAAAATTCGCTTGAGGATGAAATGGAAATAATTTTTTTAATTTAATTACAAAATTAAATTCGAAGCTTTTAGCTTCTATTTTTGAAACATGGTTATTACTGTGTAACGAAAAAACACATATTTTAAATCAGCTAATTTATAATATTAACGTTCTGTAAATTTACATTGAGCACTATTTTGTAAAAATAAAAATATCTATAAGAACACCAGATTATATATCTTACTGCTCTTTCTTTTTATATATATATATATATATATATATATATATATATATATATATATATATATATATATATATGTAGGCCTGACGATTGCATCTAGCATGAAACAGACTGTAGCCTCTAAGTGTTGAATTCTATGTTCACTTTTATATTTACACACGCTCTATCTCTGATACTGAGCACATTATCCCATAAATATAGCACACTTTAAGACTATTTTTATATATATATATATATATATATATATATATAAATATATATATATATATATATATATATATATTCTTGATCAGTTATGTATATATATTCTTGATCAGTTACTTAAACTTAACATTAAATACATAAATTGGCCATTATACACTGAAAAATAGCATCATAATTCGGATACTAACAATATTCTGAACCTACTGAAATATTGTTTGTTTTTAATATCATTCTTCATTGAACACAAGTCCCCAGAGCCACGGAAGGTAGAGTGTAATTGCTAAATATTTTTTAAGATGGATAAGAGGTGTGAAATGAATAATAGGGGTATGGTAGGAAGTGAAGATTATATTATTACAGGAGGGAGTCTATTCTACAAAATAGTGGTTATTTGGAAAAAAATGTTGTCTGAGTGGAACGTTTTTCTTATAGAGACAACTCTCTGCCTTCCATCAACATGGCTGGTGCTAAACTTCAAGAAAGTGAAACATTTCACCTTACCGTTCTAACATTTTTAGAAAGTAGAAAGATTTTATTGAATCCATTGCTAGTTCAGCTGCGAGGAAATTTGGTTTTTCTCACCAGAATCTATCATACATATCTATAAGTCTACCATTCGTCCATGCTTAGAATATTTTTGCCACATATGGTCCGGTGCAACTGCTATTCACCTTCAGCTTCTTGATAGGATCCGAAGAAGAATCCGCAATATTATCAGTCCTGATCTGGCGGCTCGGCTTTAATCACTTTTTCAATGTCTTAAGCTTGCCTCACTGTGACTTGACTATAAATATATGGTAATTGTTCGGTTGAGCTCTTCACTATGATATATTGCCTTTTTCTTAAATTTAATCGCAGTACTAGACTGGAGTCAAGATCTCATCAATTCCCAGATTTGTTGGCTAGATGTAGCCGTTAATTCTATGCTAACAGTTCCTTAAATCGTAATTCTCGCTAGTGGAACTCCCTCTTGGCTCCATGCTTTCCTGACAACTTTAATCTGCAAAAATGTAAATGCAATGTCAATGGCTATCTACTGTCCTCCTGATTACTCTTTTCTCTGTCTACTCATTATTAATTTTGTTGTTCCTAATTCATCCACACCGTCTAACTCCTTGTGTTTTAGTGGCTTTTGGGCTTGCATGGGGAGATATCGATTAAAACAAAATTCGATTACGGTGGAAATGATGGATATTCGACTCTGTTGATGTAGGATGTCGTTTCCGAGATCTAAACTGATGGATCCATCTGAATATCTTCCATAACGACAGAGTAGGTGTAAATAGATTGCAAAGTTAAGAATAAACAGAGCTCAAATTCCAATTTTTTTTTGCAGCTACACCCAAATAAAATTTTTCGCGTACCTCGTAACATTTCGATTATTTAGGAATTTAAACTTCAGTGCAATGCTAAATATATTTGCCGACCAATAAGAGATTTGAGACCAGCAGATACAGAGCAATATATTTACACAAACATGTCGATACATCCGGTTCTGCGATTGCACAACACTTAATATATGAGATGATGTGTGTCTCATCTGTTAGTAGAGACTTTTACAGGTTGCCTTTCGGATTTTTTTTTTTTACTGAAGATTGTATTCAAGCATTAAATAAACCTTCGTTTTGACTTCAGAGTCCAATTATATAGTTTTTTTTTTAATAAGATTCATACTCAGTAACCTGTTGTGGTTTGATGGTTGTAATCAAAAGAAACATACGATTTACAAAATTGGAGATACCAAAATCAAACAATTAAAATTTAATTATCTGGGAGGATGTGTAATTGTGATGTACCTAAACATAATCAATTAGCCAACCAATCAACGTGAAAGAATTCTTTAATGATATTAATCCAAAAAACATCGTAAATTTATTAAAGAAATCAAACAGTATTTCAAAATAGAACTCCAAAGCTACAACCTAAAACAGACATATCACCACTTGTAGTAATCATGTCCATACAAACTTGTATGTTCACAAAAACTGAGTATCATCTATCATGTATTGAATTGAGAAAGCAGAATAAGATATATATCAAATTTTTATTACATCACGGCTCCTTAAAAAATTAAATTTCGACACTAAATGATCGATAAGGAGCTGATATGCCGTTAAACAAAGCAAATCGTTGGATGGACCTAAGGGTAGAAGTAAGAGACAACCTCCTCCGAGATGATCAGTTGATATTGGCTCTCAGGAGTTCCGGCATTGTCATCTTCATCCACTCTTTGATGTCTTCTGACCAGCTTTTGCGTTGTCGTTGCAATTTGCGTCCGCCTTGAGTAGTGACTTGTACAGTGGTCTTTCATAGTAGCGAGAAGAGGTTCCTGTTGGTATTGGCTCTCAGGAGTTCAGGCATTGCCATCTCCATCCACTCTTTGATGTCTTCTGACCAGCTTTTGCGTTGTCGTTGCAATTTGCGTCCGCCTTGAGTAGTGACTTGTACAGTGGTCTTTCATAGTAGCGAGAAGAGGTTCCTGTTGGTATTGGCTCTCAGGAGTTCAGGCATTGCCATCTCCATCCACTCTTTGATGTCTTCTGACCAGCTTTTGCGTTGTCGTTGCAATTTGCGTCCGTCTTGAGTAGTGACTTGTACAGTGGTCTTTCATAGTAGCGAGAAGAGGTTCCTGTGGACGAGGCTTTTGACTTTGATTCGTACAGACGTTATTTTTTGTGCTGCTAGTAGGAAATGTAGATTTAGTTTTCTCAAGCATTTGTTCTCGAACGATTGGATCTTCTTGCCTGTTTAAGCCATGAGTGTCTCACATATGTAGAGTAGGATGGATATGACCAACGATTTGTAGAGAATGAAATCGGTACGCAACCTGATGTTGATCTTCCGTACTCATTCCGCGTGCAGATTTCTACGTTGTTCCCAAATAATTGGACACTTCCTCCAATGGTTCACCGTCCATGGCGTTATAAGGGAATGGGCGCCCTGAATTCCCGTTCTGAATCTTATTGAGAATCTCTGGTCAATTGCGAAGATGAAATTATATGAAGGCGTCAAAAAGTGTGGCAGCAAAACAGACCTTTGAGAAGCAATTACAACTACTATCATCTGTCTATATTTATGAGATAAGCTATTGTAAATATTTACATTATTTACATTGCTGGTGCACATGGCCTAGTGGATAAAAGCGTTGATTGAAGTAATCAAGTGACTTGATTCAGTAAGTTGTGAGTTCAGTACCTAATCACAGCAGAGGTGAACAAAGACTCTGAGAGTTGTGCTACTAAAAGACACAATTACTGAAACTGAGACTGAGATATCCAGAAAAGGCATGGCACATAGAATTTAATATAGAACTAAATAGAACGGTGGACGAATCAAAGTGTCTGGTTTGAGATTCTAACGTATATCAACTGCAAAAGACCAGAGCGTCGTGAATATGACAATAAAGATGAGGAAAAGCACCCGAACAATATAAGTAGTGTAAATAAAACTACTATGTCGGAAATAGGACAAATAGAAAATGTTGAATTCATTACAAGACGACAACGAAATTAAAATTGAAATTGCATGGACATCAATAAGAAAAATGCTGAAGTAAAAAAAAGTAATAACATCAATGGATAATAGATTGCTGGTTTGTTATAGAGACGAAGACTCACTACATTAAGATGTAAAGTGCTCAAAGACGTATGTGGTTTACCCCACTTGACTTTACTAAAAACACCGTCGCTAGGGGTCGCTTCTTAAGCCTATAAATAAGGAATTATATTCTCTTTCCTTTTTTACATCTCCGACTATAAGATCAAGTCGCACGGGGTAAAAAATTGTCCCACACTGGGAAACGTTGACTTCACTTTCAATACCATATATTTTTATAATAAAAATACTACCAATATATTTTTATAAAAAAATACCACCAATACATTTTAAAAATAAAAATACCACCAATATATTTTTATAATAAAAATACCAACAATACATTTTTAAATAAATATAGCACCAATAAATTTTATAATAAAAATACCACCAAACTATTTTTATAATAAAAATGTCAGCATGACATTTATATAATTAAAATACCGTCAATATTTTTTATAAAAAAATACAAATAATGCATTTTAGTACCGAAATAACAATCATTTGTTAGGAAAAAATGACCAACAATACAGTTTTTATTAAAATTAAAAACACATCATAGATTTCAAAAAAATATTTAAATTAATAAAATCAATTCCCCATGATTACTCTCATTTCTTGTAAAGAGTAACAAGTTTTCACTCTTCCTTTGATTTTGTAAAATTATTGGTAAAAAATGAAGGTGAGTAATTATAATTAATAAATAATTATAATGATATGATATCATTGACTTGAATTATAAAGTTTGATAATATTTAGATTTCGGCATTAAATAACCCATAGAGGTGTTGATATGCCGCTAAACAAAAACAAACAAGATATTTTTGTAAACTGAAAATTTCATTGAAACTAAGAGAATTCCCATATTTTTACGTGTAAATAAGAAATAAAAACATAAAGCAAAATGTGTTAACATATGAGATCAAATAATCTGAAGCAAACAGAAAAAACTGGACAGAGCTATTATAAGATGAAGTGTGTGGGTTATCCCACTTGACTTTGCTAAAAAATCATCGCTAGGGGACGCTCCTTAAGCTTATAAATAAGGCATAATATTCTCGATTTTCTCACATCTCTGACTATATGATGTAGTTGCAAGTGGCAAAATAGTGTCGTCCATTGGGGTATGTTCACTTCATTTTCAATGAAGTACTTTTCTCTCGGAGTTCTCCGACACACAAAAACATAAATTATTTAGTTTAAATATTTTCTTTTTTTATTGTCATTGTATACTTTTAATAATACATACATTATCGTTTGTTTTATATACTATTTTGTGTTATTCATTTATTACTCGGACTCACATTGGAGTCCACAATAATTCTTGCGGGAAAATATACCAAGAGACAAGTGTTTTCTTCAATTAACACAACATTTCCGTAACAGGCATCGTCATATTATTTTATTTCTTCTATTACAGGTGTTGATGGATTGTTGGTGATTTTATTTTTATTTTTCTGTAGTCCTTCTAATAAATTAAAAACACATTTTCAAACAGCCTAAACAATTACCCCAAGTTTTGTTTTAGCGTCTAAATGAATCAACATGTTCAAATGCTATTAAATTTGTAAAACTCATTTATAAAAATAATTCATGTATATGATTTAATATAAAAAATAATGAAGGTTTTCAATGAACTTGGCATCTACGCTTATGTTACAACCATTTACTCCTGCCTCGATTGTACAAGATCAAAATGTCAGTCTGTCATTAACTAGGATAAAACAGGGCATGTTAATTTTAAAGCCTCTAAAACTAAACATCTCTCCATTAATCATCTGAGAGACTAGTCGCTGCCTAACATCAGCAAGATTAATCTAACCTCCAAGAAAGTGACTCGTTTCACCTTCTCGGGTTCGCGTTCTCAGCTGACATGAAGTGGAAAGATTATATTGAATTCATTATTAGGTCAAGAAAGTTGATTCACTGGGTTGCGCGTGACAATTTAGAATATATCGTATAGATCCATGTCTACCATTCGCTCATGCTTAGAATATGGCTGCAGCATATTGTCCGATGCCATTGCTATTTACATGGAGCTCTTTGATAAAAATCCAAAGGAGAATCAGTAATATTACTGGTCCTGACATAGTAGCTTGTCTTCAGTCACCTTCCCATTGCCGTATATATATATATATATATATATATATATATATATATATATATATATATATATATATATATATATATATATATATATATATATATATATATATATATATATATATATATATATATATATATGTATGTATATATATGCACATTTCATTAAAAACGACTGACAAGGTGCTTTTATTTAGTTTTTTATATAATTTCTCGTGTGATCTAATAAAGCTTTTCATTTCAGAGGATAAATTATATAAAAACTGCCCGAATGTTCTTTTTATCCGAGCGCTTTCGGCTATACATTTAACCATTTTCAAGGATTATATTTCAACTGTTAGAATTAGAAATAGAAATAGAAGCGCTCGGATAAAAAGAACATTCGGACAGTTTTTATATAATTTATCCTCTGAAAAGAAAAACTTTATTAGATCGCACGAGAAATTATATAAAAACCTAAATAAAAGCACCTTGTCAGTCGTTTTTAACGAAATGTGCATGAAAGAAGGATTGTTGCCTAAATACACAAATGTATATATATATATATATATATATTGCCATCCACAAAACAGACTGTTCGCTCTATCACAGCTCATCAGTGTAGCTAGACGTCCGTTTGCCTCTAGCTAGGATAGAAACCCGACTGAATTGATGTCAGTTGGGGGATTCTACACCTAACCCGTTGACGCACGGCAGGGATGAAAGTGAATTTAAGCGCATTTATTTTTAGATAAACACACAGTAACTGAGAGAACTCGATTCGATTTACCGAAGAATCTTGCATTATTATCCATAATATTCAATGTTTAAAAACCCACACTTCCTCACCAGAGAGCTCAACCGAAACAATTTTTTTTTTTCAGGAGCATATATACTGTCATCCGCATCAGTGTGGCTAGACGTCCGGTTGCCTCTAGCTAGGATCGAAACTCGACTGAATTGGTGTCATTTGGGGATACTACACACACACACACACACACACACTCACATATATATATATATATATATATATATATATATATATATATATATATATATATATATATATATATATATATATATATATATGGTAGTACTCGTTTGGAAAAACTCGGATAACTCAACTTCCAGTAGAACAAACTGGTATCCGAGGAAAAAATTGGAAATAATAAAAAAGAAAAAAACAAGAACATTAAACAAGACGAACCCAATCGTCAAGTGCTTAAGCTCCAAATCCAAAGAAAATAAAACTCAAACGAGTAGAAAGACAAAAATGTAGTAGAACGTTAAGCGTTAGTATGTCTATCAGTAGAGCGTTAGTATATATATATATATATATATATATATATATATATATATATATATATAATGAAGAAATGCAAAACTTGCCTCTCTTGCATGAAAAAACTCGTGACTTTGAAATTGATACGGAACGATAAAAAACACAGTAAAACGAACAGTAAAAATGTTTTGAATTTACAGAAATACGTATGCACATACACAGAAAATTTAACTCCCTGGAGATGATGACAGATGAGACTGAAAGTACATGGGTAAATAAAAATTATTTGAAAGAAAATGTCGGTATTTTTCTTAATCAATTTTCTGCGGCTACAAAGAAATGTATTTGTGGACTCGAAAGGATTAAAACAATAATAAACAGACGTAGTATGTCTAAATTTTTAAACCAAACCTGATTCTACATGCACGTAGGATCACTTGAAGGTGTGCGGTTTCATGTACTGGTTAGTCTTTTGTCTTGTCTCTTTCCGCTCATTATTAATGTTTCTGTTCCTAATTCTTCCACACCCTGTAAACCTTCGTGTTTTAGTGGCTTTACTGTCTTGCATGGGGTGATACAGATTTTTTTTTAAATGATGTACATTATTTGGAATTATAACAGGAACATTTTTATAAAAATCGACACTGAAAAATTTTCAGTCAAACCAAGAAGCTTCATCCACAAAAAATTACAGCTGTTTTGTCATTTCGTCTGATTTTGCAGAGTTCGTCGGAACGAGCAGTTTTCAATACCGGAAAACAAAAATAAAATATCTCTCATTTAATATTTTTTGAAAAATTTATTTATTCTGGAAATTAAAAAAAAAGTATGGAAACCATAAAAATATTGGACAGAATATATTAAAACAAAATATCCCTCAGGAATGTTTGGAAATTATATTTATTGCCCGTGGGTTTGTTTGCGTTAGACATCGACGTTCGAACGACAGAAGCGGATATGGTGGAAAGAAGTGAATTCCCGCCAAAACGAAAAATGGCGCGAAATTGCTGTAATTTTCAACAACTGAATCTCGTTAATTTTTTTTTTAAATCTCGTTTGTTTATTTATAATTTTTTAGACAAAATAATGGGATTGTAAAATATCGTAAATTCAGTACAATGATAAAATAAATATATTAATAAATAAATATTTTTAGGAACAAAAAAAGAGAGTGAGAGAAAAAAATTGTGAAAAATGGAGATGTTGCTAAAAATGGATGACGGGAATGTCGTCCTGTTTGGTAAAGAGAGGAAAGGGAGACATTCTGCACTTCGACGAACGGGGTAGCGTAAAAACGCAATTGGGATGACAGTCGGAAACAAACTTTAAAACGCTCATTGGGAGGTGAGACGTCATCGACACTATCAATTATATTTAATTAGCTGCTAATTTTTCTGGAACAGGAATAATGATAATAAATCATTTTGACCATTAGTAAAATATTGTCATAATTTCTTTTGGCCTGGATAAGAATAGACTTTTATATCAGCATCGTCAGCGACATCAACCGATGAGTAAATGCAGTATATATATATATATATATATATACTATCCTCTTGGAATATATATATATATATATATATATATATATATATATATATATATATATATATTAACTAAAAATAAAAACAGACCACTTTAAGGTTCCATGTAATAAATTATTAGCACTGATTTACATTGAGCTCTCTAGATTTTATCCTCCTTGGGTCTACCCATACGGATTACCTAGTTTTTCGTAAACAACACACACACACACACACACACACACACACACACACACACACACACACACACACACACATATATATATATATATATATATATATATATATTTTATCCTCTTGGAATTATTTTTATATATATATATAAATGTTGTTTAATACTGTTTATTATAAACAGAGGATTTACTTAAATATGTGTATCTATAAAAGGAACGTATGAACATAAAAAATGTCTTAATTTAATTGTCAAACTTTGTCCATTTCATAATGTGTGATATATATATATATATATATATATATATATATATATATATATATATATATGTATGTATATATATATATATATATATATATATATATATATATATATATATATATAATGTGTGTGTGAGAAAGACCGATACATAGAATTAATACAAGTAAATATTTTGCCACCTTAGTTGATTGATGAATTTTCCAGAAATCAATCTCCGTCCTCTCCTCAGTGGCTATCATAGATATGTCTCTCCTTGGTTCACACTAGCTTTCACAGACACCATGACACAGAGCCAACACTATTTCTGGCTATACCAGCTGGTCAGCTCTTGTCCTAACAGGGGCCTATTTGATACTACCTGTAACAAGCTAATAGATTTTTCGAATGAACTAAATCGATGTTTGCTGAGAGAATGAGACATTGGATAGCCTATATATAAACTTTGGCTCTCGTGATTACTGACGGCTCTCTAACAGGGTGCTAAATAAGTTCAGGGTCTCTATCCCCCCCCATATTTAATCGATTTGTGGTGTTATCTTCCTCTGCTGATAAAGTCGAATGCTTTGCCAGTAAATTCTCCTCAAACTCAATTCTTGACTCCTCTGGAGTATCCCTGCTTGACTACCCACCTAGAACCTAGTTTATTTTGAGTGATATGCATATAACCCCATCGACGGTTTCTGCTATCATATCTAACTCTGATCACCACAAAGCATGTGGACCCGATGTTATCTCTGGAATAGTCAATAAGAATGTGCTCCTTAACCCCTGTTCCCTCTAAACTGTATAATAAATATTTCGCTGCCGCCTGCTTTTCTACCTGCTGGATGTATTCACCTGTTGTTCTAGATTTTAATAAACCGTCCGACCCATCTAGCTATCGCCCTATTAGCCTTCTACCTCTTTTGGGAAGCTTTCAAAGGCCCTTATCGATGCTGAATTTGTTCCTGATCTCTAATCTCAGGGCCTTTTCTCAGACAAGCAAAACAGCTTTCGTTTTTCCAAGTTCACTGCTGATGTGTTAGCAATAATAAAAAGTGTCTATCATGCTCTAGATAAAAATGGTTACGCCCTGTCTGTAGCAGTGGACATATCGAAAACATGTGACAGGGTCTGTCATTCAGGTCTTCTCTGCAAAGTGAATAGTTACGGTATCTTCGGGCACATTTTTGAGCTGATCCAGTCGTACCTGTCAAATGATCAAATGAGAGTTGTCCTGAAGAGACATTCATCTACAGCCTTTCGTACTAATGCGGGTAGCCTGCAGAGACCCATCCTTGGTCTAACGTTGGTTTAAATCTCATTAACGACATCAGCTCTCAACTTGGCACCTGCGCTGAGGACGCTACCATTTTCTCTTGCCTCGATACTACAAGGTCAAAATATCAAATGGTGTCCAAAACGCATTCAAGACCGTCTTTAACTAGGACAAAATATGGCTCGTCAATTTTAACGCCTCCAGAACTAAACTTCTCTCTATTAATCATCCCAGAGAACCCTTGCTTCCTTCAAGCAGCAGGGCTGATGCTACCCTCCAGGAAAGTGGTTCGTTGCTCCTACTCGGGCTAATATTCTCAGCTGACATGAAGGGGAAAGACTATATTCAATCCAGCTACCAAGAAAGTCAGTTCACTGTGTCGGCTGAGATTTTTTTTCTCCGGAATCTATCTTTCACATATAAAAATCTACCATTCGTTCATGCTTAGAATATTGCAGCCATATATGATCCGGTGTGTTACAATTTTTGTGTACATATGTATGTACTAGTGAGCAAAGCCAAATGACTGGACTCCCTTTATAGTTCCCCCAAATGAAGTTTAACCAATCAGAAGGCGTAAAATATTCAATCCGTCTTATATAGCGGCGGCCACTTTGGTTACTCTCTCCGAATGTCCAATGCGAACCTGTCAGAACCATAGATGACCAGAAGAGAAGAAAGAACTACGCTCTGCTACTGAAACGAGATATCCACTGCTAACCTGAACTACGCTTCCCTACTGTCTTCGAAATATTCACTGCCAACCTCTGGATTCTATTCTCAAAGATTACCGTCATCATGATTAACACGGTGCCCCTGTTATTTGCCTGGAGCTTCTTGATAAGATCCAAAGAAGAAGCTGCAATATTATTGGTTCTGATCTGGCGGCTTAGCTTCAGTCACTTTACTGCCGCCATCAGGTTGTCTCTCTGTGCCCTTCTCATAATAATTTCATGGATTTTTTTTTAATGAGATCTTTGCTATAATAGGTAGACTTTATGTATTTATTCGCAGTACTAGACTGGCGTCAAGATCTCATCCATTTATAGTTGAACTAAATAGATGAAGTCGCAACCTCTATGCTAACAGTTTCTTATCACGAACCTCTTACTTGTGGAACGCCTTGATTTCAATTCAACTTTAATCGACAAAAATTGAAATGCAATGTTAATGGCGATCTGCTTTCCTCCTGGTTGCTCTTTTCTCTTTCTACTCATTGCTAATGTTTTTGTTCCTAATTTCATCCACGCCCTGTAACCTCTTGTGTGATTACGGCTGTACTACCTTGCTTGGGGTGATCAGTCTGTGCCATCCAAGGTTATAAAAGCCGGTCTGTGCTGCTATTTACCCATAGCTAGGGGGAAAAGAAGAGGATTCATAACTTTCCCAAGGGTATTAGCATGTAAGTGAATGTAATAAATTTGATTGGAAAGTCAGTCAGTCATGTGCCATGCGTGATACACGCTTAGGCGATCATGTATGTTTCGATACATGACTGACGAGGCAGGTATTTGCTTGTAGTAGGTTGCCATTTCTTTCTGCGGTAGACCAGTTGCCTTCTATGGCTATAGGACACGGTCTGTTCTGCTATTTACCCATAGCTGGGGTAGGGGAGAAGAAGAGGCTTCATACCTTTTCCAAGGGTATTAGGCACGTAAGTGAATGTAATGGATTCGACTGGAATTCGAACTCGGCTCTCCGATTCCTCAGTCCGAGCCGCTATCCATTAATCAGGATGCACATAATCTGTAAATTTTCGCTTCACTCTGTTGCGTGAGATTGTTCGGATTTTGATGTCATATTTTCCACTTGTTTCCTACTACGCCATCCAGAGAGTTGTATTTTAGTAACTGTTTGGTTTCGTTGTCCCGAACAGAGAGAGAGAGAGAAATCGAGAGAGAGAGAAAGCGAGAGAGAGAGGGGGGAGGGAAAGAGAGGGGAGGATAGAAAGGGAGAGGTGAGGAAGAGAGACAGGAGAAGATAGAGAGACAAAGAGAGAGGGGAGACAGAGATAAGGGAGAGAGAAAGTGAGAGGGGAAGATAGAAAGGGAGGAGTGGGGAAGAGAGATAGAGGAGAAGAGAGAGACAAAGAGAGAGGAGGAGAGCGAGGGATGAAAGAGAGAGATAAAAGAGAGAGGAATAGGGAGAAAAAGTGAGAGAAAAAGAGGGAGAGGTAGGGAGACGGGGGAGATAGAAAGGGAGAAGTGGGGAAGAGAGATAGAGGAGAAGAGAGAGACAAAGAGAGGAGGAGAGCGAGAGGTGAAAGAGAGAGATAAAAGAGAGAGAGAATAGGGAGAAAAAGTGTGAGAAAGAGAGGGAGAGAGAAAGAGAGGGGGAGGGAAATAGAGGGGAGGATAGAAAGGGAGAGGTGCGGAAGAGAGACAGGAGAAGATAGAGAGACAAAGAGAGAGGGGAGAAAGTGAGAGGGGAAGATATAAAGGGAGGAGTGAGGAAGAGAGATAGAGGAGAAGAGAGAGACAAAGAGAGAGGAGGAGAGCGAGGGGTGAAAGAGAGAGATAAAAGAGAGAGAAATAGGGAGAAAAAGTGAGAGAAAAAGAGGGCGAGGTAGGGAGAGGGGGGAGATAGAAAGGGAGGAGTGGGGAAGAGAGATAAAGGAGAAGAGAGACAAAGAGAGAGGAGGAGAGCGAGGGGTGAAAGGGAGAGATAAAAGAGAGAGAAATAGGGAGAAAAAGTGAGAGAAAGAGAGGGAGAGGTAGGGAGAGTGAGGGGAGAGAAAAATAAAGGGAGAGAGATGGAGAGAGTAAGAAAGAGAGATGGATAGAAAAAGAGTAAGAGTGAGATAAAGAAAGATATAAAGTTATAAAGAAAAATTATAAAGTCATAAACAAAATTAGATACAGGCGAATATTGAACAGGATAAAAAGTAAGTTTGATTGAGAGATATGGAGAGAAAAGGGAAGAGAAACAGAGAGAGATGGAGAGGTACTAAGAAAAAGGCAAGAATGGGAAAGAGTGAGAGAGAGAGAGAGAGAAAGAAAGAGAGAAGACGTGAAACAGAGAGAAAGGGAGAAAGACAGAAAGAGAGTGAGATGGAGAAAGAGTGAGAGAAAGAGAGAGAGAAAGAAAGAGAAAGAGAAAGAAAGAGAGAGAGAGAGAAAGAAAAATAGAGACGGGGTGAGAGATAAAGAGAGAAAGAGAAAGTGAGTGTGTGAAATAAATAACTGATATTCATTTCTGAGATTATTGTATACAAATATATTTGCGTGTTTAAACGGAAATGCATTTGTATTAAATATTGTCGATTTCAAGAGAATCCCTTCCACGTCTCAGGCGAACAACTATGAACGTCCATTGAAAGTGAACGAACACTAACTACCCGGAAGCAGTTCCCCTGACAGCCTAGGGCAGTTCTTTTGTGTTGCAGTTCAAATGCGGCAGTAAAACACGGTAAACAACAGAATATCCTGATTTCACGTAAGGCATTCTGTTTGAATTCACTTTATAATATTCTATTCGCTATACGGAACTTTTATCCTGTTTCTTTTTAAATAAGCTAAACAAATTAAAACGGCCACAAGGAACAATGTATACGTTTACATCAAATGAAAAAAAAATAATATCATGTGCATTAACAAACAAAATCAGAGAGATATTAAATATACACTTGAAACGAGTTCGCAACGTTTTTATCAATAGGTCGCACGTAATTATGTTTCGCACGTGACTTAAACTTATGACATACCGGGTGTGGCCAAAATGTTTACAAATTATTTAAATATAGAAATAAAAAAAAATAGCTGGGGTAGGGGAGAAGAAGAGGCTTCATACCTTTTCCAAGGGTATTAGGCACGTAAGTGAATATAATGGATTCGACTGGAATTCGAACTCGGCTCTCCGATTCCTCAGTCCGAGCCGCTATCCATTACTCAGGATGCACATAATCTGTAAATTTTCGCTTCACTCTGTTGCGTGAGATTGTTCGGATTTTGATGTCATATTTTCCACTTGTTTCCTACTACGCCATCCAGAGAGTTGTATTTTAGTAACTGTTTGGTTTCGTTGTCCCGAACAGAGAGAGAGAGAGAAATCGAGAGAGAGAGAAAGCGAGAGAGAGAGGGGGGAGGGAAAGAGAGGGGAGGATAGAAAGGGAGAGGTGGGGAAGAGAGACAGGAGAAGATAGAGAGACAAAGAGAGAGAGGAGAGACAGAGATAAGGGAGAGAGAAAGTGAGAGGGGAAGATAGAAAGGGAGGAGTGGGGAAGAGAGATAGAGGAGAAGAGAGAGACAAAGAGAGAGGAGGAGGAGAGAGCTATCTTTTTGAGCGGTCATGCTCC
Source organism: Acanthosepion esculentum (assembly GCA_964036315.1). NCBI lineage: Eukaryota > Metazoa > Mollusca > Cephalopoda > Sepiida > Sepiidae > Acanthosepion > Acanthosepion esculentum. The sequence goes on from OZ038512.1 coordinate 8,197,364, forward strand.
CAATAACCGTTCCACAGGATTTTACGATAGAGTTTTTTACGTGTTATCTTCTGCATTGTTTACTGGATGCGTTCTTTAAGCGCCTTTAAATTATTAGTCTTTTGAAGATAAACGTTTCTTTTTATGTAACCCTATGCGGAGAAAATCTGAGAGAGGGGTGTCAACAACGAGTCGTTCTTGGGTATTCGTTATTAATAAAAAAAATTCTAAACAAAATTGGGCTCCCTAAAAAAATCCTCACTTTTCATCATTTTCAATAAATGATGAAAAGTGAGTTTTTTTTTAAGGAGCCCAATTTGTTGTAAATAATACCATAGCTTGAAAAATTAAATTTGCTTTTAAATGGCATCGCCCTTTTCTTTACAGGGTGTGCCAGAATTAACGCTCTATTTCAATAAAATCAGGCAATATTTTTTAAAAATCTGACACTTTTATGTTTATTATTTCATTATGACACACAATAGATTTATAAATCTTAAGCCATGACTTTATTGAAAATTTTCAACATGTTCTCCTTTTGAAACCATGTTAGTTTTAAATCAATCCTTAACGTTGCAAACACATTTTGAGGCATTTTGGATATAATCGTTTGATTTTATGACACCCCCCTTGCAAAAATCCATTATTAAGAGTGTCCTGACAAGAGAATGAAAATAAAATTTAAAAAAACATATAAAGTTATATACGAAATTAGAAATGTATACACTTTAGTATAAATGATAAATAAAAAAAAAAATTTTTCTTTTTTGTAAATCACCCCATTCAAGGCAATAAAGCCACTAAAGCACCAGCGGTAATTGGGTGTGGAAGAGCTAGAAGCAAAAACATTGCTAAGATACAAGAACAAAAAAGAGTCATCAGAGTGATAGATATGGACATTGCATTTACATATTTCAAGATTAAAATTGGCTGGAAAAAATTGTGGCACAGGGCTGAAGGGGAAGTGGGGAAAGGCTGGTCTTTCACTAGCTATCCTATTCCTAGTTAACCACAATCACGACCCATTCATTCAATACAATATACTCAATCACCATAAGAACTTGTCCATCACCTCCCAAACCTACATGTGCCACAATACCACATATTCAGAGGGGAACTACAAAACACCCCATGACATAAACATTTCAAAATATGCAAAAATATATGAGAAATTCATGATACATAAAATGATAGCATAGAATATACGGCTACATCTAGCTAGCTAAAATTGTAAATTGATGAGACCCCGACACCTGTCTGGAATTATATTTAAATTCAAAATGTCTGGGTACCATATCAAATAGCTCATCTGAATAATTGCCATGATAGTATTTGGCACAGGGAGGCAACCTTACGGCAGTAGGAAAGTGAATGAAGACGAGATACCAGATTCAATCCAAAAATATTGATGATTCTTCTTTGGATTTTATCAAGGAGCTCTAGATAAATAGCGGCAGCACCGGATCTTATGCGGCAGCAATATTCTAAGTATGGACGAATGATAGACTTATAGATATGTTTGATAGATTCTAGAGAGAAAAATTGTCTAGCACGGCATAGGGAATCAACATTCTTAGCAGTTGATCTAGCAATGGATTCAATATAGTCTTTCTTCTTGATATCAGTCGATAACGTTACCTCGAAAAGGTACAACGAGCCACTCTCCTGAAGGCCAGAGGTATCTCAGATGATTAATAGAGAGCAGTTTGGTTTTGGAGTGGTTAAAACTAACAAGCCTTTCCTTGCCCCAGTTAAAAACAGGCTGGAGGTTGTTTTGGATATCAGTTTCTATTCTTACCTTTTCAATTTGATCAGACGTATTTTCGAGACAGGAAAATTCTCCGATTTAGCTGAAATAGATATTTAATACTGGGACACCATGCATTACATATCTATATAATAAATGCGAAAGTCAGTGTGTCACACCTTTTTAACTTTATTCCTAGAGGCCGTAGCCTAACATATCATACCATTTTGGAATCAGACCGACTCCGTGAACAAATGAAACCATTCCAGGCCGGATACAGACTCGCAATCTTGAAATTTTGGATTCCCAAATTTTCATTACTGCAATTGTTTTCGGCGATTCTTTACGTGATTTTTTTCGACGAATGTTTTTGTACGAAAAGAAAAAAATATAACTTGGAAATAAATTTGGTAATAATCGAAATTAATTTCGAAATCCAGTGAACGTCACCTATGGAATTAATATAATTGTTTGTACGGAAAGTAAGGACCTACGTACATGAAATTGTCTTTAAATTAAGTGGCGACAGAAGAATTATCGTTGAACTTTTAAAAGGTAAGCTTAAATATTAAGATAAAATTTTGAGTTCTTCTGTAGTTTATTGTTTCCTATCGCATCTACTCCTTCCTACGTATTGTGATGAAGGCCCAATCAAGAACCCTCCATAAGAGCTGGCTTAAGCTAGTAAAATACAATTATATAACATATTTATAATATATAAATACGTTATATTATTATTATTATTATTATTATTATTATTATTATTATTTTCTTTGATATCTGGCGTTTAGACATTTCTTTCCGGGTCCCGCCCAGGGACCTAAGGTTAGAAATGCTATCATGACACTTTCCACTGCAACAAAAAAAAATAATTACTCAGATAAAGCCCTTCGTAAAGTGTGGGCTGTATTTGACAGAACAATTTTTTGTATCTCTTTGAGGCATGGACCTCCAGGGATCCCTTCAATCAGCCTACTGGAATCTTTTCCAACCAGTCCAAGGGCTCCAACTACAACAGGGATGTTGATGTTCCCATGTGCCACATTTTTGAGATTTCTATTTCAAGGTCCTTGTATTTTGACAGTTTTTCGAATATCTTCAAAGATACATTGCCGTCTGCGGGGACTGCCATATCAATAAGGAGGCACTTATTTTGTTTGTGGTCTTTAATAACAATCTCTGGGCGGTTGGCTTTGATTGTTCTGTCAATGTGTATTGTGTAGTCCCATAGAATTTTAACAGGTACTATCTCCGTAACCGGGTCAGGGTGGTGTTCGTACCAGTTTCTTTCAGTTTCCTTCCCGTAGGAGTTGCAAATTTTCCAGTGCAGATATTGGCCCGCTCTGTCATGCCGGGTTTTATATTTTTATTATCATTGTTATTATTATTATTATTTCCCTTGATATCTGCTGCATACGCATTTCTTTCCGGGTCCCAACCAGAGACCTTAGATCAGAAATGGCCTCATAAATTTTTCTCCTTACCATTTTTTTTCTTTAAAAAAAAAAATATCACACACAATTTAAATAGCTAAAGATCTTCGTAATATGTGATCTGTACTTGTGAGTATAAAATCGTATTTCTTCAAAGAATGAACTGCCAGGAATCTATTCAATATATCTATCGAGATCTTCTCCAGTCAATCCAACTCCAACTGGAATTATTGATGTCCTCCTGTACCTCATCTTTTTAGATTTCACCTTCAAGATCCTTGTATTTTGATATTTTTGTTCTTCAGAGAGACATTATAATTTGAAGGGGCTGCCATGTCAATAAGGAAGCATATTCTGTTTTTGTGGTCTTTCATCACGCTCTTCCTGACGATTAGTTTTAATTGTTCTGTTTTGTGTATATTTTAAAGTACGATGAAATTGTTCCAGGTCTTATCTCTGTAACCGGGCCTGGCTGATGTTCATACCAGTTTCTTGAAGTTTCCTTCCCATAAAAGTTGCATATTTTCCCGTGTAGATACTGACCCAATCTATATCATGCCGAGTTTTATATTGAGTAGGTGCTAACATTGTGCAACCTGATTAATTGTTTCCGCTTATTTATCACAGAATCTGCATTTCAAGTGAGCAATTTCTATTATACAGTATTTACATTAGTCGGACTATTGTCCTCATCTTTGTCGCCATATTTGTCACAACGTTTCGGCCGTTGCACGCTCCGACCTTCTTCAGGTGGTTGGAATTTCGAACCGAACCCTTTATTTCGATCACTGGGGTAGACTGTTCTAGTTCCACGAGCCATGTTTGAGTGATGTCAGTTATCAGTTTTCTCCTGGTAAATTTCCCTCTGAAAGTTCTCCACTGCCTGAACCGGGTATTGAACTCACACTCCTTGGGTCTGTCACTGGATCTAACCAACGCCTTTATCCACTGTACCATGTGTTCCAACCATCTGAAGAAGGCCGAAAGATGAGGACAATAGTCCGACTAATGTAAATACTGTACATAATACCTCATCTCAGAAATATAGACAATTTCTATTATGTATGCAATAATAAGACGTTCAGTTTGTCATCCTGAGCGTATTTGGTACGGATAGATTATTGACCCCGAAACGGCTTAGGAGGCACATTTTGGCACTACGGTCTCTGATCACGTTCCAGGTCGATTAGCTTTGATCGTTCTGTCTGTTTTGTCTGTATTGTAAAGTCCCATAAAATTGTTACAGGTTAGATCTCCATAACCTGGTCTGGGTGGTGTTCATACCGATTTCTTGCAGTTACCTTTCCGTAAGCGTTGCAGATTTTCCACTGCAGACATTGACCCATTCTGCGGTGCCATGTTTTATATTCAGTGGGTGTCAATACCACGCTACCTGATACAAGATGGTCTATTGTTTATGGATATTTATCACAGTATCTGCATTTTGGGAACGCAATTTTTCAGTATGTGTCCTTGGTAATTTCTAGTTAGCGAGCATTGGTCCTGTTTAGCAAGAATGAAACCTTCACTTTCAGCTTTTAACACTTCACTACGTAACCTCTGATAGGTAGTGGGTTTGTCTATATCAACTTCTTTGATACGGACAGAGTATTGACCGTGAAGTGGTTTATCTTGCCATCGTTTCTGTATCTGGTCGGTTGCATTTGACTTTGCTTTCTTTTTTAAGCATTTTGCAGCTTCAGTCGGTGTATTATGATTTATTTCTATTTCCCCCCATTTGAAACTCCATTTTTGAACACGTTGGCTTTATTTTTTTTTATTACTGAATAAAGTCGCTTGCTACTTTCATATTCTTTGACACATATCTTAATCCAGTCTTCTGCAATTTCCAGATAGTCTGCAGTCTCTCTCTCTCACAGACGCACCGTCGCCTCTCTCTGTCTCTTTTACAAATACTTCCATGGTAATTGCTCCGATGAGCTGCTATCGCTTGTTCCCAGGCTCCATGAATTCAAGCGTCCTACGAGGCTGGCATCACATTCCCACCCCTTCACTGTTGAAACTGTTAAATGTAGACGTCTCTTCTACTCCAATCGCTTCATATCCCACACCTCACGCCTATGGAACTCCCTTCCTCATTCCTGTTTCCCTGATGACTATGATCACCAATTATTCAAGTGCAACGTCAATCGACATCTCCAGTTGCCTTGGTCTATCCTCTATCCTTCTCCACATCCTTTCCTCTAACACTCCTATTTGCTCTCGCTCCAAAACCTCTGTAACCCCTTGCGTGCTAGTGGCTTCCAGCCTTGCCCGGGGTGAAAAGCTTTAAAAACAAAAAAAAATCTTCGAAGGCCAATTTTTGTAGTTTTGTAAGACAGTTCTAGTTGAACTAATCCTCTGCATCCTTCGGATCTGGAAACATACAGACGATCAATATCAGCCTTGGGACGATGCATGCGGTGGCAGGTGAGAAGATATTTCGTGTCGGCTCAATGTTAGCTATGGTCCAGTTAAGAATATTGAAACTGTATTGTACAGCAGCGACAACCAAAGTGTTTATAGCTGATATTCTGTTTTTTTTTTAAAAATGCAGCTAAGTATTCAGTACCAGATGCACACGCCTGTAGTACTTCTTTCTTACACTCTGCTTCAATTGGATATGCTGTATTCCATCTTCTTCTGTAATTACTAAGCACCTATAGTCTTCTTGCTCCAGTAACTAATCTTTATACAGTGTAACCCGGATATAAGAGAGTTGGCGGGACCGGAGAAGAAGTATCTTATATCCGGGTTTCTCTTATATCCGAGTCTCTTATATCCGGGTTACACTGTACTAAAGTCTAAATCTATTGGTCGTGTTTCTGTAATTCTCCCTTTCTTGAATGTTACTTTTGCACATTTATCTAATCCGAAATATATACTTGTGTCTCCATTGAAACATTTTACAGTATTGAGGAGATCCTCAACTCATTGCCATCTTTGGCAAAGAGTTTGAGACCATCCATGTAGAGTAGGTGATTGAATACATTCTTGGTTAGTTTGTATGCATAGCTATTATTGTTTAGTTCCTGTGTAAGGGGGATTAAGAACATACAAAATAGAAGGGGTGACAGGGAGTCTCCCTGAAAGAATCCTCGTCGTATATTCAGTCAGTTATTATTATTATTTTATTTCCTTTGATATCTGGCGTTTACACATTTCTTTCCGGGTCCCGCCCAGGGACCTAAGGTTAGAAATGGCATCATAATAATAATAATAAAAATAATAATAATAATAATAATAATAATTATTATTATTATTATTATTTTTATTATTATTATTATTATTATTATTATTATTATTATTATTTTTATTATTATTATTATTATTATTATTATTATTATTATTATTTTTATTATTATTATTATTATTATTATTTTTATTATTATTATTATTATTATTATTATTATTTTTATTATTATTATTATTATTTTTATTATTATTATTATTATTATTATTATTATTATTATTTTTATTATTATTATTATTATTATTATTATTATTTTTATTATTATTATTATTATTATTTTTATTATTATTATTATTATTATTATTTTTATTATTATTTCTTTTGCTTTCTGGTGTGTACTCATTTCTTTCCGGGTCCCGCCCAGGGACCAAAGGTCATGAATGGGATGATGATATTTTTTACTGACCACTAAAAAAAAAATACATAGATAAAGCCCTTCGTAAGGCGTGGCTGTACTCGTGAGATCATTTTTTTATATTTCTTTAAGGCATGGGCTTCCAGGAATCCCTTCAATGTGTCTATCAGGAACTTTTCCAGTCAATCAGAGTGCTCCATCTAGAACTGTCCTCGCCCGATACATCTTTATGATTTCTACTTCAAGATCTTTTTATTCTGATAATAAGTATTATCATTATATTTATTTCATTCCCTTTGATTTCTGGTGTACACTCATTTCTTTCCGGGTTCCGCCGAGTGACCTAAGGTCAGAAATGGCATCATGACATTTTCCAATGAGCAATTTAAATAAAAATACATAAAGAAAGCCCTTCGTACGGTGTGGGCTATACTCGTGAGAACATTTTTTGCAGCATTATTATTATTACAGTGTAACCCGGATATAAGAGAGTTGTCGGGACCGGAGAGTAAGTCTCTTATATCCGGGGTTGGTCTATTATATATTGTTACACCGGCCTTTCTAACACAAGGGAATTACACCGGTTCTCACTATATATAGTGCCAGTAATACCTACCCGGGGTGTGTAAGCAGCGACAGTCCTTTTGGACGTCTCAGCTAGCTGGTCGAACTCTCTGCCTCTGAGGCAGAGGGGAACTCTCTGCCTTTGGGCGGAGAGGAACCCGGACGAGGTTCCGCCGAAGGGCAGAACCTCGTTCGGGGTGGTTGACCACCCCGATTCCGTTTATACGGTTTCTACGGGCAATTTTTGCCCGAGCCTACGGGCTCGGAAAGCCCACATTAAACCGGCCTTGTGCCACATTCGACACACGTGGGCGTGTTGTTAAACATCGTGTAAGCAGCGACAGTACTACAACTGCCTAGCTGAGTAGTACCCGTTTCCTACCTTTGTATCTGTGATGTTAAATACACTTGTTCCTTAAACCAACCTCGACTTGATTTTCTTCTTTTTACTATTGTGCCACGACACAACATATATACATTAACACAGGCTCTAATTTGGGACCAGAGAAAATCTCTCTTATATCCGGATTTGTCTTATATCCGGGTCTCTTATATCCGGGTTACACTGTTTTATTATTATTATTATTATTATTATTGACTTACCACTCGAATTAACAAGACACGAATCGATGGTTGAACAATTTTCACAACCGTGAAGACTGACGGCAACAATATATGACACTTGTATTTCCGGAAATAAAACTTTATAAAATTAAACGAATTATATCGCGTTAATGTTTTACAATTTGACAAAGAAAAAAATCACAAAGCTAATTTTCTTGTTTTTTTATTTTTATTTTATTGTGATTTGTGTTTATTTGTTTTCCTGTTTTTAATCGGTCTTTTGTATTTCATTCCGTTCCTTCGTAATTACTAAGTCAACGTAATCTCTTTTAATCCTCTTAATTGCTTGATCCGTTTATCTTGCCAATCAATTTATTCGGATCTTTTGTCTCAAGTTTAGTTTCGTTTCTCTAATGAGCAGAATCGTCATAACGTTCACTCCGTTTGTTTTGCAGGGGATTTTGGACGAAATTTCAAGTCCTTTTTAAAATTCAAATCTTTATTTCACTTCCGATAATCATGCAGAGATAGGTGACATTGTTTGCTGTAGCGAGAGAGAAATGTATCATTTCAATATCGCATTTCAGAGCCAGTCAAATTGTGTGTGTGTATGTGCTCACGTGGACATTATATGATAAAAGCACATGCAAATGATTCAGTCGCGTACAATACAAACACACGCACGTATATACGAGCATGCAGAGTCGCACACAGTCAAAGCTTGATAGACAGAGAATCAGATAATTTTTCTTCCCTGATTCGCCAAAATAAAATCCTACCATGATGAAAAAATGCCCAAACGTAATAAAAGTACAGCTTTAACGTTAGAATCTTAAAGCAATTATTAAGAGGAAACACTAATACGTATATATATATATATATATATATATATATATATATATATATATATATATATATATATGTATGTATGTACGTATGTGTATATACTAGTTCATTGTTACTTAGGAAGTATATGTATATGTATGTACGTATATATGTATGTATGTGTGTGTGCATATATACTGATTCCTTGTAACAGGGCAGTATGTGTATGTAGAGAGGAAGTACGCGTATATATATATATATATATATATATATATATATATATATATATATATATATATATATAGTGTAACCCGGATATAAGTGAGTTGTCGGGACCGGATACGTCTCTTATATCCGGGTTTCTCTTATATCCGGGTTTCGTCTATTTTGTTTTATTAACACAGGCTCTAATTTGGGACCAGGTAAAATCTATCTTATATCCCGGTTTCTCTTATATCCGGGTTTCTCTTATATCCGGGTCTCCTATATCCGGGTTATAATATATATATATATATATATATATATATATATATATATATATATATGTATATATATATATACACACATACTGTCAAAAACAACGGTCACGCACGCGAACCCTACACAGCATAGGAAATGTGCTTAGGTGTGTGTGTGTGTGTGTGTGTATATGTGTGTGTGTGTATGTGTGTATGTGTACAAATATGTTTATTAATTACTCGTAATAAGAGAGTGTGTATGTATGAAGAGGGAATATACATATACATGGAAATAGATCCAAGAACACACAGAGGTTAGTAAAAGACGCCATTTTTAGGACCAATATAAAATGTTTTATAACCTTTCACGCAGAACTTTTCACTGCCAGTTCAGGAAGACATTTAGGTCACTAATACAGTAAAAAGAGAAAGTCTCAATTTAACATCGAAAAACATAAGGAAATAATTAATTATTTTTAATAATATGTGGAAATCTCGACGCTTTGCCTGATGAAGGTCGCGAGACCGGAACACGTGTAGCAAAATTATGGAAAATAACGCATAATATATTTTTTTTTAAAATCTATATTACAACCAAAAACGTTTCCGTTTTCACTCTTCCTTTTAATCTCTGTTAAATTACATAAATTCATACTACCCGTCAAATGTGTATAAGTTCATTTCAATTTTCATTTATCATTTTTCGTTTCACCGTTTGGAAGTGGAGTATGATGAGCCAGTGTCCTTTAATAAGGGGCCTAGCGAAATAAATTATTACATGGATCCTTAAAGTGGTCTGTTTTTCCTATAAATTATTAGCATTTACATTGAGCTCTTAGGGTTTCATCCTTTTGGGGACTACCTATACGGATTACCAAAATCTTTTGAGCCTATACATATATAAATACACACACACACACACACACACACATACATACATATATATATATATATATATATATATATATATATATATATATATATATATATATATATATATATGTATTAATAATACGTATATGCATTTTGCTACCCGTGAGGAATATGTATGCTTACTTTTAATATAAACTATAAAAATGTTATTATATATCAGAGACTATTAGCATCATCATTCAGTTATATTATATATATATATATATATATATATATATATATATATATATATATATATATATTATCATTTTTCGTTTCACCGTTTGGAAGTGGAGTATGATGAGCCAGTGTCCTTTAATAAAGGGCTTAGCGAAATAAATTATTACATGGTGCCTTAAAGTGGTCTGTTTTTCCTTTAAATTATTAGCTCTGGATTAACATTGAGCTCTCAGGATTTCATCCTTTTTGGGACTACCTATACGGATTACCAAATTCTTCTTAGCATATATATATATATAAATATAATATATATATATATATATATATATATATATATATATATATATATATATATATATATATATATATATATATATATATATACAATTATAGAATTGCTGTACACGGAATAGAATTTTAATAACGAAAAACCCTATTCTTAAAAGAGTGCTCAATACACATTAGAGCAAATAGTGTTTATTCAAAAATTATAACATAAATATAATAACTTTTTAATAAATACTATATATATATATATATATATATATATATATATATGTGTGTGTGTGTGTGTGTGTGTGTGTGTGTGTGTGTGTGTGTGTGTGTGTGTTTTATACCCCACTTATTTAATTTTATGAAGTTTCGAGAAATTATATTTAAAATGAATTTAAATCATCAATTTCTTTTTTTTAAACAGGGCCCACAGTTACCGAAATTCTGGTTTAAAATGAAAAATGGAATAAAGCTAAGGCATTTTTTTATTAGAAAAGCTTTTAATTGTATTTATGAATAACATACATTATAGATACTATTGACTTAAGAAAAAATATTCTTTCGATGAATAATTAATTTTTACAAGAATTGTTTTCATTTTTTTTCTAAATTTTAATTATTTACTTTTAAAATTCTGTATTAATTTGTCTCGGTTAGGTGATATTGTTATTAAGTAAAATTTTTAAAATAATAATAATAAATGAAAAAGCTTATTACATTTAAGCGTCCATCAATATTTTAAAATGAATATTGAATAGAACCTGACAGCTATACTCAATTTTAGGCCAGATCTAGTTCTTATAAAGGTAGAGAATAAGACAAGGAGTCAGGTACTTACTGTAACGGGACAAGGAATAGACCATTTTAATTGTCATCTTTAACAATAGATCGTATGTCCCAGGTCCACTTGATGTCTTGAGTGAGTTTATGACCCAATGGTCTCTCAGAGCACGGGCTTACCTCACGGGACATCCATCCATCGTGACTGGTGGAAATTAAGGGTCTGATTGGCGATGATGGTATGTATGTTTACGAGGCAATAAATGTAATCAGTCATTTTTTTTTACCGCCACTGAGATGTAAGAGCAACATCGGATGTGACATCAGCTTCCAATCTCTGGTTCTCACAAGATTTGGAGATTTACCCACATATCGTTGTATCATCAGCATGAATATTCACAAATGATCTGAGTAGGTAAATAATTCATGTAAAGTAATATGAAGGTTGGTCAGAGAAGTGACTCTTGGGGCACGCCTGTGTTGATTGCTAGTGTGCCGGTCCGGTCGTTTGCATCTACCTTCACATATGTACCGGGTGGAACATTAAAATTGTCCAAATCATGTAAAAGCAAAATTGTCCAAATTTAGATTAATCTTTGAACCATTGTATTTTAAAAATAATTAAAGATATCTTACTGGAATTCTGCGAGTTTTTTTATAGCACTATTAGACTCTAATTTGATTAATAATAATGTATAATTACTCTCCAAGCTTAAGAGAATATCGTGATGAGATCGATCATAAACGAAAATGATATGTTCATCATTAATTAATCATAGATAAGGATCGAAAGCTCATGAAGGAATGAAATAAAGTTCAAATATATATATATATATACTATTCCAGGATCATTTTCCAACACATTGAAGATGATCCGCGCCCTCTCTAAACTTCTAATGTTCTGTCCTGGCGTAATAAGATGCCTTACAGGTTTCACATATGATTTCATTTCCAAGTTTTCTTTCACTGCACTTTGGACTGTCATAGCTGAAACTCATCACACAGGTGACAGACCTTTTATGAATTGAGTTGGATCTTTTCTTATCGATCTCTTTAGCTCTAAGTTGAAAAGATGATCACATTTCCGTTGTGACCTCTTTTCAACGTTGTCTTGATGGTTCTTGAAGGGACTTTAAGTGGAAGCCTGAGTATGAATGTTGGTACCATTACTGAAGGTCTTAATGAACTCTTCCTCTCTAACAGGGAATTCACAATTTCTCCATTAATTGTAAATTCTCTGTTACTACCCTCATGTAAAGACATTTCATCTATAGTGAAGTCAATACACAAGTTACAAGGACATCTTTTAATCAACAAATTTAATGTAATTTAATTTTTTATTTTAAATGATTTCACCCCGAGCAACGCGATAATAACACTTCGAAGCAGGTGGTTACCATAAGTGAAAGAGAATGAGCAGACTTTAACGAGGAAAAGGACAATACAAGAACAAGGTTGAGGAATACACAAAACGGTGAGTGGCAGGGTATTTAAATTTTTGAAGATTGTAGATGACAAGGGAGAAGAAATCGGAAATAGATTCTACAAGAGAAAGTGCTGGAAAAAACTATTAGAATAGAGCGTAAGGTTACATATAGCTAGTTCAACAGTAAAGTGGTGAGACCTAATTGCCAATCCAGTAGTAGGTTTAAATTGATGTAGTTGTGGCACAAAAGAGAACAGCTCAACAGAACAATTGCCATGAAAATATTTGTAGATAAAAAAGAGCGAAGATACACATCGGTGAGAAAATGAATGCAGACGATATGCCAGATAAATATATATGACATTATAGACGTTTTTTTTTGGGGGGTATCTTTCGAAAAATGGGATCTTTTTTTGTTAATTCACCTAAAATAATGTAAAGTTACTTATCGCAAATATTAATTCAACCCCAAGAAATTATAAATTTTAAATCAAAGTCTGTTTTTTTTTTAAATTAAATTTGTGGCACTCTTTTCAAATTATAAATTTTGAATTAAAATTTGTTTATATTTTTTATTAAAATTACAGCACTATTTTGAAATTACAAATTTTAAATTAAAATTTGTTTAGCTTGCCTCGCAACCAATTCACCCCTCAGAATGAAAAATTACCAAATATCAGGGAGTTATTCACAATGTGTCAGTGCGGGTGATATTCGAGGTATTTACAAGGAAATTTATACAATTTAAAAAAAAAGAAAAGAAAAATTTTTGGCTTGTTTATTGGGGTGAGCGCGAACGATGACCCCACACTTAGAAATAGCGCACTCGAGTTGCCCACATTTGTGGAGATCGCAAAGATCAACCCGGTGCAATGGAAAGGTCTCGCACTGGGGGAATTTGGTGTGAAATTTAGTAAATATAATTTTTTTTTTATTTTGGTTTGAATTAATATTTTGGAGTAAATTAACAGAAAAGATCCGAAAATGTTCATCTGTTAATAATTATATCATATTATATCCGTGCAGACTCGAATATATGAACGTCTTTACAAGATGAGCATCGTCACCTACCCCACTCGATTTGCGACAAAAATGACATCAAATATCAACAGTAAAACAGTGAGACCTAATTGCCTATCTAGTAGCACGCTTAAATTGATGAAGATGTAGCAAAAACGTGAAGAGCTCAACAGAACAATGGATATGAAAAGAATTGTAGAGAAATAGAGCGAAACCACGGCAAGTCGGTGAAAAAGTGGGTAAAATCGATGTGCCAGGTAAATATCGATTAAATTGCACACCCTATCTTCGTAAACATGTCCGTCTGTTAATAACTGTACCATATTTCATCCCTGTAAATTCTAATACATCTGCGTCTTTACTGGATGAGCATCGTCACCTGCCCTACTCGATTTGCGACAAAGATTACATCAAATATCAACGTCGGGTGCGGGTCAGATTTAGCGACAATGGCGTAGAAAGAAGGAACGGGGTTTTATGATAGATGGCTTGCGTTCCTTAAAAAAGATAAAGTGTTGCGAATGAGGAAGAGAAGGAGAGAGATAAGTAGGTTGAGAGTAGCGGGTAGAAAAGAGTGGGTCATTTGCAGGCACTATATAACATGATGCATTGGACGTGTTTTTTTTTTCTTTTATTTTGTTTATTTATTTCGCCGTCGGAGAATTCAGGGAGACAATCTCTTTCGAGTAATGTCCTGTCCGATTGTGACATGCACCGGATGGGCGACCATGTTTGTCTGTCCGCAACCCGCTATAAATCACAAATACAGACGTTTCCAGTCGCCCCAGTAAGCGAGTGGCTGAACAAAAAAATAAGCAGAGTCGGGAAGTAAGAATAATTTCTTGTTAGAAAAAAGAAGATATATATATATATATATATATATGTATATATATATATATATATATATATATATATATATATATAAAGTATAAAAGGTTAATAAAAAAAACAAATGTGAATTTAGATAAAGATGTAACGACTTCTATAGACCTAGAAACAAAAAGAAGATGAATAAAGATTTAGAAAAATAAGTTAAATAAAATGCAGAAGAAATCAAAGGCTGACGATTATTAGGAAAGATAATTTCTACAAAGTGGCAACAGTAAATATAAAATATACAAGAATTCAACCATAAAATGTTTATATTTTTAACCTAACCCAACATAAAACTGTGGCCTTCATTTTTACATATTTTTTATCCATGTTTAGAATATTACTGCCACATATGGTCCAGTGCCCCTGCTATTTACCTTGAGGTCCTTGATAAAATCCAAAGAAGAATCAGCAATATTTTTGGTCCTGATCTAGCATCTCATCTTCAGTCACCTTCCCACTGTCGTAAGGTTGCTTTTCTGTGCTTTTTCTATAGATACTTTCATGGTAAAGCCTCGAATCAACTCTTCGTTATGGCGCCTAGACGTTTTCAATTTAAGCACAGCGTTAGAATTATTTATCCCCCCACGAGGGTTACATGTGGCACAAGGCCCGGTGTAACGTGGGTTCTCCGAGCCCGTAGGCTCGGCTAAAAAATGCCCGTAGAACCTGCATAACGGGATCGGGTTGGTCAACTTTCCCGAACGAGATTCTGTCCTTCGCCTGAGCCACGTCAGGGTTCCTCTCTGCTCAGAGGCAGAGAGTTCGACCGTCTAGCCGAAAAAGATTTCGTTAGACTGACGTGGCGATCTCGTCAATTTACAGTTGAGCTGGCTAGATGTAGCCGTAAATTAAATTTATAACGTATAATTTCAGAAAATAAAAATTTATTTGCAGTATGTTGCAAAATTCTCAAGTGAAGGAAAAAGTAACTTCAAGCAAATTGCTTCCCATATATGAAATAAAACTACTTTAAAGGCGGGACCTCTACAAAAAATGCAATAGTTAAAGTCTAAAATGAATATTAAAAAATGAAACATCTTTCTAGAAACTTTTTTTTTTAATTTCAAGCTAATAGATTAAATATAACATTATCAATAAGCAAAATACTTTGCTGTAAACCAAAATCAAATATAAATTGACTTGAAAAATTTCTATTTTTTTTTCGTAAATTAGCTTATTAGTACAGTTTTTAGTCGTCTTTCATTGCAATGTAATTATCTTTATTAAAAAAACAAACATCCAAAAATAAAATATATTTTTCTGAAACTTTATTTGAGGAATATTAGCTGATTTGAAATATAATTAATCTCATTTGAACAAATATTATTTACATTAATTTAAAATACAGCAGAAATTTTAACCCCGATAATAGCCGTGTTTCTGACCTGACAGTAGCTGTTTGACATGTTGTCAGCCTACTGACAGCGTGATGACAAATCTAATGTTTTTCTACGAAGACTTTATCTGTAAAACATAATTAAAAAATAAGACATGAGAGCCCTTTTTTTATATAATTTTTAAGTACACAGTTATCCTACACATTTAGGAAATTATACATAATCTAATGTTTTATTAAATTTTAGTAATGTTGGCTTTAAATTTACTACAGTTATCGCCCTTATTTTCTGATAATGTGTATGGACGACCATACTTGTAAAAATTGGCACGGTTATACACATACAAAAAAAATAGAAAATTCTTTTTAAAATATCATCTAAAACGCTGAAATTAAAGCTGAATTTTAAAAGATTTAAAACTTAATAAATTGTTATAAGTAATACTTTTAAAAAATTTAAAAAATCCTTGTAAAGATTCATTATTCAACGTAAAAAACTGTATTCTTAAAGACAATATCTTATTTATAAAAGCGATTAAAAGGTCTTAAATAATGTCATTGTTTTATTTCATATTTCTATTTGACGACTTAGAGCAGATTTTCGGATAAACTGATGATATACATTCTCCAAAGAGTCCTGCTTTTAACTAATATAAATATGAAGAGGCTGAAATTTTAATTTCTCGAAATTTCAAAATAATATTTGGGATTAACAAATGTAAATAAAATCTTTTTACCAAGATTTTCTAAAAAAAAAAAGAGGAAATTCCGGAATAATTTAATTCATTTGTAAATAATTCCTGAAAATCCGACAATTATTTGATTTTTTTTTCTTCAGTGGATTAAAAAATGAGTTGGTTTTTCACTGCAAAAAATGAGGCTAAATATAATAATACTAATCTTTGTCCTCCCCGATAATCCAAGGAAAGCAAGAATTTTAACCAAAATTTCAAACGTGCTAGAAAGGATTAAAAGATTTAATAAAATTAAAAAAATAATTTGTTTTTTCCTCTTAATAATAACAAACATTTTAATGATAAAATTTTGTTTTTATAAAGTTTGAGGCGATTTTTATTGTGTGTTCATTTTTAGGAACATTTTGGGTGTACATACTTTAAACAATATCAGGCCAGCGCCAGTTTAAACAAATAGCTTTTCCGTATATACCTCTACTGATCTCTCGGATTAAAGTGATACTAATCTACTGGATTAAACGGATATTAATCTACCGGATTAAAGTGATACTAATCTACTGGATGAAACGGATACTAATCTATCGTATTAAAGTGATACTAATCTGTAGGATTAAAGTGGTACTAATCTGTAGGATTATATTGATACTAATCTATCGGATAAAAGTGATAAAATCTGTTGTATTGAAGTGGTACTAATCTGTCGGATTAAAGTGATATTAATCTGTCGGATTAAAGTGATAAAGACCTGTCAGATTAAAGTGATAAAAATCTGTCGGATTAGAGTGAGAAAAATCTGCCGGATTAAAGTGAGTCAAATTTGTCGGATTATAAGGATATAATCTGTCAGATTAAAGTGCTAAAAATCTGTCGGATTAATAAAGATAACCATTTATTACTCTAAAATTCGAATTGTTTACATTTAGATTCGAATCTATAAAGATATGAAAAAATTCACGAAATCTATGACGAGATAAGTTTGAAACAGGGAAAAAACTTTACGATAGGGGAAAAATGACTGAATCCGAGGTACCAGGACCATTGCTGATTTTTCTTTGGAATTTCATCAAGAATCACTGCATGTAATGGGCTATATGTGCCAGAAATATTCCAAGCATGGAGGAATGGTAGACATAAATATGTAATGTAGATTCTGGAGAGGAAAAAATCTTTAAAATATAATTTTGGATATGTTGAATTTTACTGAAATATTTTGGAAGATCGAAGTTTTTAATGTAAATGGTTAGAATAGATGGAGAAAAGTAACTATCATGTTAAATCTTTCTCTTCCTGGTGCCATTTTAAAGCAATACCTTCCTTTATATATATATATATATATATATATATATATATATATGTCAAAACAATACATTTCTAAGGGTAAAATCTCACTGAAATATGATGGAAAATTCCGAAGTGTGGAACTGAAATCAGGAAAAAACACCTTAATGCAAAATTGCTACAATAGATGGTAAAAAAACAGACGTTAGTTTAGCCCATGTCCTCCTGGAGTCAGTTTTTTGTTCTTTCTTTCTTTTCTTATTTTGTTCTTTTAATCAATTCACCCCAATCAAAGCGATAATACCACTAAGACGCAAGGCGCTACTGGGCGTGGAAGAGATTGAAAAAGACTTTAGAAGGAACCAGAAACTCAAGCGTAAAAAGAAAAGCAAAGCATAAACCGCTAGTCCTGTTCCAATGGCCGAGTAGACGAGTGAAAATAAAATGAAATAAATATTCAATATAATTTCAGTATTTAGGCGGAGGCGTTAGTAATCTTTAAAACTGAAGCCTAAACAAGAATCAGCGGATAAACCTATAATTCTGTCCGTAAAATGATTAATTGATGACGAACATGTCATTTTTATTTATGATCGATTTCTGCAGAATTCTTCTGCTAAGTTTGGAGAATAATTCTACCTAATTTTGTTGAATGTAGAGTCTAATAGTGTTATAAAAATGTCGGAGAATTCCAGTAAGATATCTTTAATCATTTTAAAATTATAACGATATAATATATTGAATAATTTTGGTGTTGCACGATTTGGATAAGTTTGCCGTTACACACGGAATATATAATTTGGTATTTGGACACACACACACACACACACACACACACACACACACACACACACACACACACACACACACACATATATATATATATATATATATATATATATATATATTCCAGACAATGAAAAAGTATGAGAACACATGATTCAGGATCCGTGGGTAGAAATGACAATAAATGAACGGGTTTTAGTTAGACAGAAGGTGTCGTTAGAGGTTGCATTTAAATTTTTGAAAGTTGGAAGTGGCAGGGAAGCAAGAAATCGGAAAGGAATTCCAGAGGTGTAAAGTGCGATAAAAGAAACTATGAGAATAGAGCATTCGGTTGCATCTGGCTAATTGCACTGTAAAAATGTGAGACCTAACTGCCAATCTAGTAGCTTGAACAGATGCCATGAAAATATTTGTAGAAAGAAGAGAGGAAAGTCACGTCATTTCAGTGAGAAAGAGACTGAAGCCGAGATGCCATGTCAGGATCGATTATATTACAGACCCTTCTTTGAATTTTGCAGAGAGTCTCCAGATATATAGTAGCAGCTCCTGATCAGAAAATGGTAATAATATTCAATGCTATGTTGAATAATAGATTTATAAATGTCCAATTGCTTTTAATTTTATTAAAACAGGTGTATGCAGCGATAAACATTAGATATATTAATATATTATCAGATTAAATGGAGAATTTGAAAAATACACAATTATATATTTTTTATTTATTTTTAGTTACAAGGTAAACCGCATGGTCCTTTTGAGGGTTACGTTTCCATCATTTTCATTTCTTTACACCCCGAGACATACGGCCATATAACGTTGAAGTTAAGTAACGTAGAGCGTCGTCAGCACCTAGATGGGTGACCGCTACAGAATATCAGGTATTGTAAGCTTGGATGTGCAATTGGTGTAATGAATAACGGCTCGAAATAGAAAATTTGGAGAGCCGAGATCCAATTACTCTCGAGTTCTTTATATTCACTTAGGTGCAAATACGCTTGGGAAATGTATGAATCCAATTCTTATCACCCCCCAGCTATGGGTTAATTAGTAGGACTTGTAAATCGTTATTATCTTTTATTTATTTTTTTTAAAACAGGTGTATGCAGAGATAAACATAAGGTATATTAATGTGTTATCAGATTAGATGGAGAATTTGAAAACAAAATAATTTTATATTATTTTTACTTATTTATATTTACAATAATATTCACATTGTAGAAACCCCAAGATCTACTCGAATTAGTGTGTTACAGAGTAAGTGGCAACACATCAAGTAATAATGCCACCAAAATCCAAGGGGCCAGCGGAAGTGAAAGAGAAGGTAAAGATATTATAAGGAATCTGAAACCTAATTATAAACATGAAACAAGGGATAAACATCTACTCCTGTTGAAAAGCCTGGGGAGGAGTGTGAACCGGACGACAGTCATTACTATTATTATTATTCTTAAACCTAAATATACCTCAACAGAAGCTGAAAAATATAGAAGGAAAAGGCATGTCTGAAAAGAAATATCTCCATTAACAAAAGAAATATCTACTTGCGGAAAATACGTTTAAAATGCCAGAAAGAAAATCTCCCTCATACAAGTAGGTTAAAGAGAACGGCTGCTGAAAAGATGTGGGCCTGTTCAGCTGTGTTGCTCGTTTAATTTTTACATAATAGATTTTTCTATTCTAATGAGTTAATGTTTTTGTTATCTCTTGTACTGATAACTTGCTTCAATGATTACATGTTCAAATTAACTAAGAACTGTTTTTAATGAATATGCCCAGCTAAAATGGAATTGCGTCTAATTTACCTGCGCGTCATATAGGTTTTCAAAGGCGGTATACTATTTAATCACTAGAAAAAAGAAGAAATTTTGACATTAATTATCCCAACCTTGAATTGCGTTGCTTCTAAAACGAAAAACGTGCAATCCTCGTTAGAACAAATAAGGTATAATTACTCGATCCTGTTTCTTGGGGGCAGATTTTGTTAATGCAAAACATTAAACATCTACCAACTATTGAGATCCATTTTTATATACGAAGTACAAAGTTTATAAAGAAGCCAAAGAAATTTCCGATTGTTTCTTCAAATGAGAAAAAGTAAAAGGTAATTGAACAAATAACACACACACACATATATATATATATATATATATATAGTACTATAAATGCTCTATTAATTAAACAATGCGCGTGTGTGTGTGTGTGCGCGCGCGTGTGTTTGTGTGTGCAAGTAAGGGAGAAGAATTTCAACTCTTACTTCAGGGTAACCAAGCTTTCATTAACAGAAAAGAAAATATAGTGAGATTTGATAATAAACTAATGGAAGCTCTGACAATTTACTTTTAGAATTTGCTTCCATGCAGTATAATTTGAAATTATAGGACTATCTATCTATCTATCTATCTATCTATCTATCTATCTATCTATCTATCTATCCCATAGTCTTTTCCTATCTATCTATCTATCTATCCAATAGTCTTTTCCTATCTATCTATCTATCTATCTATCTATCTATCTATCTATCTATCTATCCCATAGTATTTTCCTATCTATCTATCTATCTATCTATCTATCTATCTATCTATCTATCTATCTATCTTAGCCTATTCATATCTATCTATGTCTGTCCATATATATCTACCTATCTAACGCAATCTATCTATCTATCTCAACCTATCCATATCTATCTCAGTCTGTTCATATCTATCTATCTATCTATCTATCTATCTATCTATCTATCTATCTATCTATCTAAACCCATTCATATCTATCTTTGTTCATATATACCTTCCTAACTCAATATGTTCCTATCTATCTATCTATCTATCTATCTATCTATCTATCTATCTATCTCGGTCTTTTCTTATCTATCTATCTATCTATCTATCTATCTATCCCATAGTCTTTTCCTATCTATCTATCTATCTATCTATCTATCTATCTATCTATCTATCTCGGTCTTTTCTTATCTATCTATCTATCTATCTATCAATCTATCTATCTATCTCAGTCTTTTCCTATCTATCTATCTATTTATCTATCTATCTATCAATCAATCTATTTATCTATCTATCTTAGCCTATTCATATCTATCTATGTCTGTTCATATATATCTACCTATCTAACGCAATCTATCTATCTGACTCAACCTATCCATATCTATATCAGTCTGTTCATATCTATCTATCTATCTATCTATCTATCTATCTATCTATCTATCTATCAATCAATCAATCTATTTATCTATCTATCTTAGCCTATTCATATCTATCTATGTCTGTTCATATATATCTACCTATCTAACGCAATCTATCTATCTGACTCAACCTATCCATATCTATATCAGTCTGTTCATATCTATCTATCTATCTATCTATCTATCTATCTATCTATCTATCTATCTATCTATCTATCTATCTAACCCCATTCATATCTATCTTTGTTCATATATACCTCCCTAACTCAATATGTTCCTATCTATCTATCTATCTATCTATCTATCTATCTATCTATCTATCTATCTATCTATCTATCTATCTATCTATTTCGTCTTTGTTAAATTTGATGTCAAATCAAAAACATTCCATCTTGTGTTGTTCATAGAATGATCTTTCGGTACACCTAAGCTGACAGATCTTGCCTGGCGTTGGCACCTCTCTCAGCATATTTAAAATATATAACCTCCAGAGCTGTCAAACTCGTCTCTGAAAGATTCTTTTTTGGCACTGAATATTTTATCCCCCAGAAAACTACAAATAAAACCGAATAGCCAGCCCTGGGTCAAGCCATAAAATAACCCTGCGTAACCATGCAACAATATCCAGGCCAATATGATTGCAAGAGAATGAAAAGTGCAGCTGTGCACTAGCAATGCAAGCCAACTCGAAAGGAAAAAATCTGGATCCCGTGACCTCTGGAAAATCTCCTACAAAATTTTGAATGATCTTTGCTTCTAGCTTTCCGTTATGTATCAAGGGCCATCCTCTTTTCAACATTCCCCCTTTCCCGCGGCACATTTGTTTTTCAATTGCTCAAGCATCGGCGGTGTCGAAGAAAGCTCGTTCGGTTTTGTCTGCTTTATAACTTTAAGATGGGTCTCCACATCCACACCAAGTCACCGATTACATCAGCCCTTTGGGGATAACGCTGTGAGTGAACGCACCACCAGGCACAATGGACAGAAGTTCAGGTCTGGGGATCTGTCACTTTTTGATGAACTCCGCAGTAGCTGTGTCCAGGTCCTGTATGTAAGATGAGGCCCTGAAGGAGGCTATAGAGGAGGACAAAAGCTAAGCCTGTGGTGAAACTGCCGAACGCTTCCAGGTTCCTGATGAAACAGCCAGACTTCACCTACAACGAAAAAGGAATGCGTACAAGTTAAGCAAATGGGCACGCCACACGCTGCCGGAAGTCAACAATAAACAAAGGGTGAGCGGCTGTTTCTCGTTGATTTCTCGGCACTGCAATTTCCCCATATTTGATCACGTGACAAAAAACTCCGAGACATTCGTTGTCACGAGGAGACCATTTGCTTCGCACCACAAGACCACCACTTTACCCACGCAAGGTCATGTTTTTTTTACCTGGTGTACTAGTCGACAAGTTGTGCACAATCAACGGGTCAAACCATCCTTGTGGACCTGTACTCGTAGCAGCTGGAATGTGTGCAATTGGCACTGAAGCATAACGCCCAGGATTTGTTAACCGCAACGATGTGTTGTTCCTCTATGAAATGGCAGGCATCATGTACCGAGGATGACCATGGATGCCATACGGTGACTTGGCTGGGAAATACAGTGTTATCCACGTTACACCCTGGAACTTACGCCAAGCGATTAACACTTCTTCTATTCCCTGGACAGCTATCTTCATCCGAAATGAGACATACTTGTAACAGGCATTCACAGACTACTTTGCGTCCAAGACTTGGCAATGCTCAACAGGATGCAAGTTAAGAAACGTTTCTGGAAGCGGATAGAGATTATTTTGAGGACTAACCTTAATGTGCAATTTGCTGTATACATTTTATCAGCAAACTTCTTTTAGTTAGCTTGTATATTAGGCTATCATCAAGAAAACTGTAGATCATTACAACAGAGACGACCATCTGAGAGACAAACGATTTCATTAAGCTAGGTTAAATTCTGATAACCTGTCATTAGGCAGAGAATCAATGAGGTAATAGACAATAAATACATCACAAGGATGATTGCCTTCAATATGTTAACGGCCTTTGCAAGGTGTGGCATTGGAGGTTTCTAGACAAGCTCTCCAATGACGGAATCCCGACAAAGGCTATACTCCGATCCTTAGCGAATTAATATGCAAATAATACAACGGTATATGGATGCAACGCCCCAAATCGAAACGACCAGAGTTTCTTATCTGACCTCTCATTTGGTCTAGCTTTCACAGCCCAATGGGAGAAAACTAACATGTTGTATTCAAGTTCTCGAAAACTAAAATAGTAACGTCACCACCGAGAAGACCCTGACTTTTGGCGGTGCATGACACCTCAACACAGCCGATTGAGCGCCGGAATAACTCAGGACTCAGACAAGTCAGCACCAGAAAATATTTTTTTTTTATAACCAAATAAAAGAAATTTATTAAGAATTAAAACGTTACTTAGGAAATAGTTTTCTTTAATTATTTTAATAAACTAAATCGTAAAGAAATTTGAAGAAAACAAAGATGAAATTCCGAACTAAATTCTTTATTTAATCTATGGGTGATGACTGTTCTCATCCCATTGTTCATGCCTAGGGATATCTCATCTAGATCTTATTTCTAGGTCTGGGAAAAGACAATTCAACACTGCCGAGTGAACATCAGGACAACTTAGGACTCAGACAAGTCAGCTCCAGAAAAACATAACTTTTTTTTTATAATTGAATAAAATAAATTTATTAAGGATTAAAACGTTAATTAAGGAATAGATTTTTTTAATAAAGTAAATCGTAAAGAAATTTGATGAAAACAAAGTGGGAATTCCGAAGTGAATCCTTTATTTAATCTACGGGTGTTGACTGTTCTCATCCCATTGTCTATACCTAGGGATATCTCATCTAGCACTTATTTCTAGGCCTGGGAAGGGACAACTCAGCACCGCGAACTCAACACCGCCGACTAAGCGCCGTGACAACTCAGCACCGAGACAACTCAGCACCAGAAAGACATAACATTTTTTATAATCGAATAAAAGTAATTTATTAAGGATTAAAACCTTAATTAGTGAATATTTTTCTTCAAATAAAGCATTTGAATAGAGATTATATAAAATATGAACCCGTTCTATTTTTTTAATTCTTTTTAACAAAGTAAATCGTAAAGAAATTTATTTTTAAATAAACTAAATTGATATATAAAATAATTCAATAAAGCCCACTTGTTTTTAATTATTTTTATAAATTAAATAAAAAAATGCAAAAAAGAAAAATGAAGCGGTCTTTGTTTTTAATTATTTTTAATGACTTAAATCGTAATGTAATTTATTATGTAATAAATAAATAAATAATTTCAATAATTTACAACATTAAATGTTATAATATTTTTTTAAATAAAATAATTGTCTCGGTGCTCAGTCGGCGGTCCTCAGTCGGCGCTGTTGGGTTAGCGGGGTTGAGTTGTCACTTGGCGGAATTTTTGCCTATCGCAATGAAAGGCTGTTATCGCAAAAATACCTCTTCTCTTGAACGTCTATTGAGACCTTAGCTCACCCGATATCTCAAGTTGCACTGATATGTACGACCCAACGATAATGATACCCGAAAAGGTTTCATTTGCTTGAACCGCTCTAGTAAATACCTGACTCCTACTACGCCCCACTTTTACGAGAGTGTGATTAGGTCGGACATGATCTGCTGCTGATATATTTGGGCTGGAACTGCCCAGTCTTCACTTTCCATTCTTGACAGACTCCAGAAACTTTTACGCGGCTCTGTGTGCGATGTCGTATTTTCCACACCTTTCCAACGCTGCCATCTTCTCGCGTGGCAATCTTTCTGATACACCACATTCCTTAGTTCAACCCTCTCACTCTTTAAGAACCACTGAGTCGAACTATAACCATTCCCTTTGTAAATTTTCCATTAGTAAAAAAGAAGTTCCTTTCGGAGAGTTTCTTCCCAGGAACTGCTACTTTGTGAAATCAACTCCTAAGATGATGCTTTCCCGACCACTACAATCTTAACTACGTCAAATCTAGGCTTAAACTTATCTTTCAAACATATGCCAATAAACTGCTTCTTACCGGTTACTCCTACCATTCATAAGACAACCTACTTCTGTAAGCCTTTAACTCGAGTGATTCTTGCGATTTTCGTAGGGTGGATAATATTATTAACAATCAATATAAGAATTAATTCCTGTATAATGCTAAACGCAAAGCTTACAAGATCCCCAAAAGAAAAAGAAAAACAATCCACAGATAATCAAAATCTCAATAAACCTGACTAAGTTAGGCACATAATTCTGCCCACCAACCCCATAACATCCACAATCGAAAATAACATTCAATCTTGATTTAAAATCCATCAATATCCCTAATAAAACAATAAAATATGGAGAAAGACGTTTTACTATTTCAAAATTCTGATAAATTTCAATTCTTAAGTTAAAGATTGAATAAGCACCTGGCGAGTTCTACGATAATAAAATATCCGTAGAATTTCCCCTGTTCCATCGTTAAATATTTAAGCTTAACAACTTTAACAAAATATTGCAATAACAATAATAAATATGAAGGCTGATCGTGATTTTAAGAAGTAAGGGGATACAAATGAAAAGATTTGAAATTCATAACTTTTTTCCATTTAACTGAAGGAACTGTTAAACACATCTATCTTCCCTTCTTTCTTTTTTTCTTTTTTCTTTCTTGTTCGTTTACAATTTCTTTTATTCATTTCCCCTTCTATTTCCTTTTTCTTTCTTTCTTTCTTTCTTTCTTTCTTTCTTTCTTTCTTTCTTTCTTTCTTTCTTTCTTTCTGTTTTTTTGTCTTTATTTCTTTCTTTCGTTCATTCATTGAAACCAAGTAGTGTATTTTCCCCTCTTTCCACCCGATCAAAACGAAATAGTCCATTATTTATGAGGTATTGGCAAGAGACGTTAAACAATTATATCTTTCTTTCTTTCTTTCTTTCCAAATCCCCATCTTACGAAAATTTATCTTAATAATAATTTTAAAATAACTCAGCAGACGATGTTATTTTATTTAATTAATTTTATTTATTATTTTTATTTTTTGTGATTGCCTTCCTCTGTTTCCATCGTTCGATAATATGCGTCTCAAAAATGGTGGCTTTTATCGCCATCGCTTCTCAGCGTTTTGACTGAGATCAAAGTGTATTATCTGTTTTTATCTGCTTAATATAATTCTCTCTCTCTCTCTCTCTCTCTCTCTCTCTCTCTCTCTCTCTCTCTCTCTCTCTACTTCTCAATTCCTCTCGAGTTCTTTATATTCACTTAGGTGCAAATACGCTTGGGAAATGTATGAATCCAATTCTTATCAACCCCCCAGCTATGGGTTAATTAGTAGGATTTGTAAATCGTTATTATCTTTTGTTTTTTATTTCCACTTCTTTACACCCCGAGACATACGGTCATATTACTTTGAATGTTATTTTGTTCATTTAATCAATTCGCCCCAATCAAAGCGATAATACCACTAAAACGCAAGGCGCTACTGGGAGTGGAATAGAACGAAAAAGACTTTAGAAGGAACCAGAAACTCAAGCGTAAAAAGAAAAGCAAAGCATAAACCGTTAGCCCTGTTCCAATGGCCGAGTAGGAGAGTGAAAATAAAATGAAATAAATATTCAATATAATTTCAGTATTTAGGCGGAGGCGTTAGTAATCTTTAAAACTGAATCCTAAACAAGAATCAGCGGATAAACCTATAATTCTCTCCGTAAAATGATTAATTGATGACGAACATGTCATTTTTGTTTATGATCGATTTCTGCAGAATTCTTCTGCTAAGTTTGGAGAATAATTCTACCTTCTTTTTGTTGAATGTAGAGTCTAATAGTGTTATAAAAATGTCGGAGAATTCCAGTAAGATATCTTTAATCATTTTAAAATTATAACGATATAATATATTGAATAATTTTGGTGTTGCAAAAGTTTTGAAAAACGGCGGACCAGCGTTGTGCGCGCGAGTTGCGCTCGGCGGCGGTAAGCGATGGTCGAAGTTTGAAAAAGTGCCGATTTTGAAATTTATGGAAAAAATTAAAAAAATAAAATTCGATTTTGCAATTACTCATAATGATTCTTACTTTTATATCGTTTGCAACGTTCCTGAACAGAAATTGCATTGAATAGTATGAAAATTTAGAAAAAAGCAAAGGTTGTTACACGAAATGAGTTCAAAGCATAAGTTGGTAGGAAGTGCGAGCTTGTTGCATTTGGATAAGTTTGCCATTACACACGGAATATATAATTTGGTATTTGGACACACACACACACACACACACACACACACACACACACACACACACACACACACACACACATATATATATATATATATATATATATATATTCCAGACAATGAAAAAGTATGAGAACACATGATTCAGGATCCGTGGGTAGAAATGACAATAAATGAACGGGTTTTAGTTAGACAGAAGGTGTCGTTAGAGGTTGCATTTAAATTTTTGAAGGTTGGAGGTCACAGGGAAGCAAGAAATCGGAAAGGAGTTCCAGAGGTGTAAAGTGCGATAAAAGAAACTATGAAAATAGAGCATACGGTTGCATCTGGCAATTTTGCACTGTAAAAATGTGAGACCTAACTGCCAATCTAGCAGTTTGAACAGATGCCATGAAAATATTTGTAGAAAGAAGAGAGGTAAGTCATGTCATTTCAGTGAGAAAGTGACCGAAGCCGAGATGCCATGTCAGGATCGATTATATTACAGACCCTTCTTCGAATTTTCTCGAGATATATAGTAGCAGCTCCTGATCAGAAAATGGCAGCAATATTCAATGCGATGTTTTTTTTATTAAAAACTAATTCTACTGCGGTTGCAGTAAGTGTGGTTCCCCTAAGACTCTGATGGGTCACAGGATATACGATCGTGATTCTTTTATTGTACAGTTTGAACACCGTAATTAATGTTGATGTCTCTTTTCCTAAACGCAGTATGAATCGTGGGTTGTGCCTTAGAAACAAAGATAACGTTTTCATCTTGACGAACTTTCGTTGTTTTAACTTTTAAAAAAAGCCCTAAATACATGTCTTATCCATTTTCGATCTGAACTTGAGTTTAATCTATCTGCATTTAATCGGAATAATGCAATATTACATCTTTCTCAATCTCACAAAATCATACACACTCAGACATACATATATATATATATATATATACCTAGGGTTCTTGTGTTTTTCAGCAGAAATTTGTTCATGAAATTTATTTTTTCAGCCCCTTATCTATCCTTTGTAACGTTTGTCGATCATTGCAAACACATTTATTCGTTTGCGCGCGTTTTTGTCTGTTATGCTAGATTTTAGAAACTGTTGTCGAAGACTTAATTTTAGCAAAATTGTTTCTTATCAAAGTTTACTAATTTTTTCGTCTTCATTATCAATTTTACAAAATATTCGAGAAATCTCGTTTGTCCTGTTTATTTTATTTTTTTGTTTTCCTTCATCTTTTGATGAAAAATTCTACGCTATGTCTTTTTGTTCAGTTTTTGTGTTTCTTTTCACTGCTATCTTATAAATATTTTTCTTATATTACCTGTTAATTATTTTTCTTTGTTTCCATTGTACGTTTCTTATCAACGACAACCGATAAATTCTCTCATTTGTCTTCCATTTCGCTGAGACAGGCTTTGTATTTTCTACAGTTTTCTTCTTAACCTAGCGTAAATGAATTGCTTCACCATTTTTTTATCTCCCTGTTTCTTATTTCACCGCCATTTTGTTTTCTTAAACATCGCTTTGACGTCTCTGTTATTCATCTGTTTTCCTCATCCTTGTTGTTTTTTGTTCATTCCCCATTTTCTTTATATCTCTGTCTCTTTCGTTCTTTTTCTCATATTCGCTTAGTCAAAGGCTGACACAAGGCAGCGGGATTGGCAGACAAATGCGATAATTCTCGTTATATTAGTACGCTCGTCGATAAAACGATGTTGCTAAAGATTGTACTCCCACGGAATCAAGGCGCAACGTTCTTCTTTCTCCTCTGTATTCTGTTATTTCTTCTTCTTCTTCTTCTTCTTCTTCTTCTTCTTCTTCTTCTTCTTCTTCTTCTTCTTCTTCTTCTTCTTCTCTCATTATTATTATTATTATTATTATTATTATTATTATTATATTTCGATTTCTGCTATGGTCACACTACCTACCAAGTCTACAGGAAGACCTAAGGCAGCTAATGGTGTATTGTTATGGCTACATTTTATGATATGTTTTTTTTAACTCCCATAACTTCATTAGCTTTACATGGACAAAGTCCTTAGGATGTGGGCGGGACTTATCAAGACTATTTTTTGTATTTCTCTTAAACAGGAGTTTCCAGGTATAGCTTTTAATAATAATAATAATAATAATTATTATTATTATTATTATCATTATTATTATTATTATACATCTCTTCCTTCCGCTTACAGAAGTCCTTGTATTCCCCTTTCTCCTTTCTTTCTTTCTTTCTTTCTTTCTTTCTTCTTCTTCTTCTTCTTCTTCTTCTTCTTCTATTATTATTATTATTATTATTATTATTATTATTATTATTATTATTATTATTATTATTATTATTATTCAACATCTATTTATCTTTTTCTTATCTTTTCCTCTGCCTTCTTTCTTCTTCTCATTATTATTATTATTATTATTATTATTATTATTATTATTATTATTATTATTGTTGTTGTTGTTTTTGCTGTTGTTGTACTTTTTTTTTTTTTCTTTCTTCAAAGGTTTTTCTTCCTCCGCCTCCTCCTCTGGATCTTTTTCTTCTTCATTTTCTTCTTGTTATTATTATTATTATTATTTTTATTATTATTATTGCAAATTTTCTTTTCTTTTTTCCTTCAGCTTCTTTTTTGTATTTCATCTTCTTTTTCACATCCTTTCATTCTACCTTCTTTCTTTTTTTCCACTTTTTCTACATTTTACGCCATCTGCCTCAGTTGTTTTTTTATTACAACAATATTTTCGTTATCATTCAACCTACGTTTGTTATCTTCCCACCTTCACTCAATACGACTGCTCGACTTACTTGCATTATCATTATTATCAGTGTTATTATTATTATTATTATTATTTGTTGTAGGTAAAGTCCTCTTCGTATTCGTAAGAGCAGTATCAGAATTTCCTAAGATAAAAACATGCTTTATTTATCGATTACATTTCTACCTGTTCTCCTTATCCGAAATTCGTGTTAAGCGAAATTGATAGCAATCAAAGAGTTGTTGAAAAAAAACCTAGCGTTTCTTTCTCGGCACATATTTTTTAACGTTTCACTTGATCGTTTTTGTCAAGGATTCTACTTATCAACATTCAAAGTGGTAAATTATTTCTACAACGACCTAAAGGTGTTCAAACTAAAGACCAAAAACAAACAGGAAACCATATAGGCATGTCGATAATTAATAATCGGTGAAGCCGATCTGGTACAGCGTTTGAATTCATAAAGTACCTAGCCGTTATGAATTTATGCGCAGTACTAGATTGGCGGCTAGGTCTCATCATTTTGCAGTTGGAATGGCTAGAGCCAACCGTAAGTTCTATGCTAACAGTTCTATGTATCACACTTCTCGCTTGTGGAAAGCACTTCCAGCTTCTTGCTTTTCAATAGACTTTAATTCCGATCGTTATTTTCTGACGTCTTAATTCTAGTTACTTTATTATTCCCCCCATTAATAGTGTTTTTTTCTCATATTCTCTAACACTCAGCAACCCACTTGCATCTTAGTGTCTTTACTACAGAAGTTGAAATCATAAAAAAGCATACACAAACATACGTACATATCAATATATTTACATATATATATATATATATATATATATATATATATATATATATATATATATTATCGCTCTCGCGTCGAACTCGACGTATGAGGGTCAGACAGATCAGTTACCAGAAACTGAAAGCCCGACAGCCACACAGGATTTGATTATAGCGGTGAAGGCCTTGTGCAGGGCCATCCACACTTTTTGGAGGGACGAATACAGGGACCTGGTGCAACGGATGCCACAAGGTCCCCAAACGACCCTCCGCAGGTTTTGAATTCAGAGTTGTCCTTCTCCTAGACCAGTTGCCATCCAAGGCTATAGAACCCAGTCTGTCCTGCTATTTACCCATAGTTGGAGGGAGAAGAAGAGGATTCACACCTTTCCCAAGGGTATCAGCACGTAAGTGAACGTAATGGATTCGACTGGAATTCGAACTCGGCTCTCCGATTCCTCAATCCAAGCCGTTAACCATTACTCCACAGTAATATATTATTAACTTTAAAAATGTCTATTATGCCCGATCATGAGCCGTTCTAATGTTCGTGTGTTTGTTTTAATTTCTGGTGAAAATAAAGCAAAGAATTTTCAACATTGGGATATCTTTTTTATTAATTTGGTCCTAAGGTTTCGGCTCACGTGAGCCATCGTCAGAGAGGTTATACAGACATCAAAGAAAGATATTCACCGTCAAGGATTATATTTTATTTTAACATAGAAAATTGCTATGCAACGAAAACGGTTGCAAAATAGCAGACGCAGATCGTAAGTTCAAGATGCAGTTCTATGACGTAATACCACGCGATTGATCGAAGTATTACGAAGCTAAGGATAGAAAAAAAAAATTCAAATGTTGGAAAATTTTTGTCTTTATTTTCACCAAAAATTAAAGCAAATATTTATTCGTAGCTTTGCGTGTTGGTGAATATGACGAAACCAACGGGGATTAGAACTCGGAACTTCGATTAAATAACCCGAGCCATTATCCATTACACCACCCGCACATCCAAGCTTACTGCACCTGGTATTCCCAAGAGGTCACATATTTATGTACTGAACGATGTCTACGTTGCTTAACTTCGGTGATCGTACGGGATTTCCACTTATTTAGTTCCCTGAAATTTTCCCTTCATTGGAAGGACTTTATTGCTCTGGATGCTTGTATATTCTACAAGATAACCAAACACAAAAATGACAACTTCTGGTTTAATCGAATCATGAAGATGGAGAAAACTATTGGATCGAAATGATATATATGTCGCTGAATTTTCTAATACCTTGTCTTTGAAAATGAACTTTTGTTCCAATTCGACCAAGTAAGGGAATGGTCAATTCTAATATTAGTGTTACTATATCCTTATATATAAGTATAAGTATTTATATGTACATTAGTCCTGGGTGTGATGATAAACTACGTCCGGCAGCAAGGATAGGGAGGTTTTGTGGAGCCTGGAACCCCCTCTTCATCGCTGTTGTTCCTAGATCTACCTTGGCCAGGCGTGACACCAACCGTTAGGCCCCTAGCTATGAGTAAATAGTTAGCCTTCTGAAACACTATGAATGTATAAAAATACCTTTTTATACATTCATATATTGACTAACTATACATTTTATAGTAGAAATACCAACCACACACACACACACACACATATATATATATATATATATATATATATATATATATATATATTATAAAAGGCACAAACACTAAAACTTCATGAGGTTATATTTATTTTATTTGGGTCATAAAAACGACCCCAATTCATCAGAACTTCAAATCCAAAATGTTTTTATGTAGGCCTTCGTCGTGTTGAATTTGTGATCCTGTCGGAAGATGAATGGAGGTATAATGTCACCACCACTAGTGATCTCTCCAAACACCTTCGTAATCACCATTAGACTCATCTAACTCTTTCCGAATCTTCTGCGCTGTCCTCAGATTGACATCTAAATACTCTGAAATTATAGTATTGGAGTTTCCGTCGTTAATGCCAAGGAGAACAGCATGCCGTTACGAAATTTCTGGCAAAGTTAATTGCGTCATGGTGCTCCTTTTCTCAAAGGTGGTGCCCAACGGACCCTACTATACTGTACAGGCGGCAAGATTAAAAATAAACAACGCGCATGCACGAGAGTAAAAATATAAAATGGCGAAAATTTACCTATTGTACCCTGTATTT
>OZ038512.1:8236236-8263736 GCA_964036315.1 Acanthosepion esculentum
ATCTATGTCAGTCTGTTCATATCTATCTATCTATCTATCTATCTATCTATCTATCTATCTCAGTCTGTTCATATCTATCTATCTATCATTTTTTCATTCTCTCTCTGCTGTCATAGTTATGTGATTTAAAAAGTATCTATCTATCTATCTATCTATCTATCTATCTATCTATCTATCTATCTATCTCAGCCTGGTCATCAATCTATCTATCTATCTATCTATCTATCTATCTATCTATCTATCTATCTATCTATCATGTTTTCATTCTCACAATGCTGTCATAGTTATGTGATTTAAAAAGTATCTATCTATCTATCTATCTATCTATCTATCTATGTCAGTCTGTTCATATCTATCTATCATTTTTTTCATTCTCTCTCTGCTGTCATAGTTATGTGATTTAAAAAGTATCTATCTATCTATCTATCTATCTATCTATCTATCTATCTATCTATCTATCTCAGCCTTGTCATCTATCTATCTATCTATCTATCTATCCTTCTATCATTTTTTAATTTTCTCTCTGCTGTCATAGTTATATGATTTAAAAAGTATCTATCTATCTATCTATCATTTTTTCATTCTCTCTCTGTTCTCATAGTTACGTGATTTAAAAAGTATCTATCTATCTATCTATCTATCTATCTATCTATCTATCTATCTATCTATCTATCTATCACTCTGATCGATCAATAGATAGCGTCTGAATACTTGGATGTGTATCACTACGGAATCTGTGAGTAGCGGCGCTATATCGAGTTTAATCAGTTTCGTCTTCGTTACTGAGGCCCATTTACCCAGTCTATGACACTTGCGTTGTATCGTAACGGTCCGGGTTCGATTCTCTGTAGTGGATGCGCACTGTTGATGAGTCCCAAATAGTCCAATGCTTTCTGCATTCTGTTGAGGATTCTTCTCGATGAATTACTACAATGCTTATTCTATCCCCACAAATTCTATCGCTTTTATATATATTTTAAGACATTTTTTACGTTTATACGTTCTTTTTAGAGATACAAATATTTAAGTAAATGCTCTGTTTATAATAAACAGTATTAACGACATATACCGGCCTGAATATCCGCTCGATGCGTATCCAAATGTACGTCACACATTATGAAATGGACAAAGTCCGACAATTATTGTAAGACGTTTTTGTTTATTTTTATAACTTCTTTTTATAGATACAAATAGTTAAGTAAATGATCAGTTTATAATAAACAGTATAGGATTCAGGTTCGATTCCTGTCGGAGGACGCATATTTTCTATGAACATTTCTCGGATATTCAGGTCGGTAAATGTCGTTAATACTCTTTATTATAAACAGAGCATTTACTTAAATATTTGTATCTATAAAAAGAATGAATAAGCATAAAAAAAATGTCTAAAAATAATTGTCGGACTTAGTCTATTTCATTATGTGTGACATATATATATATATATAAGTTAGCTTATTCCTAAATTTCGCTTGAAGATGAAACAGGACTTAACACCTCAATTCAACTAAATTTCAATAATTATATTGAGGGTCTCGGCTGTCGCTTTTGAAACATGAGAACTCTTATGTAGCGATGGAGTCATATTTTTTTTAAATATTATAATATATATATATATATATATATATATGTGTGTGTGTGTTTGTGTGTCTGTGTGTTTGTGTATGTGTGTGTGTGTATACTTTGGAAGATGGAAAAAATAAAAGCTGACGGAAGGTACACAAGTCATTACCCGATCAGTATCGGCTGGGTCACCGTAGAGAACGGTATGATGTTGAAAGACCCGAAACCCATAATGAACCTCGGCTTGAAACTTTTCCGATGATGTGTGCTAAGTCTTCAGATAAATGTATTTTACGAAAATATAAATCACCCCGATTGAGCGTGGACTTTGTTTCATCTGGACGTATTACAAGTGCATAGAGTTCATCATTTGAAAACTGTGTAACTGAAAAGTACAAGTCTGTTTCATTGACAGAAACTATCGTATTACACGGATTGTATTTTTTTCAATTTCAGCTGAAATTTTTTGAAGTCGCTATTTAATGGTGTACTCGGACCTCAGAAAGAAACATTCTTTTTCATTCTCTCTCTGTTGTCACAGTTATGTGATTTTAAAAGTATGTATGTATGTATGTATCTATCTATCTATCTATCTATCTATCATTTTTTCATTCTCTCTCTCTGCTGTCACAGTACGTTATTTAAAAAGTATCTATCTATCTATCTATCTATCTATCTATCTATGTATCTATCTATCTATCAATCATTTTTCATTCTCTCTCTGCTGTCATAGTTATGTGATTTAAAAAGTATCTATCTATCTATCTATCTATCTATCTATCTATCTATCTATCATTTTTTCATTCTCTCTCTCTGCTGTCACAGTACGTGATTTAAAAAGTATCTATCTATCTATCTATCTATCTATCTATCTATCTATCTATCTATCTATCAATCATTTTTCATTCTCTCTCTGCTGTCATAGTTATGTGATTTAAAAAGTATCTATCTATCTATCTATCTATCTATCTATCTATCTATCATTTTTCATTCTCTCTCTGCTGTCAGTTATGTGATTTAAAAAGTATCGATCTATCTATCTCTCTATCTATCTATATGTTTGTCTATCTATCTATCCATCATTTTTTCATTCTCTCTCTGCTGTCACAGTTACGTGATTTAAAAAGTATCTATCTATCTATCTATCTATCTATCTATCTATCTATCTATCTATCTATCTATCTATCTACTTGGGTGACCGCTCATAAATAGCAGGTGATATCAGCTTGGATGGGCAATGTTCATATAGTGTCTGGATGAATAATCGTAGAGCCGTGTTCGAATTCCAGTCGATTTCGTTACATTCATTTAAGTATATATACGCTCAATGATGTTACGTCGAACCCTAAGAAATCAGATTGGGGCAGCACGTTAAGGTAATAGAACATTTCTCTCCATGATGTTTGGAAGGCCTACGCCCAATAATATTGCGTTAACCGGCTGAGAAGTAATAGCTAAATTCTTTGCGAATTTCGAAAATTATGGAAAGATAAATCGTAGAGTAAATGACCATGGTTAAATGTCATCGGCAGATATGCCCAATAAACAGAACTAACAAGGTTTCCAAGACACAAAGCAAGAGAAAGAAAAGAACAGGGCCAAAATAATAGTAAGCAAACAGTATATGCAAGACAAAAGTAGGCGAAGCAACAGAAATAAGGAAAGGCAACCGTAATAATTAGTAAACTTTCTTATTTTAAAGCTATTAAACATGGGCTCACCTTTGGACCGTCGTGTAAACCAAATCGACGTGTACCTTTTTTATTGATGTCTTAACAAAATACCCCCCCACACCCAATGAGACGTTCTGGATATGACGAGAAACTATATCGCTATCCTGGATATGACGATAAACTACATCCGGCAGCAAGACCTCTGATCAGGTTTTGAGGATCGTGAAACCACCTCTCAATTTCTGGTGTTTCCAGATCGACCATGACCCGAGGTGGTAGCACCTGTTAGGGCCATAGCTATAGGCAAATTGTTAACCCCCAGCTGGAGTCAAAACATTACATTTTCAAAGATTTATTGTTGATAATATTTTTCCAGAATTTTATTGCTGGTATTATAACCTATTTTTACACTTTCATAATGTTTTGATCCCATTTTGGGGGTTACCTATTTGCTCATAGCTATGACACTAACAGGTGTTAACACCCCGGGTCATGGTGGGCCTGGGAACACCAGCAATTAAGAGGAGGTTCCACGCTCCACAAAACCTACTGATCAGAGGCCTTGCTGCCGGATGTAGTTTATTATCATACCCAGGACACGGATGTAGTTTATCATCATACCCAAAACATCTCATTAGGCGGGTGCGGGATCTTACCCATCTGCAGCGGTGCAGTTGTCGTATTCTGAAGCCCCAGCCGACAGAGCAGCTGCCTTTTTGACTTTCGTTCAAACCAATATTGTTTATGAAAACAAGCGTATTCATCATTAACCTAAAATGTTAAGACTTCTATGTGTTGGTCGTCCACATCGGCGTCGTTATCTTGCCTCCAAGAATTTAATTTCTTCTTTGGTGATCGCTTTCTTTTAATTTGACAAATTCTTTAAATGGAAGAGTCGATAGCATTGGCTGCATTGCAATGTTGCTGGGTGATGAGGTCGATTTTGTGGAGCCTTTTTCTCTTGTCCTTTGACTTCTTCGTTTTTTGCTTCTGGTGGCTTGGAAGTTTTTCGTCCCAATGTTTATAGAACATCGCCAGATGGTACGGTCTTGTGCTTGTGTTTCAAACGATTTAAGTTCAAGTCAAGTAGTTTTCAGTGTTCATTTGAGTTGGTCCTTTAACTTTCGAAGAGGGAAACTTTTCCCTGAAGAGTCATCGCCGAATATGACTTGACCTGGTAAAACAAACCAAACTAAACTAAACTAAAACCCAAATAAGTTTAAAACAAAATAAATAAAATTGAATGATTCTTTAAAGTTGGTTATAAAATATACTATTTAGATAAGAACTAAAATTCCATATGCAAGACGCCATTTTGGATGTGTGACTTGTAAGACGAACTCATAGCATAAGTGCTTATTTGCCAAACTATGTATTCTTTTTTGTGAAAAAAATGTCCATATGTTTCATGCCTTTTCATTAACATTCAACATGCTTTAATTTTCATTACGATCTACGAGCCAAATAGGTTTTCTAATTTAAAAAATAATTAATTTCACAGATGTTCATTTTTGAACATTAATATTTCTTGAATACCTTTTGAAATAGGCGAACGCATTAAGTAGAAGCCACATGAATGGCGCGAATGTTTTTCTGAAGTGGTAGCAGGATTTCGTGTCTAGCCTGGCGACATAAAATTTGTAGTGGTTTCAGAAGTCAACACACAATCATGTTCACCGGCACATACACACGAATGCGTAATACATATACACAACAAAAATCTCTTTCGCAAACAGATGAAAAATTTTATAATCTCTCGTGCATAAGACACAGATATGTGTTAGTACATGTTTAGATTTGATTTTATATCGAATTAAATATGAAAAATATTAAGAAAAATTTGATATTTATAAAGTTACCTTTATTGAATAACGGTTAAGTAATTCAATAAATAAATACGTTGGTCCATTTTTTAAAAAATCAAGGATTTATTTTATAATACAAATATACATATCCTTGTAAATGCATTTATGTCAATGGCAGGTAAGTAGGTACATCAAAAAGTTTAATGCTAAAACAAATTTCGTATTTATAAAGTTACCTTTATTGAATAATGATTAAGTAATTCAATAAATAAATACGTAGGTCCATTTTTTAAAAAATCAAGGATTTATTTTATAATACAAATATTCATATCCTTGTAAATGCATTTATGTCAATGGCAGGTAAGTAGGTACATCAAAAAGTTTAATGCTAAAACAAATTTCGTATTTATAAAGTTACCTTTATTGAATAATGATTAAGTAATTCAATAAATAAATACGTAGGTCCATTTTTTAAAAAATCAAGGATTTATTTTATAATACAAATATTCATATCCTTGTAAATGCATTTATGTCAATGGCAGGTAAGTAGGTACATCAAAAAGTTTAATGCTAAAACAAATTTCGTATTTATAAAGTTACCTTTATTGAATAATGATTAAGTAATTCAATAAATAAATACGTAGGTCCATTTTTTAAAAAATCAAGGATTTATTTTATAATACAAATATTCATATCCTTGTAAATGCATTTATGTCAATGGCAGGTAAGTAGGTACATCAAAAAGTTTAATGCTAAAACAAATTTCGTATTTATAAAGTTACCTTTATTGAATAATGATTAAGTAATTCAATAAATAAATACGTAGGTCCATTTTTTAAAACATCAAGGATTTATTTTATAATACAAATATTCATATCCTTGTAAATGCATTTATGTCAATGGCAGGTAAGTAGGTACATCAAAAAGTTTAATGCTAAAACAAATTTCGTATTTATAAAGTTACCTTTATTGAATAATGATTAAGTAATTCAATAAATAAATACGTAGGTCCATTTTTAAAAAAATCAAGGATTTATTTTATAATACAAATATTCATATCCTTGTAAATGCATTTATGTCAATGGCAGGTAAGTAGGTACATCAAAAAGTTTAATGCTAAAACAAATTTCGTATTTATAAAGTTACCTTTATTGAATAATGATTAAGTAATTCAATAAATAAATACGTAGGTCCATTTTTTAAAAAATCAAGGATTTATTTTATAATACAAATATTCATATCCTTGTAAATGCATTTATGTCAATGGCAGGTAAGTAGGTACATCAAAAAGTTTAATGCTAAAACAAATTTCGTATTTATAAAGTTACCTTTATTGAATAATGATTAAGTAATTCAATAAATAAATACGTAGGTCCATTTTTTAAAACATCAAGGATTTATTTTATAATACAAATATTCATATCCTTGTAAATGCATTTATGTCAATGGCAGGTAAGTAGGTACATCAAAAAGTTTAATGCTAAAACAAATTTCGTATTTATAAAGTTACCTTTATTGAATAATGATTAAGTAATTCAATAAATAAATACGTAGGTCCATTTTTAAAAAAATCAAGGATTTATTTTATAATACAAATATTCATATCCTTGTAAATGCATTTATGTCAATGGCAGGTAAGTAGGTACATCAAAAAGTTTAATGCTAAAACAAATTTCGTATTTATAAAGTTACCTTTATTGAATAACGGTTAAGTAATTCAATAAATAAATACGTAGGTCCATTTTTAAAAAAATCAAGGATTTATTTTATAATACAAATATTCATATCCTTGTAAATGCATTTATGTCAATGGCAGGTAAGTAGGTACATCAAAAAGTTTAATGCTAAAACAAATTTCGTATTTATAAAGTTACCTTTATTGAATAATGATTAAGTAATTCAATAAATAAATACGTAGGTCCATTTTTTAAAAAATCAAGGATTTATTTTATAATACAAATATTCATATCCTTGTAAATGCATTTATGTCAATGGCAGGTAAGTAGGTACATCAAAAAGTTTAATGCTAAAACAAATTTTGTATTTATAAAGTTACCTTTATTGAATAATGATTAAGTAATTCAATAAATAAATACGTAGGTCCATTTTTTAAAAAATCAAGGATTTATTTTATAATACAAATATTCATATCCTTGTAAATGCATTTATGTCAATGGCAGGTAAGTAGGTAAGTTTAATGCTAAAACAAATGCCTTTATTTTTCTCCAGAAATATTTGTTTTTTTTTTATATTTGTTGTAGGTAGATTTAAATGCAATGTAAATCCCTATCTACTGTCATCCTAAATATATTGATTACATATATATATATATATATATATTATCATCCACGTACAGACTGTTTCGCTGTATCACAGATCATCAGAGTGGCTAAACGTACGGTTGCCTCTAGCTAGGATCGAAACCCGACTGAAGTGGAAATTCTACCACTAAGCCGGGATGCAGGTGAATTATAGCGTATTTATTTTCACATATAGATAAACACACAGTGACTGAAAGTGACTCAATTCTATATATATATATATATATATATATACAGAGAGAGAGAGAGAGAGATAGATAGAGGGAGAGAGAGAGAGAGAGATAGAGGGAGAGAGAAAGAGGGAAAGAGAGAATAGAACAGATAGAGGCAGATGAAGATGCGAAATATATTTAAAAAGAAATGGAGATTTGACGAACCAAGAAATTAAGCGACTATATCTCTCATGAATGTTTGAGCAAAAGGTTTTGTGAAAAGACATAAACCCACTTCTTTGTGTGCCCTGTCCTCACATCGGATATCTTGTCCGAAATCTGTCTTTTTGCCACGTCACATATGGAATTCACACAATATATATATATATATATATATATATATATATATATATATATATATATATATATATATATTAGGGAAAAAACTATGAAAAATTTAAAAAAAATGTCCGCTGAAGTCATAAAGGACAAAACGCGTCAGGCGATTTTTTTTACATCTTGTCACAGTTTTTCCCTAAAATTGTTCTTGATATATAAAAACTGATACACCATATATATATATAAGAGATTATAATAAAAACATGTTGAAATCGCTACACAAAATCTTTCATATTTCAATTTGATTTTACTTCTTCCGACGATGGTAAGTATATATATATATATATATATATATATATATATATATATATATATAATTCACTGTTATATATATATATATATATATATATATATATATATATATATATATATATATATATATATATATATATATATATATATATATTATATATATATATATATATTTAAAAAAAACGAAATAAATTTATTTGAACAAAGTTTGAATAATGTATTTATAAACAATATGTGTTATTTTTTTGTTATCCTCTGCCAGCCGCAATAATGGAGGAAGCAATGCCTCGCACCATCTCCAGTGAGACACGCTGCAAGAGCCACCCCGTTTCGCGAGGCTCCTCCCTCAATCGATTGATTATAATCATATAATTGATTATATTGATTATATTGAGTTAGGTCTGCTGCTACAAAAATTGGTTGACCGGATCGTGCTAGAAAGTTTGTTTTGTTTTTTTGTTTTTTTCTCGCCGCTATCTTAAACATTTATATGTCCACAAAGTG
Source organism: Acanthosepion esculentum (assembly GCA_964036315.1). Classification (NCBI taxonomy): domain Eukaryota; kingdom Metazoa; phylum Mollusca; class Cephalopoda; order Sepiida; family Sepiidae; genus Acanthosepion; species Acanthosepion esculentum. Next base: position 8,244,903 of record OZ038512.1, read on the forward strand.
TCCTTGCCTCAAATATTGGCACATCAGGTCTCGTGTTCCTGCTATAAATTTAGAAAACCTTGATATAATACAAAGAAGAATCTGCAATATTATTAGTCCTGTCCTGGCCTGTCATCTCGGCTTTGGTCTCGTTTCCCCCGCCGTAACGTGTCATCCCTGTACAATGTCTATAAATATTTTCATGGTAATTATTCTTGTAGTATCGTATGCAAATAAGATAGACAAGTATAAATAGAGAACAACTGGCGAACATAGGTTGGTGGGGGGGCGACGCTTAGCAAACACGGTTGCTATTCTGAACACGGAAAACTATACTACGACTACTATTACGCAGAGAGATGTGCAAAACATAGCAGTTTTGATTACCTTTCCACTATCGAATGTAGACTTTATGAAATTAAGCGCTGTAATTATACTGGCGCCAAGATCGCATCAAATTGCAATTGAGCTGGCTAAATGTATCCGTAAGTTCTATGCTAAGAGTTTCTTTTCTCGCACTTCTCGCTTGTAGAAACTCCCTTCCGGCTCCATGCTCCCCAGTCAACTTTAACCTTCAAAAATTTAAATGCAATGTCAATCGCTATCTACTCTGCTGCTGATTACTCTTTTCTCTTCCTACTCATTATTAATGTTTCTGTTCCTAACTCTTCCACACCCCGTAACCACTTCTGTCTTAGTGGCTTTATAGCCTTGCATGGAGTGATACCGTTTTAAAAAAAGATTAAATCGTTCGTATTCGAATGTTTGAAAACGTATTTATTTTTCAACATAATGTCTATTCACGTTAATGCACTTAAATCAGTGATAATAATACGCTGTGTATTTTCTCTTTTGGTTTTCGATTTTTAAACAACGTAGTATATTATTTATTTTTTATTTATCAGTGATAATTATACAGATACATAAAATATATTCATATAAAATGTATGCTGTCTTCAGTATATATATATATATATATATATATATATATATATATATATATATATATATATATTATGTCATTCACAGACAGTACTGTTTCGCTGTATCACAGCTCTTCAGTGCGACTAGACTTCCGAATGCCTCAAGCCAGGATTGAAACACAACTAATTTGGTGTCAGCCAATGCTATCTACACTCGGTAGAGTTACACAACTAAATCTAGCGTATTGTTTTTACAAATGTAAATCAGCCAAAGTGATCCATTCATTTTACTGAAGAGCTTTGCATTAGTGCAGGTGGCTGTTGTTTATAGAATTAGCTTATCACTCAACAGTGCTCAATTGAAATAGTAAACCTCGTTGTTTAGTTTGCAAACACTTAATAATCGATAGTGTATTTTCTGTACCCAACACCAATATCAAGATACACCCACCTCGCCTCACCTGTGATAGCCATAACATAATCTACTATTTATTCTACACAATATGTCCCAATAGTGGATATATTGGTGAATCTGGAAACAATTTCAGATTTCGCTTCAACAACCATAAACTAACCATACGTCAAAACAATCTTTATTCCCCCATAGCTGAACTTTTTAATCAATCAGGACACTCATTAGAAAACAGTAAATGTACATTCAATTTTTTGAAGAGAAGATTTAAAGAAGGGTTTCAGTTTCTCACTGAAGCCCTTCTTTAAATCTTCTCTCTGTTAAATTTTAATGCCCCCTCCACATTTGGACCTCCCTGCCCCTTTCTCGTCTGTTACCCCTCTATATAGATCTCATAACAAACTCCCGAGGGGATGCTTCCTTGAAAAATACAATCTTGTTCTCTTCAAGTACAGGGTCACCTTCTTAATCCGTCCTTTACTACAATCTCGCTCAGTAGCCCTCTACCACGAGTGGCTCTTGTGCCTTTATTGTTTAGACTAACAGTGTAAATGCAAAAGCCTTAATTTCGTTTGTGTTGCCTGTTTGTTACTTTCACTAAGATCACGTGTCTTTCCAACATTATCAAGCCCACGGATTGAACTTATAACTTGTAAGGAACGAGATATCTGTTAATCCAGCGGGCGATTTTGTTTTTTGCTTCATATAGATTTTTTCCTTTAAAAGTGCATCAAATTAAAATCATGTAACTTCAGCTTAGCAAATATTTACTTTATTTTTTCTTTACCTCACAATATCCCCTAATTCATTAGGGTTATAGGGACAACTTATGTACTGCCGCCATGTCGATGTAGGTGGGTTTAAATTGGGATAGTCTGACGGACACCATTACGACCACGTTTGTCCTGAATTAAGATTTTCCCTTCTTTTTAACTGTTTGGCATTTAATGCTAAATTTCGCTACATATAGCCCGTTGGCCCAAATGGACCGTGGCAAATTTCAGGTGCGTCACAAAATAATTATAATAATTCTATGTAAATTGGAAACATTTTTTTTTACACTATAATCATTTCTAGGTTCAAAGTGAGCCATGAACTAAAAAAAAAGGTTTGGAACTTCTGATCAAAGACCAGTCAACTCTGCTTTTTAACCCATAGCTTGTGAGAGAAAAAATATATTCATATATTTGCAAAAGGTATTTTTGTGGAAAGCGAACTTAACGAACCCGAGCGGAAATCGAACTCGGTTCATCGATTTCACTTATCGAGCCGTAAACCTTTCAGCCTCATTTTCATTGTCATTTTTGTATTTTTTAAAATTAAATTTTAATTAATTTCTTAAATATTTTTCTCTGCAGTTCTGCTTATTTTTCATTTTTTTCTTTAATTTTATATGTAATTGCATACTTATCCTAAATTGTTATTGCACTTCTCATTTTTATTAGCCTTGAACCTAACTTCCCTTAACATTATAAATTACACTTCATTTCCTTTTATTTCCACCTAGGGCAATAGGGTTAATTCAGCAATGAACTTTAACCCATTGCTAGCGCGAGAGGTGATATATTCAAGTCACTCCGAAAAATAATTGTTCGAAAGTGAACAAATGGAGCTCTGACAAAATTCGAACTCAGATCGTTGATTTCACTTTCGGAAACGTTACGCTAACGGTTCATCTTCACTTGCAGTGATATATTTTTTTAAATTAAATTTTCCTCGTCTGTTTTGATTATTGCTCTTATTTTTTGTCTTTTTTTATTATATTTTATAATTCCATACTTATCCGAAATTGGAGTGTGGGTACGCTCTTTTTTATTAGCCTTAAGCCAGACTTTAGTTAACTTGATAAATATAACCTCATTTCCTTTGATTACCCATTCCTCATCTCAGTATTATTGGATGCTTGTGTTTTTCGATAATCGATCCTTTCGCTTCTACCTGCACGTATGACCTTGAACATCGTTCTTGCCATCTCTAGGAGACTAATTTGATTTTCCCTTTCCAAATTACCCTCTTCATTCGATAATTCGAACCTTTATCCTTAATCCAATCGTTTATCCTTTATCTTGATTATATTTCCCTATTTAATCATCGCTAATTCCGTTAATTCCGCACGCCTATTGACTGCCTTTAGTTTCTCCTTTTACGGAACGCCCCCCCCCCTTCAGGAAACAGACGATCACTGCTCTCCACAAATTCCGATATCGTGTGGATTTTAACAGTTTTCTTCCTTTGCTATCCATTCACAAAAGCTCGTCAGATAAGTGGTTTGCTGCTTTCCCCTATCATTCTTGCACTTAATATACCGCGTGAGGCTTACGTTTTGCAAGTTCTCTTTACTTATCATGTGTCCCAGGAATTTCAGCTGGCGTTTCCTTATTCTGAGTATGTGTTCTTCCTGTTGCCATTTTATTTAAGACGTCTTTCTTTCTGACTCATCCCGTCCAGGGAATTTACATTACACTTCAACAGAACCGATTCTCAATTGCTTCCAGTTTTATACACATTCATTGGGAGATTGTCCAGCATTCACTGCCGTATAAGCGTATGGATATCACATAGAAGTCCAGCACTATTTTCTTTGTTTCTAACAATATTTTTCTGTTTTTCAAGACTTTGATTCCGCATAGAAAATGAGTTCAGCAGATATACAAAAAGAAGGAGCCGTACGGCAAGCATGTGCCTTCTCACCGGACATTCAACCAATACAGAGAGGCGATTCTGAGAGAATTGGAAATCCTCCCGGGATTTATTATTGGCGGTCACAGTCTTAACAACATAAGATACGCAGATGACACAGTACTAATAGCAGACACGGAAAAGAAATTAAAAACCTTCTACAGAAGGTAGTGAAGGAGAGCGAGAAGAAAGGGCTACGCATAAAGTACAAGAAGGTACTGCATCGTCATCAGTAAAAGGATGAGATGGAAATGCGATTTACAGCAGGACACTAAAATCAAGCAGGTGCGGAAATTTAAATATCTCAGTAGTGTTCTGACAGAGGACGGTAAGTGTGACGCTGAGATCCGAAGACATATTGGCATGGCCAGAGACGCATTCTAGGCAGAGTATTACGAAACGGGTGGATTTCTTTGGTAACAAAGAAAAGACTACTGAGCGGTCACGTGACATCTGTCCTTCTTTACCGCAGCGAATTTTGGACGGTCTCCTCAAAGATGAAGAAGAGACTCGACGCAACGGAGGTATGGTTCTACAGAAGGATGTTAAGGATATCATGGATCGAGCGTGTGAGCAGCGATGAGGTTTTGGAGAAGATGCAAATAAAGAGGAAGTTTATCAGGAAACGGCAGCTGAAATTTCTGGGACACGTAATGGGAAAGGAGGGCTTGGAGAATCTGATACTCACAGGTCGAATAGCGGGAAAGAGGGACAAGCGAAAACAATACATGGCATACCTGGCGGGCTTAAGCAAGTCGATGACAGACCATGGCCTGGGGAAATTAGCAACATATTGAGAGCTACAAGAGATAGGAGGAAGTGGAGAACTATGCTCGCCTACGTCCTGAAGGGACACGACGCGTAAAAAGATTAGCATTTAGAATGACTATTTCTCAAGTCAAATATATGTTCATATTTCGGTGTCATATTTTCCATCCTCAGATAAAACGCTTCCCATATATTCAAATATATGCATCTGATTGATGTTTATATCTGCAAATCGTAACTCGCATCTGGAATTTTATTTATAGCTGTCTTCTTTCAGTTGATAGTTAGTACTTTTTTCATGCTTTCTTCTACCAGCCTGTCCAGGAGTTCCTGTTGTTTCCTTTCGTTCAAATCAGTGTCATCTGCGTATTTTATATTAAGATTACGCCCAACGATAATAAATCCTGTTAGGGTCTCCAGTTCCTTTAAGATAGCGTCGCTGTAGAGGTTAAATAAATCTGGGAAGAAGACCCATCCTTGTCTCATACCCCAATCTATTTTTGTATAGTTACTCAATTCATTTTGTAACCGTATGCAGGCTCTTTGATAAAATATAAATTTAATACAATATAAGAAATTTCTGCTTCATTAAACATTCGTTAAGAGAGGGGAATGTCAGCAGGACTTGCTTTCGATTTTCCACGATTTTTAAATTTCACTTTGACTAATATCACGAACATCAGTAACAGCGCAGATTTATTTATTTTTTCTTATATTTACTAAGTTCAGTTTAGTATGGTCTGATAAAAAATATCGAAACCATAAAAAAAACCAAAAAAAAAACTACAGCACATATCAATTCGGCATTTAATCTCCTTCGAAGTAATTCCCTTCTGAAACCGCACATTTTTTTCATTGATGGAAGGATTCCTGGAATTTCTTTTTTGGCAGATAGCGAGCAACTGCCTTGCATCTTCTCGTAGACTGCCTTGACCTTTTGAAATCCTGTTTCTTCCAACAACAAAAAATGATTCTTGCAAAGAAAAAATCGCAAAGGACGAGATCTGGGTACAATGGCGGTTGTCGGACCTAAGGAATGTTGTTCTTTGCCAAATACTTATGCAAAAAGCCATTTTCCCCGATGGAATCTTTGTGGTCTGGTGAGATGAACACACTCTGCGCATTATCCTTCCAAGCAATGCTATAACCATAGAAAGATATCGAGAACGTCATAAATTGCGATGACAATCATAATCCTAACTCTTAAAATCCCGAATTTATAAAATCCCGAAAGGTCAGAATCACGAAATTTTAAATACTGAACGATCAGAATCCCGAAAAATAGTCTTTAGGAGAAATGGAAATACATTTATTTCTAAACATTTACAAAATAGCCTTTAAATTCTGTTTATACAGTGAGGTGAAACAAGTATTTGGACAGTAAAAAAATGTATTTAGAATCATATATAGAAAAAGAAACATTGTCTAAAGCTCACAATATATTCGTAAACAATTATAAATGCAAATAAACAGCAAAAATAAATTATTTGACACGTATATATATTTTATATACAAATTATTAAAACAGGTAGTGAAAAAAGTATTTGGACATAATATAAATTATGCTTTAAATGTGTTTAATATTTACTTGGTCCTCCTTCATTTGCAACCACAGCTCTCAGTCTGTTCCTGTAGCTCTCTACAAGCGCCTGGCATGATTTGGTGGGATTTTAGCCCACTCTTCTTCTGTAAAAACTTTCAGTTCACTGAGGTTCTTTGCTCGACTTTCACGAATCTGATTCTTCAGTGTTCTCCAAAGATTCTCTATTGGATTCATGTCCGGCGATTGGCTGGGCAATGTCAACACGTTGATGTTATTGTTTTGAAGCCATGCACGTGTTGCTTTGGCTGTATGTTTCACATCATTGTCCTGTTGAAAAACCCAATCTGGTCCAAGTTCTAATTTCTCAACTGATGACTGCAAGCAATCTTCTAAAATCTGAATATATTTGGCTGCATTCATTGTGCCCTCAGTTGTCCCGTACCCTTATATGCAAAGCATCCCCAAACCATAATGCTACCGCCTCCGTGCTTCACAGTGGGGGTGGTGTTCTTTTGATTGAAGGCTGTTCCGTCCTTTCTCCAAACATGGGTAGCATCGTTGTGGCCATAAAGTTTAATCTTGCTTTCATCAGACCATAAAATTTGCTTATAATAGTCATCATGCTTTTGTAAATTAGTTTTGGCAAATTCAAGTCGGGATTTTAAATGACATTTTTTTTAGCAATGGGGTTTTGCGAGGAGAACGAGATTTTAATTGTTGTCGGTGAAGTTCAGAACTTATGGTCCTCTTGCATACGTGAGTTCCTGCATTGCCGAGATCTTTTTGAAGTTCTCTCCGAGTCACAAAAGGGTCATTTTTACACACTGTACTATTTTCCGTGAACATTTTTGTGATGTTTTGCGCAGTGCACCTGTTCTTGGCATATTTTCATGAGTACCGAAGGCTTTCCATTTCTTAATTATGTACCCAACAGTGCTCACAGGTATACATAGGTCTTTAGAAATCTTACGATAGCTTTTTTTTCTTTATGTGCAGAAATAATTCGATCTTTAAGATCTTTCGACAGCTCTCTTTGCTTTGGCATCCTGCAGTACTGTTAGTGCGACGTCTTGGGATAAACTGACCATCAAGATAGCTAACACCTATAAGTAATGCACGTTCTAGACTATTCCATAAAATTCTAAGACATTCGAGCATGAAATATACTCAAAACATTAATTTTAAACATAATTTCGGAACTGTCGAAATACTTTTTTCACTACCAGTTTTAATAATTTGTATATAATATATATATACGTGTCAGATAATTTATTTTTGCTGTTTATTTGCATTTATAATTGTTTTACGAATATATTGTGAGCTTTAGACAATGCTTTTCTTTCAATCTAATGATTCTAAATTCATTTTTTTACAGTCCAAATACTTGTTTCACCTCACTGTACATTTGAAACATACAAAATTCAATAAAAAATATAAAACCAGATTATGGCATAGGCAATGAGAAAATTTAGTACGCAATACTCATGCATGCGTTTATTGTATTATTGGAGTGTTTCAAAGAGAGGGGCATCTTGTAGAAAACGAACGTAAATGCATTCTCCGAGGAGAGTTTTGTCCAAAAAGGAAAAAAAATGTGTTCTATTTTGATGAAAAGCTTAAAAATATACTTAACGATCGTGAAAACCGACCAGATCATATGGACTATCTTAGGATTCTTGCTCATAATCTTTCATTATAAATTATTCTTTTTTTATTTTTTTAATGAAATTTAAATGTTTTAAATGTATAAACATTGATTAAATGGTATTTTTAAATGTTTAGAAACAAAGGTATTACCATTTGTTTTCAATTTCTTGGTTTGGTTAGGTCTGGTTTGTTTTGTTTTACAGCATGTCAACCTCAATGGGTTATTTAATCCCGACAAGATTTTTATTGCTGGTAACAATTTTTTCAAAAATGTATTGCAGTAGATTTCTTTCCAGGAATCTATTGTTGGTAATATCTTTTCTTCCAAAAATATATTGCTGTCAATATTTTTCCCTTCAAAAATGTATTGCAGGTAATAATGTATTGCAGGTAATAATGTATTGCAGGTAATAAATTTTACAAACATATATATCTGGTACTAAAACCTATTTTTACAATTTCATGTTTTGACCCCGGTTTGGGGGTCAACTATTTTCCCATAGCTAGGACTATAGCAGGTGCTACCACCCGGGTCAGGATGAACCTAGGAACACCCACAATTAAGAGGTAGTTCCACGCACTTCAAAACCTCCAGATCATAAGCCTTACTGTCGGATTTAGTTTATCGTCATACCCAGGACGTGTTTTCAATTTCTGCCAATGATTATTTTTCGGGATTCTAACATTTCGGGATTTAAAATCTCAGGATTTCGACATCGGGATTTTTAAAATTCGCGATATTGTTAAAAAATCAATCTATTTTTTACCTCTTTCATTATAAAATTTGCCCCGATATTTTTGATTAGACGTTTTATACGATCGCAGTAACACTGACTGTGCAAGTCATCGTATATTTTTCTTTTTCCTCTTAGCTTGAGGACATGATCTTGCTCTCCCACGTGTCGCTGTCGCTATTTCTGTGTCAAATTTTCAAATGAAATAAAATCCAAAGTTATGCCATTTCAGACATTGACGTCTATTGACGCAAAATGTACAGCAATACATTTTATCTCCAGTTGAAAGTATACAATTTCGTTTAAAATATATTTACACCCTTGTGCAAATTAATTGCAACAACACATTTAGTTTCCTTTCTTTCACCATTCGGTCACTATACGGTCAGTTTTAGACCCAATGGAATGACAGGCTGTAGTCGACTTCTATCTTTTTCGAGGATTAGGTCATTTGCAGTGGTATGCAGTAATATGGATCTATTTTTGGGGTGTAAGATGAAAATATTACGTCATCCGTGATAGCAACAGATTTCCATCACGCACAGACACTATTGTCTCGACTATCGATTAGTTGTTTTACGGCCACTGACTGTGATGGATCCAAAGAAGCGTACGAAAATTGTAACGCTGTTAGAACACAATCGCAAGCCTTACCAGTGAGTAATTCAAAGTACTATAAACTGTGCTGGAAATATTCCTGATTTAAAACCAATCGAGAATCTGTGGTCAATCTGCAAGAAAGGATTTCGTGGAATGGACATACGAAGTACTAACATGCGCACTGGGCCATTTTTCTTTGAAAAAAAAAACGAAAAAAGTAAATAACTATGGAATTATTAGCTTTTGTTGCAATTAATTTGCACACGGGTGTAGTTGAAGGTATACGATTGTGTTCAAAATACTTAGATTTCGGTATTAAATAACCCATAGAGGTGTTGATATGCCACTAAAGAAAATCAACCAAACCAACATGAAAGAACTCTTTCATGTCATGAATCCATATAATATCCTGCAATTTCTTAAATCAAACAATATTCCAAAATATAACTTCAACAAACCTACCACATCAAACACACATATCACCGCCTCTAGTAATTATGTCCTCACAAACATCTATATGCACAAAAGCTGAGTATCATCTACCATGTATTCAATTGTGAAAGCAGAATAACATATATTCTAATTACTTCAAATCTCCGGAGAAAATCAAATTTCGGTATTAAATAAATTCCACCAACCAAACAACGGAACCAATTTAGATAAATTTCCATCAATAGCAAAGCCAGGGATTGAACTTGAAACTTCAATACATGAAATCATTTGTCCCTTGGAATGATTAATTATTAATATTTGTTTCTGAGTATGACTGTTCGCTAGAGTGTCTAGTCAATCCCTGTTGCAGACGCCTGCCCAGACAGATAGACAGTCCTTGTGTCTTATACTAAAACTGTACTGAGTTATAGTTTCTGGGAGAGAGAGTGTATCAACTGACATGATCAACAGATTCAACAACACCAGTGGGATCAAAACCTGAGACTTCGTGCTGGTGCAACCTAAGATGGCTTCGTAACAGGCTTGACCAATTTTATTCACAAGGCTAGAATCAACGCGTGTTATGCTGTTCATGTAGTGCCGTATGATGGGGTTGCGACTGAAGGGCAGGTCATTAACACCAAGAAGTTAACTTCCTTACAGATCGACAATGATGAGATTCGAACCCGGGTATCTTGGTCTGAAACCAAACTTTCTAAACACTCGGCCAGTTGTTATATTAAAGCTTTAGTTAAAATATATCTTAATACCCGAAAGTTGTGATTTCAATGACATCGTCTCGTAATCCATTGGCAATAATAATGTTAATATTAGCTGTTTCCTTATAAGGAAACATTTGGTATTCATTGATCGATCACCAAGTGCTTATTTCGGTTGAAATTTATAAAATATTTAATTTAAAATATTTTTTCAGGCAAATTAATAAAGTAGGGTAAAGATATCTATTGGAAATAATAAGTAACCTTGATATATTTAGGAGGGATATTAGAATAATTAAGAACCTACAATACCTGCATACGGATAGAAAATGAGAAGTCCTACCTACATATACTTTTGAATTCAGAGTTATTTTCTCCTAGACTGCTCGCCCCCCAAGTCTATAGAACCCTGTCTGTCCTGGTATGTGCCCATAGAAGAAGGACACGGCAACCGTTGCACTATTCTGCCTTGAACTTTAATTACAACAGAAATATTTTCTTGTTGTTGAAATGCAGATAGCAGACACAGAAAGAAAAGTATATCAACTCACACAGAAGGTTGTGAAGGAAAGCGAGAAGAAAGGATTAAACATCAAGGTTAAAATGAATAATAGTTGACAATAATTCATCTGAGATAAAATGACGTACCAGTTAAAATGAATAATAATTGGCAATAATTCATCTGAGATAAAATAAGGTACCAGTTAAAATGAATAATAATTGACAATGATTCATCTGAGATAAAATGAGTTACCAGTTAAAATGAATAATAATTGACAATGATTCATCTGAGATAAAATGAGGTACCAGTTAAAATGAATAATAATTGACAATGATTCATCTGTGATAAAATGAGGTACCAGTTAAAATGAATAATAATTTTACAATGATTCATCTGAGATAAAATGAGGTACCAGTTAAAATGAATAATAATTGACAATGATTCATCTGAGATAAAATGAGGTACCAGTTAAAATGAATAATAATTGACAATGATTCATCTGTGATAAAATGAGGTACCAGTTAAAATGAATAATAATTGACAATGATTCATCTGAGATAAAATGAGGTACCAGTTAAAATGAATAATAATTGACAATGATTCATCTGTGATAAAATGAGGTACCAGTTAAAATGAATAATAATTGACAATGATTCATCTGAGATAAAATGAGGTACCAGTTAAAATGAACAATAATTGACAATGATTCATCTGAGATAAAATGAGGTACCAGTTAAAATGAATAATAATTGACAATGATTCATCTGAGATAAAATGAGGTACCAGTTAAAATGAATAATAATTGACAATGATTCATCTGAGATAAAATGAGGTACCAGTTAAAATGAATAATAATTGACAATGATTCATCTGAGATAAAATGAGGTACCAGTTAAAATGAATAATAATTGACAATGATTCATCTGAGATAAAATGAGGTACCAGTTAAAATGAATAATAATTGACAATGATTCATCTGAGATAAAATGAGGTACCAGTTAAAATGAATAATAATTGACAATGATTCATCTGAGATAAAATGAGGTACCAGTTAAAATGAATAATAATTGACAATGATTCATCTGAGATAAAATGAGTTACCAGTTAAAATGAATAATAATTGACAATGATTCATCTGTGATAAAATGAGGTACCAGTTAAAATGAATAATAATTGACAATGATTCATCTGAGATAAAATAAGGTACCAGTTAAAATGAATAATAATTGACAATGATTCATCGATGATAAGCAAAGAGCGATTTGCAAATCGGAGATACTAAAATCAAATAAGTGTGGAAATTTAAATATCTGGCAAGGGTTTTAGCACAGGATGCAGAAGATGATATTGAAATCCGAAGGCGTATTGGGATAGCCAAAGTGCCTTTCATAAGCTAAGCTAAGTATTAAGAAATAGAAAATGCCACTAGAAACAAGGACAAGTGAACTAAACTGCTATGTGATATCTGCCATCCTGTACCTCAGTGAGTGCTGATTAAAAAACAAACAAACAAACAAAAAAACAAGCAAACTTTAGCTAGCAGAAAAACTACGAGGTATGGTTAAAATATTTCTTAAACGGAGTATATAGAAACATTATTTTGTGATGTTCCTATTCGGATTATTTCTTAACAATCTTTTCAGCCAAAATAAGATAATAAATCCGGTAAGGCGCAAGTAGTTACTGAATTAGAAAAAATATAAGAAAAAGAAAAAAGACATTATTAAGTAGAGAGAATAATAAAAGAACAGGAATTAGGAAGACAAAAGATATTGATTGACATTACATTTAAATGCTTTGAAGATCAAACTTAAGTGCAAAGCATGAAGCCTGAAGCGAGTTCCACAAGCGAGAAGTGCGATAGAAGAAACTGTTAGCTTAGAACTTACGATTACATCTATCAATTGGAAAATGATGAGACCTAACAACAAACATATTACTGCAGTTAAATTCGTAAACTCGAGGAGGCAAATGTCACCAGAAAATCACCATGTGATAGCAATATTCAGAGAACTTTTAATCAGATTTTTAAACGATACACAAATTACAAATCCTTTTTGTTTAGTTCTGTTTGGTCAAAAAATAATTGTAAAAACCATTTGAGAGTTCAGATGAAACGGTACAGAATTTGGGACAAATAACTTGAAGGAAATGCGAGCAAAAACAATTAATATTTGACAATGATTCATCTGAGATAAAATAAGGTACCAGTTAAAATGAATAATAATTGACAATAATTCATCTGAGATAAAATGACGAACCAGTTAAAATGAATAATAATTGACAATAATTCATCGTAGATAAAATGACGTACCAGTTAAATGAATAATAGTTGACAATGATTCATCGTAGATAAAATGAGGAACCAGTCAAAACGAATAATAATTGACAATGATTCATCTGAGATAAAATGACGTACCACTTAAAATGAATAATAATTGACAATGATTCATCTGAGATAAAATGACGTACCAGTTAAAATGAATAATAATTCACAATGATTCATCGATGATAAGCAATATTAAAAGGACAATTTCATGGAAAATAAAGAAGGGTGAGCTAAATTACTTTGTAATATCAAACCTTCCATATGATAGTTGGCATTGGAATGTTACCCTCATGAATGACGTAAAGACGGTGTGGTTCCACAGAAAGCTGCTGAGAATAGCAGGGAGAGAGGCTTGTGAAAAATAATAAAATTTTAAGTAGAATAAAAACGAAAACTACGCTTATACATCGAATAAAAAAGTTACAGCATTCTGGGAGACACAGGCTGAGGAAAGGGACCTTGAAGGATTTTACATTTACAAATATATTTAATACAATAGGTGAAGATAGAAACAGCGTATTACTTACCCAACGTGCTTGTGTGAATATTTGGCAGACTTACAAGAAGATTACAGGTTTAAATAATGCTTAGAAGTACAAAGGATAGGAGGTTGTGGAGAGCAATGAACTCCCGTGTTTTTAAGGGACGCAGCTAAGAAAAGAAGCAAGGTAACATGTTTTCTCATGGCGTTTAATTTAAAATCATCGAAAATAAAACATTGAAAGGATTTTTGTTTTTTTCATCAAGTATATGAAGAGAAGAAAATTCCGCACTTGACAGACAGACTTACAGTCAGAGACAGACAGACAAACTGAAAGAAAGAAAGAAGTAGAAAATAAATCAATTCCTCCTTTATAAGCCGTAGAAACATTTCGCTTTGTGAATCTGAGTGCTAGGAAAAATCCCATCGGAATTATGTTCGAAGTACTGACGACTAAAATGAATATATATATATATATATATATATATATATATATATATATATATATATATATATATATATATATATATATATATATATATATATATTTCAGACATATATATGTAGTGAAAATTTGTTATCTCTCTACGTTAATGTGCAAGAGATTTAATATGAATTCTACTTTCTCAATATTAACTGCTTTACTATATATATATATATATATATATATATATATATATATATATATATATATATATATATATATATATATATATATATGCTGTGAGCACTTCATGTTTGGCTTTCAGAGCGTGGTCGAAAGCCCCAACACACGAAATAGACAGTTCAATATAAACAAATAGACAGCCCTTATTTGAAAAAACAAAATAGAAAATGGACCAATGGAAAAGACACTCAAGTTAAAAGATTGAGAAAAAAAGTAATGTGGGCAGATTTAAAATGTCAAACACTGAATTTTATACTGCATGATGGGTAGTTGAAAAAACAACATACCTTCACCAACTGACTGCATAACCATACACACACGCACGCACAGACACAGACACATATATACGTGTGCGGGTGGTGTAATTTTTGATCTAGACTCGATGAATTATTAAGAGAACTTATAAAATCTCAAATATTCGATAATATATATATATATATATATATATATATATATATATATATATATATATATATATATATATTAATTTGGAGATTTTTTTAATATTTAAGTGGACAGTATGTTTGTTATGCTGTCTTCGATGTTTCATGGTTTCGTGGTCAGAACGGAGCTAGACAATTCTGCAGAATTTTTTTTTTTTTAAGCGTATCACCCCAAGCAAGGCTGGAGGCCACTATCACGCAAGGGGTTAAAGAAGGGTTGGTGGAAGAGCAGATAGTAGTGGTAAAGGAGAGGATGTGGAGAAGGAGAAAGACAGTGGGTCGATCAAGGCAAGGGGGTTACAGAAGATTTGGAGCGAGAGCAGATAGGAATGAAAAATGAAAGGATGTGGAGAAGGGAAGTGGATAGATCAAGGCAACTGGAGATGTCGATTAACGCTACACTTAAAACGTTCGAGATTGTATTTGTTAGGGAAACAGTAATAGGGAAGGGAGTTCCATAGGCGAGATGAGCGAGACATGAAGCTATTGGAGTAGAAGAGACGTCTACATCTAACAGTTTCCACGGTGTAGGGGTGGGAGCGGGGGCCAGCCTCGTGGGACGTTTAAATTCACGAGGCCTAGGGACAAGCGAAAGCAGGTCCTCGGAGCAATTACCGTGAAAGTACTTGTAAAAAAGGCAGAGCGAGGCAACATCGCGTCTGTGAGAGAGCGACTGCAGACGAGATGACAGATCAGGGCCAATCACGTTGCCTATCCGTCTCTGGATCTTATCAAGAACACTGAATTTATTAAGAGTAATTCGGCATTGGCTAACCAGATGGTTCTCTACGACTGAATGGTTAACAGCACGCCACTTCTTTTTCTTCTTAAATTTAAACAGCTATAGCACATTTATCTCATCTTTTAAAATTAATACACGGAATGTTATTCTTGAGTATGAACCGATTTTTTAAAAATTAGCAGACATATGTGTAATTTATTCAATCATGCCTAAAAGAGAATTTGCTGTCTAAATACACAAATTTTAAACAGCCACACGGATGAGCTGTGATACAGCGAAACAGTCTGTCTGTGGATGACAATATATATGCTCCTGAAAAATTTATTTCGGTTGAGCTCTCTGGGTTTGGGTTTGTAAACAGTGACTATTACGGCTTAATAAAAATAAATACGCTTAAATTCACCTTCATCCCTGCAGTGCCCCAACGGCATAGTGGTAGAATCCTCGACTGATGCCAGTTCAGTCGGGTTTCGATCCTAGTTAGAGGCAACCGGACTTCTAATAAAGATTTATGAGCTGCGAAACAGTCTCTCTGTGGATGACTATATATATGTATATTTCAAAGGCCTTGAACTGTGTTTTCAAAATAAGATGATTAATTTACGCTTGGAATAATATAATATAAACTAAATTTTACATACGTTACTTAGTCAAATACATAGTCGCCATTGTTTTTAACAACTCTCTCCTATTGTTCTACATGATTTTTGTTGGAAGATGGCTGTGAGGTCGTTGTCGACTGACTTCACAGAATTACATTTTTTGCCATTTAAATTGATCTAAAATGAACATTCGGCAATACAGTGTCGTGTTAGAAAATGCCACCTTTTCGATTTACCAAGACCAGCCTTATTTTTTTTAAACAGAATTCTCTTCCAATTGCGAAATGCTTTTGAGATATCGATTTTGAATCTTTTCGAAATCTTCGATTTATTCTCCACGGTTACAAGAAGAGCATCTTCATCGATGTCGGAATGTTGCCCGTGTTGCGTGGTTGGTCGTTTAGGTTAAAATCACCCTGACAAATCTTTCAAATCACTTTTTGTCAATCTGAAGAGACAGAGCACAACACAAATAAATATTCTTGGTGTATTCCGACACTTACACGTTTCCTCCGGGATTCACAGAGCGTAATATTGCGGGAGTGGGATTGTTTTATCCTCCATCTTGTAAGGCATTCGTTTATGGACATAAGTTCAACATTCAGCAATGTCTTACTCGCTCCTGAACGATGACAGTTTTCAATCTGCAACACACAAGCCATTGGTAACAAAAAAAACGTCAGTCTAAAGTTGCATTCATGTGTTGGAAAATGACACCCGAAGCGTGGTTGGTCGTTTAGGTTAAAATCGCCCTGTCGAAATCTGCCGAACCACTTTTTGACCATCCGAATTACTGTCACACTCTTCCAATAAACATTCTGAATGTTTGTTTTTTTGTCGCAGTTCCGACGCTTACTTCTTGCCGAAATTCCTAGAGACGTAAATACAATTGTTCATTCTTCATCTTTCAGGCAGTCATGTGTGGACAAAATGTTAACATTTAACAAAGTTTGACTCGCAACTAAACGATGCAAAGTTGAAATCTCGAACACACCAGAAATCGATACCAAAACAAACACCCGATTAAAAATGCGGTCATTTTATATTAACAATGAAAATTGGGCACTGACTTTTGCAATGATCTGATATATGAAAACAAAGAGTAAAAAAAAATATATAATAATTGTACTTATCCCTCTCTTTGTTAGATCCTAAGTTTTCACCACCGTTACGGTCTGCTAATAGCTTATAAATAATAGCTCATTCCGTTTTGATCGCGTGGAAAGATTTATCAGAGAAGCAACTTGGTTTCAGTGGAAAAAAGATAGAAGTGTTTAAAGTAGCCTGTTAACGCCTCATAAATAATGGACTATTCCGAACGCAAAAATCATATGAGAGATGCTTCTTGCTTTCAGTTGGAAAAAGCCAAAGAGAATGATAGACGTGTTTAACGTCTGTTCCAGTGAAATTTTAAAAGTCGTCAATTTGAAATCTTTTAATTTGTACCCACTTATTTCTTACAATAACGACCAGCTTTCATGTTCATGATTTTTATTGCAATGTTTTGTTAAAGAATTAAGAGTCATCGGAAATTTAGTGGGTTAAAACTAGTTCATATAGTTCTCTAACGAAATGAATCAATTCTTATTTCTGAGATCTCGCAGTTTATCGCAAAAAGAATTTCTGACGTTATTTGTATTTACAGCTCGAGACTCACAAATCATGAACATGAATTAGATTTCGCACGATATCCTGCAAGATCTCGTTCTTAGAAATACGCCATTTTTTTGTGCAAATGGCATGAAACGGATTGGTCAGGCGTGTATATAACATGCTAAAGATTCGTCAATTTTATTTCTTTCATTTAAATGTTCAGTCTCAACACATTTTACTATGAAAACGGGAAATAAATTCTTGACATATTTATGGACGGGAGAAACTGGCATATCTTCGTGGAAATTTACTTTCTCTTTTAAACATTAAAAAAAGTATGCATGAGCTTAATTATAGATCGATTCCTAAAAATACATTTATATAACGCTTCCTCCCATAGTGTTTATATATATATATATATATATATTCGCAGGATTTTTTAAACTGTCTATAATGTCAGTTTACAGAAGAGTACTGGTTAGTTGCGTAAGGAAAGAGAATATATATATATATATATATATATATATATATATATATATATATATATATATATATAATCTCTTTCCTGAAAGAGAATATATATATATATATAAATAAGTTTAAAAAATCCTGCGAATTTTAAAATTTAAAATTCGCAGATTAAAATGTTCCTTAATTAATGGTATCTTAATTCCAATTGTATGAAAAAATTGCTCTGTTTAATTGAAAATAAACAAAGAGCGCTCTTTGTCAGTCAGTTTTAACATGTATTATATAATTTCAAATTCTATATTGTCTTAATAATAGGACTCGCTTGGATTATACCAACGGATTACTACCTGTACATCCTGTATATATATATATATATATATATATATATATTCACACATAAACACACGCACACGTAGACGGACATACACACACATATGTATACTAGCAGCATGGCCCGGCGTTGGCTGTGCTTGATCCAAAAATCGTACGACTCATACAGCAATCGCTATCACTTGACTTAAAATATTTTTGTCCTTCCTTGCCTTTAAAGGAGTGCCCTTTGCCGTGC
>OZ038512.1:8268736-8278736 GCA_964036315.1 Acanthosepion esculentum
TTCGAATTCCAGTTGTATCCATTATATTTATTTGAGAAGGTATGAATCCTCTTCTTTCCATCTCCCAACTATGGGTAAATAGCAGTACAGACTGGGTTGTATAGACTTGAGTTGCAAACGGTATAGGAGAGAGTTTTACACTGAATTCAAAACTGTATGTAGCCATGGCGTAGCATATACTCCACAGCTACAGATTCGGAGTCGTCGCAGACTTCTGCTACGGCGCTAGTGTCAAACTGTCATGGACTAGCTGTTCCTTCGGATCCATCAGTGACGTGTAGGATGTTGTATGGGTAACATTTTTTCCTACATCCCATCCGAAGCTTGATCCTACCTTACCGAAGATTGGGATCAAATCCATGGTCATAAGGACGGGCTCTTTTATTTTCAATGAGATTCTTTGAATGAAACGCCTAAATGAACATTAACGACATTCAGAACTCAAGTAGCACTCTTGTATACGTTCTATCACGAAAGATGCAAGAAAAAAAAATCGGTTCCTTGCATTGTCCTGTCGTGAATTACATTTAAAATGACTCTGATGAGGATAAAAAATGATGTATTCCTGGCATACTTCGACAGTACCTACCCAATCCAATCTTGCTAGCATTGGCAGATCAATATTTTTTTTTATCTGGATGATGAATCGTTTTCTAGCCTACAACTCCTTTCCTCACAATCGAATTGTTGCTAACCTCTCGCTAATGTAATGGCAGATATTGAGACGAACTACCTTCCTTCATTCCTTTATTCCAGACCTTCACAGTTAGGACGCACAAGGCCACTTCCACAGATTTGTGCCAAATCCATTTCTCTCTTCTCAAATAACTTTCCCTATTCATGCCCACAAATGAAAACCAGTTGCAGGAAAGTTACTGACATTATCCATCAGCACGGGCAATTTTATGTGATAATCGAATAGCCACTTTCCATTCCTTTGTCTCACCAGGCCACTTTCATAAAGGCGATTGCCCCTGAGTGGTTCTGAAGGTGGGTAGAGCCCGACCATGAGGCAACTATTAATTTTCTGTTTAAAACATGAAGTACCTGGCACGTTTGACAAAGTAATGATAATGATAATAAAAAAGTTTGGCCGCATAAAATGTTGCTAGTTCTTTGTGCATTTATAGATAAGATGTTTTTTTTTTGCTCTTCTAGAAAACTTAGGGTTGACCACATTTTTTCACTGAGCAAAGGTATTTGCTTTTAAGTATTTTTCTTTTTTCTTCTTTCATTGTTCGATATTTTTCTCTTAATTAAGGTATTTGGTTTTTGATAAGTTGACTGTAGGTTTCACCAACCTATGTGTTTTTACTTTAATAATAATAATAATAATAATAATAATAATAATAATAATAATAATAATAATAATAATGATAATAATAATACTAAAATGCTGTGTTAGCCCAAAATGCAGATTCTGTGATAAATATCCAGAAACCATTGATCATCTTATATCAGGTTGTACGATATTGGCACCCACTGAATATAAAACCCGGCATGACAGAGTGGGCCAATATCTGCACTGGAAATTTTGCAACTCCTAAGGGAAGGAAACTGAAAGAAACTGGTACGAACACCACCGTGACCCGCTTACGGAGATAGGACCTGTTACAATTCTATGGGACTACACAATACACACTGACAGAACAATCAAAGCCAACCGCCCAGACATTGTTATTAAAGACCACAAACAAAATAAGTGTCTCCTTATTGATATGGCAGACCCTGCAGACTGCAATGTATCTTTGAAGATATTCGAAAAACTGTCAAAATACAAGGACCTTGAAATAGAAATCTCAAAAATGTGGCACATGGAAACATCAACAATTCCTGCTGTAGTTAGAGCCCTTGGACTGGTTGGAAAATATTCCAGTAGAGTGATTGAAGGGATCCCTGGAAGTCCATGCCTCAAAGAGATACAAAAAATTGTTCTGACAAGTACAGCCCACACTTTACAAAGGGCTTTATCTATGTAATTTTTTTTTAAAATTTCATTTATTTATTTATTTTATTTTTTTTGCAGTGGAAAGTGTCATGATGCCATTTCTAACCTTAGGTTCCTGGGCGGGACCCGGAAAGAAATGTGTAAACGCCAGATATCAAAGGAAATAAAAATAATAATAATAATATATGTATATATATATATTAACGCATTACTCTTCAACTGAATTGAGCTCCACGAGCCACTGGCGTATTTCGTAGAGAAAAAATTAAAATTTCCCTTCCTCTTTGGCGTGCGACGATACCGTAGGGTTAGGATCTCTGACTGATGATTAATCTGTCGGGTTTCGATTCCGGCTTGGAGCAGTCGGACATCTAACGAAAATGTTGACCTGTGGTACAGCGAAACAATCTGTCTATGGTTGACTATATATATGAGCTACATATTAGAAAGCGCTCTATGTCAGTGGTAAAGCAAACATACTTAGCTGGTATTTATTTTATATATACGTTATTTTAATAGATACAATTTCTTTAAGTAAATGCTCTGTTTTTAAAATTCAGTTTTAATTACATTTACCGGCCTCAATGGAATCGGAATAAAGTTCAAATTAATGTATAAATATCATAACACGTCAGATCAAATTACGGTTGTGTACAGGACGCAGGTTCGATTCCATTTGGAGAAATAGTTTCTACGAAATTTCTCGAACGTTTAGGCCGGTAAATGTAATTAATACTGTTTAATTAAAAATAGAGCATTTACTTAAATAAATTGTATCTGTTAAAATAAGGTATAGACCGGATTTAATCCATTTCATAATATGTCATCATTGTTGATATGTTTCGTGACGAGAAATGATTGTTTTGGGAAAGAGCGTCGAATATTTGCTGTTTAAAAACAGTAATTTGGACTTTGCTGACCAGAGGTTTCTCTATAGCTAAGTGGCATAGCACATCAGTTCAAATGACGGTTCCGCATAAGATACAGGTTTTCTTAAATTAATTGTATCTATGAAAGTAACGTATAACCAGAAAACATATTAAATAAGTGTCAGACTTAGTTCATTTCATTACATATATATATATATATATATATATATATATATATATATATATATATTAACTAGAAATAAAAACAGACCACTTTATGGTTCCATGTAATAAATTATTTCACCAGAGCCTTTTTAGAGTACCGCGGAGCATCAGTCTTTACTTCCAAAGGTTGAAACGAAAAATGAAAAGAAATTTACACATTTTTGACGGACAGTAATAAGTAAATTAACGAAGTGAGGAAGTGAAGGGGGCAGAGAGACATGATTGAGTTAGATGTAACATTTCTATTCTCTCAAATGTAAATTGTTTGAGGAAATCCAGACATTGACACATTAAATCGGTTAATTTAACGGAAGATTTACATTGAGCTCTCTGGATTTTATCCTCCTTGGGTCTACCCATACGGATTACCTAGTTTTTGGTAAACTATATATATATATAGACGATCTGCCTAAGTGAAACCTTGGTAGGTGTGTCTGGCTCATTAGGTTTGACTAGGTTTGCTCTACGCTTGTATTGAGCTCTTTAGTTAGTTGTTTACTCGTATCGGGGTTTTTTCTTTGGGCCTTGAACCTGTATCTGTGCGATTATTTTCGACAGACTTTCATGTTCCTGGCTCTTTCTTTTTTTAAAACCTTCTTTTCCTTCGTGATTGATTTGGCTGTTGTTAAATCAAGAGTTCGAAGGTTTTTCGACACGAGTATAGTTACCTATATTTATATATATATATATATATATATAATTTTTTTCTATTTTAAAAAACAGAAACTAAAATTTTAAATATAATTATAAAATTAAATTTAAAATCCATAGCTTCATCCATACTCAAGTGAAACATGGTAATTCCTGTGTAGCGATATTTTTCAAACAGAAAATAATTATAATATTATGCTCTACTGATTTGTATCGAGCACTGTTTTTTTAAAATGATAATAATTACTAGGAACACAGGATTATAAATCTTACTCTCTTTCTTATTACTTTAATATATATATATATATATATATATATATATATATATATATATATATATATAAAATTAATGAATTTATTTTAATCCGATATTTTTTATTATTTTGACATTGTTATATAATTCCTTCCGGGGGACCCATTTATATAAGTTAAGCAACGACGAACTTTGCCTCTACCAAAATAGACGACCGCTTGCATGTATCACACTATTGGATGTGCAGGTGGCGTAAGGTATAATGGCTTGGAATTGTTAATCTGAGAGCCGAGTTCCAATTCCAGTTGTGTTTGTTGGAAAAGATATGAATGCAGGTTTTCTCCCGCACCCCACCTCAGCTATTTGTTAACTGGTAAGGTTTGAATCAGAAAATCATTGCTATCTTCAAAAAGAAAAGAAAATCTTACAATCTTAAAATAATTCTCTTTAAAAATTCAGAAAAGGGTTGATAAACCATAAAAAAACGAATCAATGAATCATAAATAGCCCCGTTCAGAAATATCTCTTCTGTAAACCACCGCTTTTTCGAATCAATGTCACCTTCCTGACGACCGTGTGTGAATTGATGGTGTGTGTGTGAGTGTGAGTGTCGGTGGGGTCAAAGGTACAAACGTTGTTAACGTATAAACGGGTTAAAAGGTGATTGAGAGCAATGAAAGTAAACAGTACGTAGTAGACGACCAATATTTATAGAAATTGTTGTACCCGAGAACTAAGATAACAGAAGCACCGCTTCAGCTATTGTCCCGACACGGAAGTAACGTGTCGGCCATATTGTATATGTATGAAGACAAAGCAGGAGTATCGCTTGTGCAGACAGAAATCACCAGACTAAACTGCGTTGTCGTTTTTATTACAGACTCTTTTACCAAGTTTTGAAACCCTACATAAATGTATTTCCCGTTAAATCGTCGGTCAGTATATATATATATATATATATATATATATATATATATATATATATGGTGTTCATAAAGTTCGTGTGTACTTTAAAAAATGTATAACTTGATTTGTATTTGCGATAGAAATAATTTGTAAAAAGGATTAGAAAGAAGTAAATCTAAATATTTTTAAGGTTTTCTTGAAATTTTATTTAAGTTTCCACGTGTCCTCCATCATTAGCAATACAAAGGGTAATACGATTTTGCAGTTCACGGAAAAAAATTGCCAACTGATTTACAGTAATGCCTGAACTAACATTAGTTATTTTAGCTACACTTAAAACTAGGTACATTAAACTTTATAAAATTTTTTACAGATTATTTCTATCGCAAATACAAATAAAGTTATAAACTCCAATAGCTTCATGTCTCGCACATCTCACCTATGGAACTCCCTTCCCTATTACTGTTTCCCTCACAAATACAATCTCCAACGGTTTAAGTGTAGCGTCAATCTACATCTCCAGTTGCCTTGATCTATCCACTTCCCTTCTCCACATCCTTTCATTTTTCATTCCTATCTGCTCTCGCTCCAAATCTTCTGTAACCCCCTTGCCTTGATTGACCCACTGTCTCTCTCTCTCTCCACATCCCCACCCTTGCCACTCCTATCTGCTCTTCCTCCAACCCCCTCTTTAACCCCTTGCGTGATAGTGGCCTCCAGCCTTGCTTGGGGTGATATGATTAAGAAATACAAATAAAAAAAAATATTTTAAAGTGCACACGAACTTTATGGACACCCTGTATATATGAACAATGACTTAATACTACAATTTTTTTAAATTATTAAATAATACTAACGGAAGCCTTTTAAAAAGCATCTAAGAAACGTTTCGACCAAGCCTTCTTCAGATACATATCGTTGGTGGAAAATGGCAGCTATAGAATTCATGACATTTACAGTCTTTTGAACTCCAGTAAATCGCTTCAAATCTTGGCAAGTCTTTTCCTGTCTTGACGGTTGCAAATTTGGTCTTTTTATTCCACACTTTTTTTCTGAAATCGGAAATAACATCGCAGAATGTCCTGGAATTTTAATGGCCTCTGTTCTAACCGGAAACTAAAAGAACAGAAGCAGTATTTCAGGTGTTGTTCCGACAAGAAAATTACCGTGTCGGCCATATTGTGTATGTATGGCTAGAAAACTGTTTTATCGCTTGTGTAGACAGAAGTCACCAGACTAAATTTTGTTGTCGTTTTTTTTTACAGACCCCCTTGACAGAAGATATGAAATTTATTTTCGTTTTGTTTTTTCTTTCATCATTTCTCATTAAGCAAGGTAAAAATGTCACTAAGATGCAGGGGGTAACGTGAGTGAAAGAGAATGACAAGACTTTAGTGAGAGGAGGAGTGAAGAAAGAGAGTTCAGAAAGAGAGAAGATGGCGTTTGACGTTGCATTTAATATTATTTTAATATTGTAGGCGGTAGCGAAGCAAGAAATCGAAATTGAGTTCCACAGGTTCGAAGTGCAAGAAAAGAAACGGTTGGAATAAAACTGGCGAATATTTTATATAATTTCTTTTATTTAAATATTAATTTTTTTTTTTTACTGAGAATCTGTTGAAACTTGACTAATGCATGGAATAATAATGCAACACAAATTGTACTTAGAACAAAATGTATTGAAACCATAAAATGTACACAATATTTACATATAGTCTTTTGTATATTCCTGGGAAGACCGTTCCTGGAGAATGTGTTGACTAAGTCGCAGTCGGGCAGAGTCTCTAGTTGAATCTCTTGATTCGCCTCTCCTGTCTTCCCGGTACCAACCATATTCATATAGTCGGTACTCCACTATGCAAATTAGGTGGATCCTACCACAACAGAATCAATAATTTAGATGATACTTTTTGAATTGGTAAATGTATATTTTGGCTTGTAGTAATTTTTTGCTAGATTAAACAATGACTTATTTCTACATATATACCGCCATATTTCTAGTACGATGGCTTTTTTCCACAGAAAAAAAAGTCAAATAATGTTAATTCCCTGCTCGATTTTATTTTGATAGAGGATATTTTAACTTATACAAAGTTAAGGCAAAAAAAATAGAATTTAATGTTTCGTAAATATATTCTTGGAAGTATTCCGTATCGACGAGGGAGCAAATCAGTTTTTATTTTATTATCAATACCTTAGGGAGACGACATTGCTCACACATTTCATGATGATATTTACAGCCAATTACTAAACTTGATAAAAAAATATATAGTCTGACAGACGGATAATAAAACAGACGAAAAATCTGGATACAGACTTGCTCCAGTGGGAGAGAACATTTAACTACAATATTCAGCGGAATTTTGTGAAGTGATATCAAGAAAGCAAAACATGCTACGGGATATTTTTCTATTGCAATATTATATATATATATATATATATATATATATATATATATATATATAATTTGAAATATAATCAAAACATATGTAAAAGTGCAATGTGAATAAACGGAAAAATGCCACTTATATTAGCCGAGGCGTTTCGACCTCTGATGGATTTTATTAATACAAATATAAGGATTTTACTTAGCAACAGTTATTTATAATCAAAAAGAGTAAAACTTTTAGTTTTTTAAGATTCATAAATTTAAGAGACACATAAATATTCAACAGGTTAACTGAAAATATTAGGTAACATATTTAGGATGCAAAGTGAAGTAATATAATATCTACTAAATAAAAGAGAGTAAATGATGTTGTTCGATCTATATTTCCGAGATGAGGTATTATGTAAATTATTTACATTATTCGGACTATTGTCCTCATCTTTGTCGCCATATTTATTACAACGTTTCGGCCGTTCAGTATCTGTCTATATTTCTGAGATGAGGTATTATGTACAGTATTTACATTATTCGGACAATTGTCTTCATCTTTGTCGCCATATTTATTACAACGTTTCGGCCGTTGTACGCTCCAGCCTTCTTCAAGTAGTGGGAATGTCGAACTGAACCCTTTATTTCGCTAAATGGGGTAGACAGTTCTAGTTCCACGTGCCATGATTAATGGATGTCAGACACCGCCTGTTAATTCACATGGCACAGTGGATAAAGGCGTTAGTTAGATCGAGTGACAGGACCCGATGAGTGTGAGTTCAATACCCGGCTAAGGCAGTGGAGAACTTTTAGAGGGAAAGAAAAGGACAATTGTCCGAATAATGTAAATGATATTGTTGTTAATTCATTTTAAAATGTAATTTTTTTATTTATTTTTATTTATATTTTTATATATATATATATATATATATATATATATATATATATATATATATATATATATATATATATATATATATATATATATATATATATATATATATATATATATATATATATATATATATGGAAGTCAGCACTTAGAGGCGACAGTCTGTTTCATGCTAGTGCAATCGTCTGGCGACTAGTGCTGTTATTTTTCTCGGCTATTTATATAAGGGTCAGTGGTGCATTATGGGTAGTCTATTTTGGCGGTTACTTTTACCGAAAGTCGCTTTTTTGTTTATTTATTTATGTCAAATTATTTTGCTTGTTTTTTTGTTTGTTTTTTTTATTTTTATTTTTATTTTTTATCTTATATATTTATTTATTTATTGTTTTATTTTGATCGGTGTTTTTTGTTAACGTAGTAAAAATTTGTTTATATAGCTTATTGTTGGTAGTCTATAATGGCCGTCATTTACCGCAAGTCGCTTGTTCGCTTATTTATTTGGGTCAAATTGTTTTGCTTGTATTTATTTATTTTCATTTTTATTTTTTATCTTATATATTTGTTTATTTGTCATTGATTAAATCTATTTGTTGAATTTTGGGGTGTGATGTTGTGGTTTGTTCTGACTATTATTTTGGTGGGAACAGTTTTTAATTTATCTATTTAGGTTGGTTATCTTTATTTGTTTTTTCTAAATGGCTAGTTTATCGTAATCGGTTGTTAGTTTATTTATATATTTGGATGTATTTAGATCGATTTATTATACTTGTTGTTATTTGTTTGTTATACTATATATTTTTGGCTTTTCGTTTTTAAGTAACGTAGTATATTATCTTTTATTAATGTTTTTTTTATATTTATATAACAGTTTCGTCCGTTCTTTTGTTTTGATTTTATTTCGCATATTCTAACAGGTGTGGTTTTGTGATTTGTTTGGAGTAATTTATTTTGCTTATTTTATTGTTGTTTGTTTATATATTTATTTATTTTT
Organism: Acanthosepion esculentum; assembly: GCA_964036315.1. NCBI lineage: Eukaryota > Metazoa > Mollusca > Cephalopoda > Sepiida > Sepiidae > Acanthosepion > Acanthosepion esculentum. The sequence continues at coordinate 8,277,849 of OZ038512.1, forward strand.
CTATTTTAAGTTACGTAGTAAAAATTTGTTTTCATGTCTGCATTTTGAGATCAGCTTGGATCTTTTATTTAATAATTTATTTTTGTCTGGGAAGGTAATGATAGATATTTTTCCTACAAGCAAAGTTTTCAAGTTTTGGATTGGGTGTTGTAGGCTGATGATCTTTTCCTTATTTTCCAAGATATTTTTGGTGTGGTGTACGTTTTGTTTTTAATTTTCCAGATATACTTAGAATGCAATAAGCTGTTCGCATATTTACTATTTGTGAAAGATGAACACCGATTAAAAAATAAAATATAAATAAATTTATAAGATAAGAAATAAAAATTAAAAATAAAAATAAAAATAAACAAGCAAAATAATTTAACAAACATAAATATAAAACAAATAAACGACTTCCGGTAAAATAACCACCAAAATAGACTACCCACAATACACCACTGACCCGTATATATAAATAACCGAGAAAAATAACAGAACTCGTGGCTTAACGATTGCATCTAGCATGAAACAGACTGTTTTGTTAGAAGATGGGATGAAGAGATAGAGAAAGAGGTTAGTCTATTGTAATTTTGTCTCTCAAAGAAAGGAACATGCATGATACATGAGATACATGATAATTTATTTTTTATGGGTGAAAATTTTTGAGTGGCACGATACGCGGATCGCACCTTACACGAGTAGAGACAGAATGTTTTATACTAAGTTTTCCTTCTATCGTATTTCTCGCTTGTGTAGCCCGCTTGTCGAATTGTTACCTGCTGTCTTCTTGATTCCTCTTCTTTGTTTCCTGCTCCTTAATAATGTTTTCTTATTCTTTCACACCCAGTAACCCCTTGTGTCTTAGTGGCTTCACTGCCTTGCATGGGGTGAAATGATTAGAAAACA
>OZ038512.1:8283736-8296236 GCA_964036315.1 Acanthosepion esculentum
GATAGACATGAAACGAATCAGATAGATAAATAGATAGATAGGTAGGTAGATAGACAGTATTAGACAGATAGATATGAAAAGAATCAAAGGGATTGATAGATCGATAGATAGATATGAATAGACTCAGATAGATAGATATGAAAATAATCAGACAGACAGAAAAACAGACAGATAGATAGATAGATAGATAGATAGATAGATATGAAAAGAATTAGATACATCGATAGATAGATATATAGATATGAATAGAAACAGATAGATAGATTGAAATACATGAACAGATTGAAAAGCGAGTTAGATAGATTGATAGATAGATAGATAGATAGAGAGAGAGAGAGAGAGAGAGAGAGAGAGAGAGAGAGAGTTAAATAGATTGAAATAGATGAACAGATTGAAACATACATAGATAGATAGTAGGTAGATAGATAATTGCTGTTTGAGGATTTCAGATATACATATATATTTTGACTAAAATATTGACCCTGAAGATGAACAATGATGTTCGAAAGCGCTAGGTCATCGTATGGAAAATACATATTTCGGAACTATTTTCAAATAAAAAGTCTCATTAGAGAATATGAGAAAATTCAAAAGAAAATATGTAAGACTATGGTGTCTTTAACATTCAACACTACATGTTTGAAAGAAAAGTTGCTGCCAAATTACACATATATATATATATAGATAGATAGATAGATAGATAGATAGATAGATAGATAGATAGATAGATAGATAGATAGACAGATATATATGAATAGAGATAGATAGCTAGATAGATAGAAAGATAGATATCAATATATATATATATAGATAGATAGATAGATAGATAGATAATGAATAGTGATAGATAGATAGATAGATATGAATAGAGATAGATAGATAGATAGATAGATATGAATAGAGATAGATAGATAGATATGAATAGAGATAGATAGATAGATAGATAGATAGATATGAATAGAGATAGATAGACAGATATGAATAGAGATAGATAGATAGATAGATAGATAGATAGATAGATAGATAGTAACCCCTTGTGTCTTCGTGGCTTTATTATCTTGCTTGAGTAAAAATGATTAAAATATAGATAAAAAGTTATGAACAGAGATAGATAGATATAATGATAGATAGACAGATAGATAGATAGAGAGATAGAGAGTTAAATAGATTGAAATAGATGAATAGATTGAAACATAGATAGATAGATAATTGCTATTTGAGGATTTCAGATATACATATATATATATATATATATATATATATATATATATATATATAGATAGATAGATAGATAGATAGATAGATAGATAGATAGATAGATAGATTTAAAATAGGCAGGCCTGGAAAGAAAGTAAACCTCTTCAATGGAAGCGACCGAGATATAATTATCTGTACATTTTGTTCTTTTATATATTAACTCTTTACATAGGGGAAGTCGAGAAGAGTTCTGTGAAACTTACTTGCCAGTTTTGATGCTTTCATATCATTTCGTAAACGCATTTCTAACTGAAATTCTGAACAAAAATTATTGTGACAGCGTTTTTTTTTATTTATGCATGTGTGTATTTATGCGCTTGGTATATATGGTGTCTAAAGTCTTTGACAAAATAGGATCAAATGGAAATCCTCTGGAATGGAATAAAAAGAGTTAAAAGCGAAAGTGAAAGTAGAACGAATGAAAATGAGAAAATTATTTGAAAACAAGGAGACACTGTATAAAAGGTTTTTAATGAAAGGAAAAATGAAGTGAGTACAGAAGAACGTGCAAATGATTGATAAAAAAAAGCTGGAATTTTCTGAATGGGAAAAGCAGTAACAAAAAATATGATTAGCTTTAAGAAAATAAAAGGCATCTAAAAGATATACAGAATTCTTGTAAAGAGAGAAAAATAACAAAAAATATTGTCAATTAAGAAATCATAAATACAGGTACAAAATATTAAATAGAAGAAAGTGTGGAAAATTAAATAAAAGCGATCTATGTCCATCATTGAAGTGTTCATGTTTTTAATGACAGTGGTATAACGTTGCGAGCATTTCCATCTTGTACTTAGACTTATTTAGAGAACAAAACTGTTCTTTTTTCGCTTTATATCGGGTAGAACATGGAGTATTGATTACATATAAGCACCGTGTATGCCCAGTGGCAAATGAAAAACGAAGGGGTAAGAAGCAGGGATTGAGGTCCAATGAGAGGAAAATCAAAAAGGCTGATATAAAGAAACGTTAAAAATGTATAAGAGAAGGAAAGAATAAAATGAAAGAAAGAGAAAAGAAAAGAAATATTAAAAGGATGATACAAATGAATGAAAAGCTGAACAAAATAATGTTAAAAGAATGAAAAATGGAGGAGTAAAGAAGGAAAATAAAAAGAAGTAGAAAGAAAGAAAGGAAGAAAGAAAAATGAAAAAGGAAAGAAAGAAGAATGAAAGTAAAGAAAATGAAAAAAAGAAAAAAAAGAAAGAAAATTAAAGAAATAAAGAAAGAAAGAACACGAAAGAGAAAGAAAGAAAGAAAGAAAGAAGAAAAAAGAAAGAAATAGAAAGAAACAAGAAAGAAAAAGAAAGAAACAAACAAACAAGAAAGAAAAAAGAAAGGAAAAGAAAGAAAGATAAAAAAGACAGAAAAAGTATGAAAGAAGGATAGAAAAAAGAAAGAAATAGAAAGAAAGAAGAATGAATGTAAAGAAAATGAAAAAAGAAAGAAAGAAAAAAGAAAGAAAACTAAAGAAATAAAGAACGAAAGAAAAAGAAAGAAAAAGAAAGAAAAAGAAAGAAAGAAAGAAGTAAGAAAGAAAGAAAGAAAGAAAGAAGAAAAAAGAAAGAAATAGAAAGGAACAAGAAAGAAAAAGAAAGAAACAAACAAACAAAAAAGAAAAAAGAAAGAAAGAAAGGAAAAGAAAAAAAGATAAAAAAGAAAGAAAAAGAATGAAAGAAGGATAGGAAAAGAAAGAAAAAGAAAGAAAGAAGAAAGAAAGAAAAAAGAAAGAGAAAAAATGAAGAAAGAAAAATGAAATAAATAGGAATAATAGCAAGAATGAAAGAATGAAAGTAAAAGATAGAAGAGCGAAATAAAATCAAGAAAGAACGAGTTTAAAAAAGAAACAACGAAAAGGGAAATGTTATAAACAAAAAACGAAAGAAATAAATGAAGAAAAATGAAGAAAGAAAAAAGAAAGAAAAACAGAAAGAAACAAAGTGAACGATCAGAGTGATAGATAGATAGATAGATAGATAGATAGATAGATAGATAGATAGATAGATGAATTATAACAAATAAGAAAAGAAAAATATTGACCAGAGAGAAGGCAAACAAATGAAAGGAAAGGATGAATGAATGAATGAAATAAAGTAAAATATGTAAGCGGGTAAAGAAAAATTAAGAAAAATCTTTATGTAATAAAAATTAACAAACAAAAATCTTTATAAACATAAAAAATTGAAAGAATTTAAGAACGAAAAAGAATTATAGAAATGAATGTGAATAAAGAAAGATGAATAATAGATAAAAAGTAAAAAGTGAAGAAAGAAAGAAAGATTAGGATAAATAGGATAGAAAAAGATCGGTTAATTTTGTATAACGGCATATCAACACCTCTGTGGGTTATTTAAGGCAGAAATCTAAATATTTGAACACAGTTTTTTGACATGGACTCACTGATAAAATGTTTAGTTGATATTTCTACTATAAATATGTATTGGTGGTCATTTTACTATAAATATGTTTTATTAGTAATTTTGCTATACAAATGTTATTTTTTTTTTTTTTTTACTTTCATAGAGATTTGTTTTTGTTGCCCATAGCTTGAACCCTAACAGCTATTAACCTGAGTCAGGGTGAATCTGGAAAATGTATTTTTATAGATTTTGGTATTGCATTGATTGTCATTTTGCTATAAAAAATGTATTATTGGTCAGTTTATAATAAAAATGTACTGTTGATCTTGGTGTGATTTCGAATCGAAGTGGACTTGTGAACAGATACAATTAAAGGCTCGTTGTAGGCTCCTCGAAAGCTCCAATCTTTTGAACAAAGGCCTTTCAGCCAGATGTCGTTTATCGTTATTCCCAGGACAAAGAGACAGATATACTGGCCTTATGCCTTTGGTTAGGACTCTGGAAGAAATGTTTAAGAGAAATTCAAAGTTATAATAATAACAACTACACTCAGAACTGGTGAAAATGTTTTAAGGTTTTCTATTTGAATTTCCTGAAATGTTTTACGGTTTTCTATTTGAATTTCTTAAAATCATTTTGGGTTTTTCTCATTGAATTTCCTATAATGTTTTACGGTTTTCTATTTGAATTTCTTAAAATGTTTTACGGTTTCTCTTTGAATTTCTTAAAATGTTTTATGGTTTTCTATTTGAAATTCCTGAAATGTTTTACGGTTTTCTATTTGAATTTCCTAAAATGTTTTACGGTTTTCTCTTTGAATTTCCTAAAATGTGTTATGGTTTTCTATTTGAAATTCCTGAAATGTTTTACGGTTTTCTCTTTGAATTTCCTAAAATGTTTTAAGGTTTTCTATTTGAATTTCTTAAAATCATTTTGGGTATTTTTTCTCTGAATTTTCTATAATGTTTAAAGGTTTTCTATTTGAATTTCTTAAAATCATTTTGGGTATTTTTTCTCTGAATTTTCTATAATGTTTAAAGGTTTTCTATTTGAATTTCTTAAAATGTTTTACGGTTTTCTTTTTGAATTTCCTAAAATGATTTATGGTTTTCTATTCGAAATTCCTGAAATGTTTTACGGTTCTCTATTTGAATTTCCTATAACGTTTTGCGGTTTTCTATTTGAATTTCCTAAAATGTTTTACGGTTTTCTATTTGAATTTTCTAAAGTAATTTGCGGTTTTCTCTTTTAATTTCTTAAAATGTTATATGGTTTTCTATTTGAGTTTCTTAAAAAATATTTTATGGTTTTCTATTTGAATTTCCTAAAATGCTTTACGGTTGTCTCTCTGAATTTTCCATAATGTTTTAAAGTTTTCTACAAGAATTTCATAAAATGTTTTACGGATTTCCATTTGAATTTTCGAAAATATTTTTGGGTTTTCACTTTGAGTTTCCAAATATGTTTTATCTTTTTTCTTTGAATTTTCTAAAATCATTTACGGTTTTCTACTTGAATATCCTAAAATGTTTTATGGTTTTCTATATGAATTTCCTGAAATGCTTTGCGGTTTTCTATTTGAATCTCACGAAATGGTTTACGGTTTTCTCATTGAATTTCCAAAAATGTTTTACGGTTGTCTCTTTGAATTTTCCATAATGTTTTACAGTTTTCTATACGAATTTCATAAAAATGTTTTACGGTTTTCTATTTGAATTTCCTAAAATGTTTTACGGTTTTCTATTTGAATTTCCGAATATGTTTTAGCTTTTCTCTTTGTATTTTCTAAAATCATTTAAGGTTTTCTACTTGATTATCTTAAAATGTTTTACGATTTTCTATTTGAATTTCCTAAATTATTTAACGGTTTTCTCTTTGAAAATGTTTTTATGGTTTTCTATTTAAATTTCCTGAAATGTTTTACGGCTTTGTATTTGAATTTCTTAAAATCTTTTAGGGTTTTCTCTCGGAATTTCCTATAATGTTTTACCGTTTTCTATTTGAATTTCCTAAAATGTTTTAACGTTTTCTATTTGAATTTACTAAAATGTTTTTCGATTTTCTCTCTTAATTTCCTAACATGTTTTATGGTTTTCTATTTAAATTTCAAAAAATGTTTCACGTTTTACTCTTTGAATTTCCTAAAATATTTTATGGTTTGCTCTTTGAATTTTCTAAAATCATTTACGCTTGAACTTGAAATTCCTAAGAGGTTTTACAGTTTTCTCTTTAAATTTCCTAACATGTTTTATGGTTTTCTATTTGAATTTCATGAAATGTTTTACGGTTTTCTCTTTGAATTTCCTAAAATGTTTTACGGTTGTCTCTCTGAATTTTCCATAATGTTTTACAGTTTTCTATACGAATTTCATAAAATGTTTTACGGTTTTCTCTTTGAATTTCCTAATATGTTTTACAGTTTTCTATTTGAATTTCCTGAAATGGTTTACGGTTTTCTATTTGAATTTTCTAAAATCATTTACGGTTTTCTTTTTGAATTTCCTAAAATGTTTTACGGTTTTTTATTTGAATTTCCTGAAATGATTTACGGTTTTCTACTTGAATCTCCTAAAATGTTTTACGGTTTTTATTTGAATTTCCTCAAATGATTTACGGTTTTCTATTTGAATTTCCTAAAATGTTTTACGGTTTTTTATTTGAATTTCCTAAAATGTTTTACGGTTTTCTAGCTTTAATATTTCATATTCAGCGCAAGTTGGTTACATTTAACAAAAAAGCAAACTATTTACATTTCGTCATCGCCGATTGGCACCCGAGCTGTCCCCAATGACGATGACTCTATATTCCCTCAGGGGAGGCTCCGTGCCTTTGGCGACTATTGGGGCTTAAATTCAACCCAGACCTCAAGTGGATCTCGTGAACACGATCTATCTCTAACGCTGCCGGACAAATGATCGCTTCCCTGCACCGCTCCTCTAAGTACCTGATCCCTCCCGTTATCCTCTTCCTTTACCAGAACGATATCAGGCTTAAAACGGAAGACTGCTGCCATATATGGCAAGCAGGTGAGCAGTCCTCGCTTCCTAGTCTCGATAGAATGCAAAAATGTTTTTATGGATGATGAATTATTTTTCACCATCCAACGCTATTTTCTCACAGACAAAATATCGCAAGCCTCTCCTCACTGTTATTGCTATTTCCATAGAAAATGTTTAGGCGGAGTACATTCCTTAATTTCCAGCCGTTCTAATCTTCACGGCTAAGACCTGCCATGATACACAGATTGTAGCGAATCACCTTAGTCATTTCATATTCCTTTTCTGTGATATAAGTCCCACTCGAGCGGATTCTTCCCGGAAACAGTTTTTCTTTGGAACCGAATACCAAGAGGGTTTTTTTCCCGAACACTATAAACTTGTCCTGCTCAAGTCTACGATTAAGCGTTATCTTGCCAACATATCCACACAAACTGTGCCACTTATTCTGTAACCCTCTATAAATATAAAAATCGTCACCATAGTGTGGGGCAATATTTACACTGGGCAATGTGCAAAAACACTGGTATCAACAGCAACCGGTTACAGAAATAGAAGACATTACAATTCTATGGTATTACACCATCTTTACAGACAGGAAGATTGAAGCAAATAGGCCGGACATAATTGTCAAAAACCGAAAAGACAAACAAAAACAAACTTGCCAACTAATTGATAAATCTTGCCCAGCAGACTGTAATATTATAACCAAGAAATTTGAAAATCTATCGAAGTATAAATACCTGTAAATCGAAATAGAAAAGATATGTAATTTGAAAACAAGAATAGTACCAGTCATAGTAGGTGCGCTTGGAATGATAAAAAAGGAACACAACAGCACCTTCCAGTTTTGGAGAAATACAATAAATTATCTCGATAAGCCCAGCCCACGCACTAAGAAAAATGTTGTCCATGTAACGCAAGTGATGTTATGAGAGTTTCGAAAAACAATTTATTAATTGTAGACATAACAACATCCCACTACCCTCCTTAAGAATATCGAAGACTTGGTAAGTAGCGTGACCATAGCAGGAATCGAAGTAAAATAAAAATAATAATAATAATAATAATAATTTTTTGAATGCAATTTAAATCAAGAAAGGACGTAAAGACGCTAAGACTCAAGGACTTACTAAGTATGAAATATTTAGAAAACAAACATTTATAAGGAATGAGAACAATAGAAGAGTAACCAGAAAGATAATAGATAAAGATTGATGTTGTATTTAATTTTTTGAATTGAATGGGAAGGATGGGACCAGAAGCAAGACGACGTACTTGAGCTTTGGACTTTGATCTTTTTAAAATATCGCTGTACAATGTCTTGTGACAGACAATACTCTACTCAGAAGGATTGGAAACACTTATGGACAGAAAACATAAAAGATTTAAAAAAACTTCGAAAATATCATCAAATGCTGGAAGATGAACAGATAAAACTAAGTATATATATATATATATATATATATATGTATATATATATATATATATATATATATATATATATATATATATATATATATATATATATATAATTATTTTCTATTTTAAAAAACAGGAACTAAAATTTTAAATATAATTATAAAATTAAATTTCAAATCCATAGCTCCATCCATACACAAATGAAACATGGTAATTCCTGTGTAGCGATATTTTTAAAACAGAAAATAATTATAATATTATGCTCTACTGTTTTGTATCGAGCACTGTTTTTTAAAAACATATATATATATATATATATATATATATATATATATATATATATATATATATATATATATATATAACAGTGCTCAATAAGAGAGATATTTAATATATTAAAAAATATACATAATATCCTACGTAGAGTTTTACGTATATTTAACATATATATATATATATATATATATATATATATATATATATATATATATATATATATATATATATATAATTCAGATATGCGAATTTATTTATGGTTAGCGTATAAGATATTTTTTATCTTAATAAAAATTTATGTCCCAGTAAATAATTAATATCCAACGTAAATTGTGATTTCAGCACATATTTTTTATGGTAGACAACACAGTCTAGAAGCGACACCTAGCGGTCACGCATGAATAATTCAATGAGTTTACAGAGCCTTGCGATGACTATGAAGGCTGTAATGTTATATAGATTCTTAGAATAGCGATAACAACATGCATGCCATTAAAATAACTAAATAAAAACAATTCATTTTTTGGCGCTATGAACATTAGATATTTTATGTTCAACTCATAGTTACATGTGATGAGGCAGTAAATGTTATTTTAACAAAAGGATCTATAGACAAAAAATAAAAATTGATTTTCTCACCCATGAGATTGACCCTTGGCTGTAGCTTTGGACGTACAGATCTTCTTCTGAATAGGGAAATGAAAGTTATCCTGATCAGCCACTCGTCTAGATTCTTTCGTGCTAACGTAGGTGTCCCCCAGGGCTGAACCCTTGGTTCTACTGTGTTTTTAATTTTCATTAACGACCTCCCTGATGACATCAGCTCTCAACTTTGTTTCTACGGTGATGACACAGCCATTTACTCCTGACTCGATAAGTAAGGGTGATCAGTCCGACAAGTTCAAAATGGCAGCTGATGTCCAAAACGACATTATGTTCGGAGTTCACTGAGGCAAATAATGGCTTGTCAATTTTAACGCCCCCAAAACTAAGCATCACGCCTTTAATCATCTGCCTTGCATCAAATACTTTTGACTGGTAGTATATATATATATATATATTCATATATATATATATAAAGAAAGAAGAGTAAGATATATAATCGTCGTAGAAAATATGCGTTCTCTGACAGGAATCGAACCTGTGTCATATATGGAACTGACAATTGATCTGACGTGCTATGCCACTCAGGTACAGCGAAGCATCTGACGATCAAATTCCAAATTACTGTTTATAAACCAAAAATCTTCGACGAACTTTCCCGTTTATAAAGATTTTATTTTTTATTTTTACACAATAGTGCTCAATGTAAATTTACAGAGCATTAATACTATAAATTAATTGATTTAAAATATGTTTTTTCGCTACACAGTGATAACCATGTTTCAAGAATGGAAGCTATAACCTTCGAATCTAATTTGTTTTTAAATTAAAGACATTAGTTCCATTTTCTCGTCAAGACGCTTGACGAGGAAATGGAACTAATGTCTTTAATTTAATAACAAAATTAAATTCGAAGGTTTTAGCTTCCATTTATGAATTTTGGTTATCACTTGTAGCGAAAAAACATATTTTAAATCAATTAATTTATAATATATATATATATATATATATATATATATATATATATATATATATATATATATATATATATATATATATCTATATATATATATATATATATATATATGTATGTATGTATGTATGTATGTATGTATATTCCATCCGAAATATATTAGCAGAATATCCAGTTATAATAGCCTCATCCACATGTAAAACAGATTTAAAATATTGGAAGCCTGAATAATATAAAGAAAACATTAACTATGCATGGATAGTGTGTTAAATATTGACTGGTCTGTGGAGATTTTTCTTGCTGATAAACACCGGTCAAAAGTTTAGGTACATCATCTCACAAGCGCCCTAAGAGTGAGACGTAGAGGAGGAAAGGTGGAAATAGGGGATTGTAGTACGTTGGAGTAGGTAAAATTCTAACGATAATTCTAGTAGTAATTGGGAAGTTGGAGTAGGTAAAATTCTAACGATAATTCTAGTAGTAATTGGGAATGTTACTTTTAGTTTAGAATAAAAAGCCAAGTTAATATATATATATATATATATATATATATATATATATATATATATATATATATAAAAGTGAACATAAAAGACAACACTTAGATGCGACAGTCTGTTTCATGCTAGATGCAATCGTCAGGCCACCTGGCGATTGCATCTAGCATGAAACAGACTGTCGCCTCTAAGTGTTGACTTCTATGTTCCGTTTTATATTTACACACGCTCTATCTTTGATATTGAGCACTTTATCCCATAAATGTAGCACACTTTAAGACTATATTTCTTCATATATATATATATATATATATATATATATATATATATATATATATATATATATATATATATATATTCATCTATAGACAGCCTGTTTCGTTGTATCACATCTAATCATTGTGGCCAGACACCCGATTGCCTCAAGCCAGGATCGAAACAGAACTGATTTGTCAGAGATTTTTTTTCTCTGAGCAATCAGCTCCCGGCAGAGAGGTAGGTGAATTTTCACCTATTTATTTTTGTATAAACACGCCAATGACTCAGAGTTCTTCATCCATAGAAGAACTTTGCATCATATATATATATATATATATATATATATATGGTTTCTTTCAGCAATAACTATTCTTTCAATCATGTTTGATTCAATCATTTCACCCAACGAAGGAGAGAAAACTATAAAGAATAGGAATTAAAAGACATTTAATTATTTAATTTGCGCTTAACTTTTTAAAGATCAATCTCCAAGCAAAAAAACGGAGTAAAGTTCTTACGGTTAGATCTGACCATTTCAACTTTAAAAACAATCTAGTAATGCGCTTAAATTCATAGAATCCAGGTACCATAGAGGAAATTTCATCAGAATATACTCCATGAAAATATTTATAGAAAAGTCACAAGGAAACTACGTTAGAGCGTAGGAAAAGCAACTGAAGCCGAGATGCCAGCTCAGGACCAATAACATTGCAGATTTTTATTAGTACTTTATAAAGAATATATAGCAAGATTACCAGACTTGATGTGTCAGCAAAATTCAAAACATGGTAGACTTATAAATATGAAAGATAAATTCTGGTGGAACAATTGTCTAGTACGACCCATTGAAATCATTTTCCTTGCAACATACATAGCACTTTACTCAATATCATCTTTTCATTTTAGCCCGAGATGGCGCAACGAATCACTCTCCTGGGGTTGTGTATCAGCCATTCTGTTGGAAGGCAAAATAAAAAAATACTTTCCACGAAATGGAACTTGCGGACAGATTAACAATGAAAGAATAATTTCTTGTTAATTATTTGTTCCTCTTATTGTCCGGCTGTTGATTGACAACCAAGGCTAGAGAGGCCAGTCTGTTGTGATTTAACGCATAGATGGAGGGTGGAGAGTTTTGTTTATACCTTTCTCAGGTGGATTAGTGCAAAAACGAATACAACAAAAACCGATCGCAATTTTCGCTCTAACAACCGCTATGTTTTTCATTATATAGGTATTTTTTAGGCGACTGATAGAAAGGGGATCTTAAAGATCGGGGAAGGAAGTTTGTTTTTCATTGTGCAATAAAATATGTTCATAATAAATTGAGAATAAGAAAATCATTTGATGGGCTCAAAAGTCCGGCTCGTCTTAATATGCTCCTCGGAGGTTCGTAAGAATATGAACTCAAAATATACTTCATTGCGTCTAAGTTTGGACGAATATATATTCATATACCTCTTAAACATCCGCTTCCGTTTTATTAGAATCTATTTCTTCTTCCGCCAAACGGCTCTTGTATTACAGTAGTTCTTTCTTTCTTTTTCTGTGCCATCTTCTTTCATGACGTAGGCGATCATGGCTCTCCACTTCACTCTATATTGCAACTCTCAACAAGTTCCTTCCCTCTGCTTCCTCCCGCAGACCACGTTCTGTCATCCACCTACCCAAGTCCGTCTGGTATGTCACGCGCTGTTTTCTCTTGTCTCTCCCTCTATTCGACCAGTGAGTATCAGATTCTCCATGACTTCCTTCCTCATTATGCAGCCCAGAAACTTCAGCTGCCTCTTCCTGATATTAAGTATAAGACTCCTCCTTGTTTTCATCCTCTCTAATACGTTGTTCACACGCTCGATCC
>OZ038512.1:8303736-8331236 GCA_964036315.1 Acanthosepion esculentum
ATTTTTATTTCCGTTATCCAGTTTTAAGAAAATCGGTTTTCCTCACTTAATATTCTTAATATTTTGTCTCCGTTCCTTCATTCCCGTATTTTTTTATCTCCTCATCGTTGCCCATCACCACGCCAGACAGAACCGGGGCCGACATGGAAGCGGACTTAGTATGAAAACAGCTGATAGCTTACCAAGTTCACACTTGAGAACATCTAGGACTTAATCATTCAACGATTTGCCAAATTTTTCCTCGAGCTGATTGCAAACGTCTCTAGTTGAGTACGCGAATTTGCTTGCATTTTAATCTGTTAGTAGGATTCTGGTGCTAATGCGAGGAAAGAAATAGTTTTCGAACTTTGAAAATAAAACTTACCAACATTTCAAAGACGATGGAAAACAGAAACTTCACTTTCACAGGCATGCCGTGAATGGCTGATTGATGGATTCATTCGTTTTCTACGGCTTATCAAGCCATACTATTTAACCCATACTGGGGGGGAAGAGTGAATTCATATCTAATTCGGATTTGATAAACAAAAAGAAACATGGATATAAAATGAGAGTCTATTTAATATTACACATACACTGATTCCCCACTTTGTGCCCACATTCGTTTGTATACATTTATATTCCAGAAATCAATCTAAATTATGTCTGTGTAGCTAATCAGTGTTTCATTAATTGATAGATTCGTTTTTACTGCTTATCAACCCTTTGCGTGTTATTTAAAGCGAGAAAGTATTTTAAAAATGTGACATGACAGAAATCGAACCTGAAACACCTATGGACTTTACTAACCGAGACACTTCTCTGTGGCTGAAAGGTAACAGCACGCCAGGCTATATGACAGTTCCCATTAGGGTTACAGGTTCTATTCCTGTCAGAAGAGCGCATATCTTCTACGAAAATTTCTCGAACATTCAGGCCGGTAAATGTAATTAATACTGTTTAATTAAAAACAGAGCATTCACTTTAAATAAATTATATCTATTAAAACAACGTGTAATTAAAAACAGAATATATATATATATATATATATATATATATATATATATATATATATATATATATATATATGTATCTATGTATGTATGTATGTATTTAGTTAGCAATAATTTAATGCAAGCTTCATTAAATATGACAGGCAAGGTGCTTTGATTAAATTTTTGTATATAATTTCTCATATTTTGAATAATTATTTTCAGCACAGAGTAATATCAGCTATGAACACGGAGACAATATGTTGACCGTGTTTTGAAAATGAAACATTATATAAATTCTATGCATACAACAATATATTTCTAGCGAATAGTTAATATATTTCATCCTTGAAAATAGCTAAATGTATTGCCGAAAGCGCTCGGGAAAAATAAAACATTTGGACAGTTGTATATAATTTATCTTCTGAAAATTATAAGATCATATGAGAAAATATATAAAAAAAATAATCAAAGCACCTTGTCTGTCATATTTAATTAAGCTTGCACACACACATAATATATATATATATGTGTGTGGGGGGGTGCCTCTATCTCTGTGTATGTGTGTCTTTGTGTAAAAAATTCAGATATAGTGTAAAAGAGCAATATGCATAAAACAAAAGGGAGACTTAGCTGTTTCATTCTAAGATTGAATTTGCCTTGATATAAATCAAGTTGGCGATGAAACGCGTTGACTAAGATCTCCCTCTCTCTCTCTCTCTCTCTCTCTCTCTCTCTCTATATATATATATATATATATATATATATATATATATATATATATATATATATATATGTATATATATAAATATATAAGAGAACATAGAAATCAAAACTTAGAGGCGACAGTCCGTTTCATGTTAGATGCAATCGTAAGGCCACTTTAAGACTATATTTCTTCATATATATATATATATATATATATATATATATATATATATATATATATATATATATATATATATATATATATTTGTGTATTTAGGCAGCAATCCTTCTTTCAAGCACATTTCATTAAAAACGACTGACAAGGTGCTTTTATTTATTTTTTTATATAATTTCTCGTGCGATCTAATAAAGTTTTTCTTTTCAGAGGATAAATTATATAAACATTGTCCGAATGTTCTTTTCCGAGCGCTTTCGGCTATACATTTACCCATTATCAAGGATTATATTTCAACTGTTAGAATTAGAAATAGTTTGTTATGTGTATGTTTTATAAAGTGATTCATTTTTTTGTTTCAAAACACGGTCAAGATATTATGTCCATGTTCAAAGTTAATATTATAAAGTGTTGGTTTGTTTATTTTTATAAGTAAGGCTTCCATTATTTTTAGCCTTTTTTTGCAAGTGGATGATGCTATTATATTAGTGTTGTCGACAAGTATATTCCGAATATATATATATATATATATATATATATATATATATATATATATATATATATATATATATATATATATATATATATAAAAAAGAGAACATAGAAGTCAAAACTTAGAGGCGACAGTCCGTTTCATGCTAGATGCAATCGTAAGGCCACTTTAAGATTATATTTCTCTCTCTCTCTCTCTCTCTCTCTCTCTATATATATATATATATATATATATATATATATCAGACACAAAAGTGGACACTGAGGTCAACTCCTAGGACTGACATTTTTGTTTCAGGACCTGAAGTTTGGCTTCTAGCATGAAAATGGCCGCTAGCACTCGGTGTTGACTTCGGAGCCCCCCACCCCGATATATATATATGTTAAATTGTCTGACAGATGCTGACTGTGCCGGTAAAATAGAGAGAGACAGTAAGGTGGAATGTCAACACTCTCACTCTTCCTGTCTCTCTGTCTGTCATTCTCTCTCTCCCTCTCTCTCTCCCAATATATATATATATATATATATATATATATATATATATATATATATATATATGTGTGTGTGTGTGTGTGTGTGTGTGTGTGTGTGTATTTATGCAGAAATCCTTCTTTCTGTCGTTTTTAATGAAATGTGCATATATATATATATATATATATATATATATGTATATGTATATATATATATATATATATAGTTATATATATATTGTGAGAGAGAGAGAGAGGGAGAGGAGAGGGAGAGGGAGAGAGAGAGAGTGACCGATATAGAGACAGGGGGAAGGAGAGTGTTAACATTCCACCTTACTGTCACTTATTCTCTATGTTACTGGCACTGTCAGCATCTATCCGACAATTTAACATTTTCTTCATTATTGCAGGCCTTTTGCAACCACCGCTGGGCTTCCATTATATGTTTGATTTTCTCTCTTTTATCTTTCTTTCTGTCGTTCTTTCTTTCTTTCTTTCTTTCTTTCTTTCTGTTTTGCTTTTAGTGATAACTAAAAACTTTCTTCTCTTTCTTCCTAGTTGCTTTTAATTCCTTTTGCATCAACGCTGCTATTTTCCTGTGCACGTCATTTCCTGCAAATTCTATCGCTTTTTAACTTGACTTGACACTTACTGCTTAATATGACACAACTTTCATTTTCACTTTCCATTTGAAAGGCTTCAAATTGATTTGAACCATTTTACACTACAACCGCCACTTCTTTTACTCTCCTTATCAAAAGCCTTTTCGACAGACAACACCCGTCATCTTTTCTTCTATATGCCGTATCCCTTTAGGACGTTGGCGATCATGACTCTCCACTCTATCCTGCCCGTTGTAGCTCTTAATAAATTTTGTCTTTTTGTTATTTCTCCTAAAGCATGTACCGCCATCTATTTAATCAAGATCATTCTTCTTCTATGTGCCGTATCCCTTTAGGACGTTGGCGATTATGGCTCTCCACAATTTCCTGTCCTTTGTAGCTCTTAATAAATTTTGTCTTTTTCTTATTTCTCGTAAACTTTGCTCCGCCATCAATTTAATCAAGCTCATTCTTTTTTTATGTGCCAAGTCCCTTTAGGATTTTGGTGATCATGGCTCTCCACAATTTCCTCTCATTTGTAGCTCTTAATAAATTTTGTATTTTTTCTTAATTCCCCTATACCTTGCTCCACCATCCATTTACTCAAGCTCATTCTTCTTCTTCTTCTTCTTCTTCTTCTTCTTCTTCTTCTTCTTCTTCTTCTTCTTCTTCTTCTTCTTCTTCTTCTTCTATGTGCCCTGTCCCTTCAGGACATTGGCGATCATGTCTCTGCTTGATTTCCTATAGTTTGTAGCTATTAATAAATTTTGCCTTATTCTTATTTCTCCGAGACCTTCTTCCACCATCTATTTACTCAAGCTCATTCTTCTTCTTATATGTGCCATTTTCATTCAGGATCATGGCCCTTCACGATTTCCTATTGTGTGTACGTTATCAATATCTTCAGTTAAAAGTAAAATAGAATTCATCTTATCTCTCTCAAAAGCTTTTACTTTGTTAAACACCTTATACAACGATGTCTCAAGGACAATATTAATGGGAGAAAGAACTCTTATTGATAAAAAAAATCCAGCAAGGACACGTTTGCGTTGATGTGAACGTTTGACATTGCAAGAGTAAGTGCAGAAAATAAGGAACAACGATAGCATCAAAATCCACTGGGAGTGGAATTCACGATTTTAATCGTTGAAAGTTAAAACAGCTTTTCTTGAGAAATATACTCAATGTCAATTACAAATGTGCCGTTCCATTCTGGACGTTGGCGATCAGTGTCCTCCACAAGTTCCTATCCTTTGTAGCACTGAATAAACTTTTGTCTTTTTCATAATTCTCCTAAACCTTGCTCCACCATCCATTTACTCAAGCTTATTCTTCTTCATCAATGTGCCGTGTCACTTCGGGACATTGATGATCATGGCTCTCCTCAATTTCCTATGAATTAATGGCGGAAAAGGATTTAGGGGAAATCCTTTTCTACCATTCATACAGTAAAGCTCGGCAGGTTAGTTACACATTTCTTTCCTTTGTATATGTTACCTTCAATCTTCCCTGTCCGAGTGCTCTTTTCTCATAGAATTTTAACTTGTCTCATTCTGATGTCATATATGAAGGATCATTTTGCTGCTATTGACTCTAAAACTTCGTCGCTGCTCACATGTTTCATCCATGGTATTTTCAGAAGTCTTTCAGTCGAACCATATTTCTCTTGCTTCAAGTCTCTTCTTCATCTGTCAGGACATAATCCAGCATACACTGCCATATAGGAAGGATGATACTACATAAAAAGTCAATGCTCTTTTCTTTGATTCTTTTGCTTCAAGTCTCTTCTTCATCTGTGGGGACATCGTCCAGCATACACTGCCATATAGGAAGGATGATACTACATAGAAATTCAGTGCTCTTTTCTTTGTTTCCTTGCCTCAATTCTCTTCTTCATCTGTGAGGACATCGTCCACCATTCACTGCCATATAGGAAGGATGATACTACATAGAAATTCAGTGCTCTTTTCTTTGTTTCCTTGCCTCAATTCTCTTCTTCATCTGTGAGGACATCGTCCACCATTCACTGCCATATAGGAAGGATGATACTACATAAAAATTCAGTACTCTTGGCTAGGTTTCTTTTGCTACAAATCACTTCTTCATATGAGAGGAGGATTGTCCAGCATTCACTGCCATATAGAAAGACTGATTTCATGCAACATTTCAGTGCTCTTTTCTTTGTTTCTTTTGCTTCAAGTCTCTTCTTCATCTGTGACGAGATTTTCCAACATTCCCTGACAAATAGGAAAGATGATACTACATAGAAATTTAGTACTTTTTTCTTTGTTTCCGTTGCTCCAAGTCCCTTCTTCATATGTGTGGAGATTGTCTAGAATTCACTGCCATATAGAAGGACTGATGTCAGATGACATAACAATATTTTCCTGTTTCTTAATACTTTTCTTGGCTTCTGGAAGGAACCTTTTTCTATTTCAATGAAACTTCGGATTTCTGTGTCACATTTTCCGTCTTTTGTTAATACGCTTCTCAGATATCTAAATCTTTGCAACTCGACAATTTGTAATTTGCATTTTAGGCTGTTCCTTTTGCTCAGTATATTTCTACTTCCGATATCATTTGTATCTGTGCGTGCGTGCGTGCGTGTGTCTGTGTATGTGTGCTTGTGTTTGTGCATTTACCGACTTACATCTGAGTGTCTTTGTTTTCATTTCTTTCATAAAAATTTTCTCCACCCTAGACACGTACCTATTTGTGAATTTTTCAGTCTATTATTTTTTTGTTCGACCACGCCCCCCCCCCTCGGAAAAGCATAGAAACCTAATGTACAAAATCTGATCGGTCAGATGGGCTGGTGTATTTTACACCGGTGCTAATGGTTCCGGGTTCGATCTCACCTTATTATAAATAATATCGATTTTTTCATTTAATTTTCTCACGTTTAGCATCAATAAGGAATATTTCTTCGAAGAGAAATTGGTTTGATGGAAAACCAACGGACTGCGCTCGTTCTAAGACAAGTTGTCCAACCTTTTTTTCCTAAGGAGCTAACTTAGAAATTTAGGTATATTCACTGAGCCACAAATGTATTTTATATAAATATGCTTTTAACATATCCAAATCCTTGTGAATATTAAATTTTAATAACTAATATGTATAATTACAAAAGATACTGTATTATTAACTGTAAAAAAAGACCTTAAAATAAAAAGTAATTCTATAATAATAAAATTCGTAAAATAAAAGTAATTCAGTATGATTTGGGACATTTCTTTCTTTATATAATACTGTCAATATCTACTGTTATAGTACTAGTATTTATTCTAATTATGTTAGTTAAATGGGAGTTTTTTCCTTTCTTTATATGTGCCATGTCCATTCAGGTCGTAGGCGATCATGGCTCTCCACCTCCCTCTATCCCTTGCAACTCTCAACAAGTTCCTTCCCTCTGCTTCCTCCCCCAGACCACGTTCTGTCATCCCCTTGCTTAACCCAGCCAGGTATGTCACATGTTGTTTTCCCTTGTCTCTCTTTTCGTCTATTCGACCCGTGAGTATCAGATTCTCTGGGCCCCCTTTTCTCATTATGTGTCCTAGAAACAGCAGCTACCTCTTCCTGATGTTAAGTATAAACCTCCTCTTTGTTTGAAACCGCTCTGAGACTCCATCGTTGCTCACACGCTCAATCCATTATATCCTTAGCATCCTTCTGTAAAATCACATCTCGGTCGCCTCTAGCCTGTTCTTCATCTTTGAGAAAATCGTCCAGCATTCGCCGCCGTAAAGCAGTCACGTAAGAACTCGGTATTCTTTTATTTGTTACCAAAGAAATTCTCCTGTCTCGCAATAGACTGGCCAGCCTTTGAAATGTCTACGTATCTCAGTGTCGCACGTATCGTCCTCTGTCAAGACGCTTCCCAGATATGTAAACTTCCCCGTTTGCTTTATTCTAGCGTTCCCGACCTGCAAATCGCATTTTAGGCTCATCTTCTTACTGATGACCATGCATTCTGTCTTCTTGTAGTTTATACTTAGTCCTTTCTTCTCTCTCCCCGTCGCTACCTTCAACCCCTCAACCTATTTCTTTCAGCAGTTTTGATGTTTTTCATGCACGAAAATAATTGTTCACAGTAGTATATACTACTCACTACACATAAACTAGATAAACTAAATAGTTTCTTTAGTTTTGATTCTTGCCCCATGCACCAGCCGGTGTGTTTCGGCGAAGGCCTTTGCTCACTTCAAATTTTAGTGCAATGGGGATGTGTACCTACTAGCACAATGTGATAATAATTTTCAAGACTTATTTACTAAAGTAAATGAAAATATACTTAAAGTTTTTGGGGTGCCGTGAACCGCATGGAAACTTAAATGAGCAGCAGTTCGACTCACGTGTTGGACGTCACTCTTCTAAGAAATACAGGCTGCGTAAGGTATTTGGGGACGCATTGACCGACAGAGAAAGAAACATATCTTTCAGGCAAGTAAATTTATCAATACAAAACCTGGGATACATCTGAAGTAATTGTTGGATTGCATGTTTATTTGAAATGACCGCATTCAATCGTAATGATGACTTATATCAGTGGGATCGAGGACATGGACAAATCACATGGTTTCTGTTGATATTGGCCATTATTCTGGTAATCACCTCGCAAGCCAAAGGGTTAGATAAGGTTACAGGCTTCGTAAAGTGATTACGAAGGTGTTTAGCGTGATTAGTAGTGATGGTGACGTTATGAGTTCAGTCATCTCCCCACAAGGCGTCAGTCTCAACACGGAGGGCTACATCAAGTGACTTAAGGGGTTAGTGCTGCCATAGGTAAAGAGGGTGTGTGCTTGAAGATTCTGTGTCTGGCAATAGGGCTGTGTACCATGCCATACAATCAGGTGAAAGCCGTCATGGCTGCAGACAATTTCTGCAACCATATGACCCTTTAAATCTGGCCGCCTAACTCGCCAGACTGCAACCTCCTTGATTATTATGTGTGGGGCGCAGTTGAGCAAAAGACCAACAAATCTCTTTGTCAAACCAAAGATGAACTGAAAGCAAGAATTATGGCAGCATTCTACAATTTAAAAGAGGATATTGTCTAGAAGCATTACCGGATATTCCGAAGTCGTCTGGAGGCCGTGATTGAAGCCAATGTCGATGTTATTGTATAAATTTACGCTTTAGTATTTCAAGATATTTTTGTGTAATTCTGATAAATAAATCTGTTAAAATGAGATGTCAGTGTTATTTTCATTTTTTCGTCATTTAGGCGACAATTTATCCATCGTACGCTGTACTTATACACACACACACACACACACACACACACACAGGAGCGCACACACACACACACAGATGGAAAGAGATAGAGAGAGAGAGAGGGGGAGAAAGAGAGAAGAAGAGAGCGAGAGAGAGAGAGGGGGGTGCGTATGATATTTGTGGAACAATGAAATATTAACAGTCAGAGAAACAAACATTTATCTTACAGACAACTAAATTTATTAATACAAAGCCTAGTGCACAGATACAGGAATTATGGGATTGTTCGACGTAACCGCCATCTGACGTAATGATGTCTCCGACACGGGACCGGTTTCCGTTGGCATGCCCGCATCACGTGGTCTGCATTTACATTAGACATGACTCGAGTAATGGCGGCTTTCAGGTAAATATTCATATTTTGTGAAGTTTTTTTCAAATGGAAAAAACAAGAGGATTTTTGTTTGGCGAGTAAGCTGGCCACATTTCTGTTGTGTTGTGGTCGCGCAGAATGACTGACGATATTAATAGACGAACTCCAAACACCAAAAAGTCTATAAAAAGCAAAATTGTCCAAATCATTTAATATCTAAATAAAATCAACAGGCTTATTGTGTTTCTTTTTTCCAGGTTTCCAGATAAAACATTTAGCTATCTTGACACCAAATGGTCGTAAGAATCATTGAAAGACCTTTTCAGTTATTCATCTAAAAAGAGAACAGGTTAAAATCGTTTTGTATCAACACCACTGTCTTCGCAAATGAACAATGGTGAAAGAAAAAAAATCATTCAGACCTTCAGTAATGGTTCCAACATTCATATTCTGGCTTCCATCTTGAAGAACTATATTCCTTCAAGAACTATCAAGAGAACGGTGAATAAGTTTAAAAAATAGGGAATGGTAGAAGGGAAAATTGTATCAGGAGTTCAGAAATGAAGAAGGATAATCAATTCAACTTGGAACTAAAAAGATCAATTAGAAAGGATCCATCTCAATCCATAAGATGTTTGACACGCGAGAAATGAGTTTCAGCTATCACAGTCGAAACTGCAGTGAAAAAAGACTTAAAAATATAATGGTACGTGAAACCTGTGAGACACATTGTTACTCCACGACAGAAAGTTAGAACGTTAGAGAGAGCGAAGACCATCTCGAATAAGTTGGAAAATGATTCTGGAATAATCTATTTATATATAGTCATCCACAGATGGTCTGTTTTGCCGTATCACAGCTCATTAGTGTGGCTAGACATCTGATCGCTTCAGAAACAGAAAATGATACTCGAACAATTTAGTATCAGTCGAAGATTCTAACCCCTAGACCATCGATGGACGGTAGAAAGAAAGGCTAATTTTTGCGTATTTATTTTTTCATAAACACAACGGTCACTCAAAGAACTCAATCGCTAAAAGAGTCTTGCATTATCAGCCGTAATATATATATATATATATATATATATATATATATATATATATATATATATATATATATATGTATGTATGTATGTATGTATGTATGTATGCATGTATGTATGTATGTATGTATTCGACTGTAATGTTAAATAATCGGTTAATAAATGCCCAATGTTTCTTGTACAGAAACGTGTAATCTTACCTTTACTATTACCATCTAGATGTGTTGTCGAGGATTCCGAATTAGTATGAACGCTGGGGTTTAAGACAATGGCGATTTTATTGAATACACTTACTCTTTAGTATTTAAACATATTTTTGAGTAGTTTTGGTAAATAAATCTGTTAAAATGATATGTCAAATTGTATTTTTATTTTTGCGTCACTTAGATGACAATTTAGTCATCGCACACTGTACAAAGGACTGGAAACTGGGGAGAGCCATAGATAGGACCCACCAACTTAAATAAGGAGACTGTCCAGAAGAGATTTATAAGTTGTCTGGACGCCGTGGTTGAAGCCAATGTCGATTTTATTGAATAAATTTGTCATTAGTATTTCAAGATATTTTTCTGTTAGTTTGGTAAAATAAATCTGTTAAAATGCGATGTTATTTTCATTTTTAGGGCATTTCGATCTTTACCTTACGTATTTTTGTCTGAAGATTTCCGAAATTGATTGGGATATACGAAAAAGAAAATGGAACAAGCTTGCATATAATTTTGTTACCGAATTTAATCTATAAGCAGAAGTTTTTCACTAATGATGTTCTTTTAAAATCTTCGATACCCACGTTGTTTCAACGATAGCAACATACATTACGTGTTAAGATTCCGTCTATTACCTCGAGGCGATGACTGCAATAACGATGATGACGACGCCAGTTCAAAACAGTCGGTCTGGATCGAGATATTCGACGGTTGTAAGACGAGATTGAAAGGTTAAAAGAGAGAGAGCGAGATGTTTTCATGCGGTCGATAACTCCTGGTCCAGCTCTGGAGTGGGAGAAGGAGACTTGATCGTCCTAGACTAACAGTGGGTGCTTTTGCAATCCAAAGCTCCGAACAGCTGCACCCTGCAGTGGCGCGAACACCAGCGGGAAAATTTCTATCACGGCAGGGCGCGCGCACTGTGCAAAGCACGTTACCACCGGATGTTGCATTTTCCTTCCATCTCTTTCTCACACTTTACCAATATCCCTTCTCTCGCTCTCTTTCTTTCTTTCTTTCTTTTACTTCTTTTCTTTTTTATTTTATTTTTTTATTTTACAAGTTTGGATCTTAAAACACGCAATGAAGTGCATTTCTTGTGAGCTCGTCATCATCCGTTCGTCCCGAAACTGCATTCTTATGATTAAAATACCGCCCACCCCTTTCATGGCCAGAAGCAGTGTTGGCGCCAAATTCAGCAGAATAAATGTCTTCGATAAAATTATTATTTTCAGCCGCTATTTTTTTCTGGAGATTTAGGAAGGTTATCTCGTTGTTGAACAATACATGAAAATGGCGAAAGGAATATTTTACATTAGACATCAAAGCATAGGCGGTGTGCCTAACTGGAAAGTCAAAATTCAAATTCTAGATTGTTTATTTTTTTTTTTTTTTTTTACCTAGAATTTAAAACACGAGCAACCATTTCCACTTCAGAATTCGAATATTCGATATAAGCAATTATTATTTTCTTATCTATATTAATGAATAATCTTCACTTAGTGCAATATATCACATCCATTCCTGTCACATATAGTCTGAAGCGTATACTGTGTATTTAAATACTCTTAATAAAATCCAGCAACGAATATACCATGTTATCAGTCCCGACCTGGCATTCAATCACTATTACAACCTTTTAACGTAGCTTCCCTGTGCATTTTCTATTTGAGTATATGGTGTCTTTTTTACGGTTTATTAATCTCTTGCAGGTTATTTAAATCCAGAAAATAGAAAGTAGAATTTTCTTTGAAATAATAAAATAGTATAACAATAGTAAAATTCGTACCTTCCCCTAGTGTAATTTAATATAACGAACCCAACGGGAATTGGAACTCGGCTCTCCGATTAACAATTCCGAGCCATTATCCATAACACCATCCGTACATCCAAGATTATAGTATCTAATATTCTCAAGCGATCACAAATCTACATACTAACCAGGCTCTGCGTTCGTGATCAGACAGAAATATGCCTTTTTTGTAAATATTTTAATAGTAATTGTTTCACAGAGCTTTCCTGAATGGTATCTAAACTTTTACTATCTGTCTATATCTCTGAGTATTATGATAATTTACATTATTTACATTATTCGAACTGTTGTTGTGAGTTCAATACCAGGCTACAGCAGTGGTGAACGAAAAAAACTTGGAGAGTTAAATGGAAATAACAAGAGACATCCGGAAGAGGCATGACACGTGGAACTAGAACAGTCTACTCCGGTGGACGAAATAAAAGTTTCAGTTCAAAATTCCAATCACTTGAAGCCGGAGCGTACAACGACAGAAAAGTTGTGAATATGGCAATGAAGATGAGGATAACAGTCCGAATAATGTTAATGATGTAAATTATACTAGACCTTTGAAGCGCAGTACTAGATTGGTTGTTATGTCTCATCGTTTTATAGTTGAAATAGCTAGATGTAACCGTAACTTCTATTTTAACAATTTCTTTTCTCGCACTTCTCGCTTGTGAAATTGCCTTTCGGCTGCTTGTTTCCCAGTCAAGTATGATTTTCAAAAATTTAATGCAATATCAATCGTTATATTCTGTTGTGTAAATATCCTTGCTTTTATTGTCCTTCTGCTTAATATTTTGTTTCTTTTTCTCTAATTCTTTCACACTCTTAGTTACTCCATTAAGTCTTAGTAGATTTATTGCCTTACTTTGGAGAAAATGATTTTTAAATAAAAATTAACGTTTTCGAATTCGACGCGGTTGCGTTCACTGTCGCGCAAATACTGATGGAACATGATGAATCCATTTCACCCCAAGCAAGGCGGGAGTGCCACAAACAAGCAAGGGGTTACTGAGAATGGGAGCGAGAGTAAAGAGGTATGATAGAGGTTAGGATGAAGAGAAGTACGGAGATTTAGATCAAGGGATCTGAAAATGTCGATTGATATTGCATTTGAATAAAAGGAAGATTATAACTATCAGGGAAGGAAGTAAGAGGAAGGGAGTTTCACAGACGGGAAGTGCGAGACATGAAGCTATTGGAGTAGAAGAGACGGCTACATTTAACTGTTTCGACAGTGAAAGGGTCGGATGCCAACCTAGTAGCACGCTTAAATTCATGAAGTTTGGGAACAAGAGAAAATAGCTTGTTGGAACAGTTACCATGAACGTATATATGGAAAAGTCAGAGGGAAGCGATGGCACGTCTGTGAGAAAGTGACTGTATAAGAGATGCCAGATCAGGACCAATCACATTGCATATCCGTCTCTGGATATTCTCGAGGGCCTTGAGACGATCAGCGGGGGCTCCGGACCATTATATGGCAGCAGTTTTCCATGCAAGGGCAAATGATTGAATTATGGATTTGAAGGATGGCCTCAGGCGAGAAAAACATTTTCTGGCTTGACACAGAGAACCAAATGAAAGCACAAAAAATGTGCTTGTTAGTTTTTGTTGCAACCCGCCTAAGAAAAGGACAATTTTGAAACTAGCTTTTGTTCGGAACTTGCAAATCCACGTAAAAGCCTTCATTTTTTTAAATTAATATTATTCATAATATTCAAGAACGAAATGGCACTTAATTAAAAGTTTTAATTAAAGAGATTGAAAAGCAATTAAGATGTGGAGATTTAAGAAGTAAGAACATTTGACTCTAGACTTTAAGACATTAAAATTGTTGGAACTGAGGTAGCTTATTCTCTTATTATCCAGTCCCGCCTACGTATTTTAACTCAGCGTATTAGAAGTTGTAATCTCCGGTCTGTCTTATATGTTTTGTTATTGAATTCAGTATGTCCATCTTTATCGCTATATGAGCAACCTTTCGGCTGTTGTACCTTCCAGGCCTCATCAAGTGTATCTCTTTTTTTTTTAGATGTTATTATGTGGACCAGCGTGCTCATTTTGATTGATAATTCTGTCAACGTTTCAGCAATTGTACATCCGTTTTTCTTCAGGTGTTTGCCTTTTATTATTTTCACAATGTGCAGTAATTTTTGCATCAAACTCAGATGATAGAAGATACAAATTATGCTTCACTAACCGGCTTATTTTCATCTCCTCCAGTTCCTTTCACACGAACGCTGGTGTTCAGCAAGGCTCTATCCTGGATCCTACTCAGTTTCTGATCTTCATCAACGATCTCCCTGATGTCATCAACTCCCAAGTTAACATCTACGCTGACGACACTACTATTTGCTCCTGCCTTAATAGTAGATCCGACATCGTTGACAAATCTAACCTGGCCGTAGGCCTCAAGAAGTACCTCCAATCTGTGCTTGACTGGGGTTGGAAATGTCTTGTAAATTTTAATGCCCCTAAAACGAAACTGCTCTCAGTAACCCACCATAGAGAAACCTCCCTTCCTCCCATCAGGATTGCTGATGTCCATCTCCACGAGAGTGCCTCTCTGTGCCGGCTTGGTCTCATGCTGTCCAATGACCTGAAGTGGAACAACTACATGGAATCTATAGCTTCATCTACCGCAAGGAAAGTTGGTTTTCTGTGACGGGCCATAAGGTTTTTCTGGCCTGAGTCCATCCTTCAAATCTAGAAATCAGCAATTCGTCCTTGCATGGAACACTGCCGCCATATATGGTCTGGTGCTCCCGCTGTTCATCTCGAGGTCCTCGACAAAATCCAGAGACGGATATGCAACGTGGTTGGTCCTGATCTGGCAACTCATCTGCAGTCGCTATCTCTGATACAGGCTGTGGCCTCCCCCTGTCTTTTCTACAAGTAGTTTCATGGCAACTGCACCGACGAGCTACGCTCACTGTTTCCCAGACTGCATGGATTTAAACGTGCTTCTAGGTCAGCCTCTCGGTCCCACCTTTTTACTGTCGAAACGGCTAAATGTAGCCATCACTTCTACTCTAACAGCTTCTTATCTCGCACCTCCCGTAAGTGGATCTCCCTTGCTCTCACTTGCTTTCCTGAGACCTATAATCTTCAAAAATTCAAATGTAATGTCAATCGACATCTTCTGATGTCTTGAAATAGATCCCTGATTTTCTCTCGTCCTGGGTATGACGATAAACTGCATCCGTGTCCTGGGTAAGACAGTAATGTCCAGCAGCAAGGCCCCTGATCAGGAGGTTTTGATGAGCATGGAACAACCTCTTAATTGCTGGTGTTCCTATGTCCACGCTGACCCGGCGTGGTAGCACCTGTTAGGGCCCCAGCTATGGGCAAATAGTTAACACCCAAACTTGCGTAAAAATAGGTTTTAACACCAGAAATACTTTGTAATAAAAAAGATATTACCAGCAATAATCTTTGAAGGAAAAATTATTATCAGCAATACTTAAAAAATATACCAGCAATACAAACAGCTATACATTCTTTGGAAAAAAATATGACCAGCTGTAGATTTCTTCGAGAAAAATATTCCCAGAAATAGATTTTTGAAGAAGAACATTACCATAAATAAAAATCTTGTCCGCATTAAATAACCCATTGAGGTTGATATACCGTAAAACATAACAAACCAAACCTGTTTTTCCGTTATCCTTTTCCCAAACACTCCTCTTTACTCTTACTCTCTGTAACGCCTTGCGTGCTAGTGGCCCTCCCGCCTTGCTTGGGACGATTTGCGTAAAAAATATTCTTTGAATAATGTTATGAATCTATTGTGGGAAATAAAATTTACCAGCGATGAGCTCTCCCCATAGGGGTGCAGGGCACTGCTGTTGGATGCTCGGGATATTTTAATGTTTGTTATTTTTTTCTGCCACCTGGTTAAAATATGACTGTGCTTTGGGTTTAAAACGGAGCCCTGTTAGACGAAGCACCTACAACTGTTAACCATTTATCTGTTGCGCTATGTCGTGAAGAGCAACCTTTTCGTATATCTACCAATTATTACCGGGGAATTCTAGGCGTCTCTCCTATGCTTTGAAGATAATGCTAGACACGTCTCCCACGAAAATTAGCGGAATTCTCGACACGATATAAATAAAAGTTTTGCGATAGAAGGCTGGACATTTCGGGTGAAGCTAATATTTTTGGGCAGATAGGTTTTAATGTAGAAAAGATTATTCTTCAAAGAAAAAAGAAAGTTATAAAATAAAATAAAAATATCAAATAAATAAATAAATCCATCTTATATATCTATTAGTCAACCAAACGTCCATGTTTAGAATATTACTGCAACATATGTACCGGTGCACCTCTTTTTCACATAGAGCTCTTTGATAAGATTCGAAGAAGAATCAGCAATATTATTGGTCCTGATCTGGCAACAAGGCAACTGCATGAATTTTAGCGAACTACTAGACTGGCGTCAAGATCTCATCAGTTTGCAGTTGACCTGGCTAGATGTTGTCGTAAGTTCTATGCTAACATCTTCATGCCATTTTCTTGAAATCTTCCTTGTGCTTACTCACTCCGTCCATGGAATTCTCAGTATCCTTCTGTAGAACCACATTTCTGCTGTCTCTAGTTATTTCTTCTTCCGTTTGGAAATTGTCCAACATTCACTGATTCTGAGTAGAATTGTTCTTTCTCTTGCCATCTGATTTAATTCTTCCTTGTTGCTTACTCAGTCCTTCCATGGAATTCTCAGTATCCCTCTGTAGAACCACATTTATGCTGACTTTAGTTTTTTCCTCATCCGTTGGAAGTTTGTTCAACATTCACTGTCACCTTAGAGGATGTGTATCACTTAGCAATCCAGCACTAATAGATTTCGTTAATCTTAAGGTTTGTTCAAGTCATATGGAATCTTTTTCTAGGAGTTTTTTTATGCAAGGAGAAAATAATAACGGAAACCTGTTTTTTTACTCCACTGATTTTTATTCTGCTTGTTACAACAAGGAAACGGATGCATATGCAAAAACAAAAATAAGCTCTAATCACAGTCGCAGGTGAACAAAGTAAACACAAAAAAGGACCGTACATTCTGTGCGCATGCGTGTTAGTAACACTTGTATAGAAGTTCCGCTATGTATCTGCCTCGAGAGCTGTATAAACAGATGAACAAGAACATGACCGCACTTCCTGTGCGCATGCGCGCAAATCCCTACTTAGTGCAAGTTTCAATAGCTGTTAAAAAATAACTTGGAAGAAAAATTTTCGACTTGTGTCAATATTTGAAACATTCTCGAGTTTATATTCATTCGATGTTTGCCTTGAAAAAGAAATCTATTTAACATAACATCGACATACATGAAGGAGTAAATAAACAAAACGAGCTGGGTATGAATTGGAGAAGGGTTTTCTGACGCGGGCGTTATCGCCTACCGGTGAGCGATTTCAGCTGTTGGGTGGGTGAATTGTATTGTTGAACTAGCGAGCTGCAAACGTAAGTTCTGTTCTATCAATTTTTCTGGCACTTCTCTCCTGAGGAACTCTCTCCCGAATACGTGCATTTTTTCAAAAATGTAAGTGCAATGCCAATCGCCATCTGCGTTCAAATTAACAAGATTCCACATTTGTTTGTATCCTTAAATATTGTTTTTTCTCCTCAATAAATCTTCTTTTTCATACCCAGTAACCACTTGCGTCTACGCGGCATTATAGCCTTGTTTGATGTGATTAAAAACATTTACAAGACCTGTTTATTTCTACGCTAGGCCTACCAAGGGGATCTTCGTAGTCAGGCATAGGAGCTGACTTTTTCATAGATACCGGGTATAGTAGATTAAAGGTTTGGCTAGGATATATCGTCTTTTGGGGCAGATATGAATTCAATCTCTGCGTCTAGTACTGCAAAGGTCACATGATCTGGTTTAGTGGAAGAAAAAGATAAGCGTTTATAAACTGTTATGAAAAGTCCCCAAAGCTTGGAACGGGGGACGACAAAAATCCACCCGGATGTGTGCATAGAAGGGAAGTTTTGTTTCTAAATTTGAAAGCAGTTATAGAGCAGGAAGACAGGTACCTGAAGAAGGACGGTGAATACAATGGTCGAAACGCTATTCCATTTTATTTATGTAATTATTTTTAGTTTCATTTTTAATTTATATTTTTATGCTGTTTAATTTTTCGGAGTTTTATTGTTTCTTTTTTGTTTTTCTAATTAACTTTTTATTGTTTCTTTTTAATTTTTTATTGTATCTTTTTAAAATTTTTTATCGTTTCTTTTTTAATTTTTATCGTTTCTTTTTTAATTTTTATCGTTTCTTTTTTAATTTTTATTGTTTCTTTTTAGGTTTTTCATTGCTTCTTTTTTCTTGTTTCTTTTTAAATTTTTATTGTTACTTTTTAATTTGTTATTACATATTTAAAAATTTTTTATTGATTCTTTTTAATTTTTTATTGTTTCTATTTACGATTTTTATTGTTTCTTTTTAAATGTTCATTGTTTCTTTTTAACATTTTATTGTTTCTTTTTAATTTTTTACTTTTTAATTTTTTTATACATACTACTTATTTTTATACCTATTCTGATTTAATTTTTATTCATTTTTTAGTTCTTTTTGTTTTGAATATTTTTTTAATAAATTTTACATTTTTTATTTTGTTTTGATTTTCTTTTGTATTTCGTTCATTTTATAATACGTAAGCAGTTTTTTTATTTTATTTTTTATTCGTTTTTATTTCAATAATTTAAATTATTTTTTTCATTGTATTTTTTATTATTTCATTTCTATTTTCTCGCTTTTGTATCTAATTTCATTTTTTGGTTGTTCTAATTTCTTCAATTTTAAATTCCTTTTAATTATTTAAACTTTTATTTCCTACTCATTTGTTTTATTTTATGTTCAATTATTTTTCCTATTTTGCTTAAATCTTATTTCGTTTTCATTTTTTGTTGTTTTTTTCTATTTTTTTCCTTTTTTCCTATTTATTCATAGTTCTTTCTCATTTCTTTTCTATTTTCCTTTATTTCCTTTTCGATATTTCACTGCCTATCAATTTTACTTTCTTTTTTTTTTGCAACATTTTCTTTTGGTTCATTTATTTTCTTATTCTCTTTTATTTTTATTTATTTTTATTATATTTTTTTCTTATTTATTCTTCGTTCATTCACTTTTTCTTCTTTATTCTATTTTTCATTTTGATCCTTTCATTTTTTCCACTCATTTTCATTTTTATTTGGGCTGTTTTATCCATTTTTGTGGTATTTTTCTTTTTTATATTTCAATTTCTTTTTCATTCATTAATTTTAATTTTATCTATACATTTTAATTTCATGCCCGTTTATATTTATTAGTCTTTCACGATTTTATTCCTTTTGATTTTATCACTTTTTTATTTACTTCTTCATTTATTTTATTCTTTTTATATCATTCCTCTCGTTTTTATATCATTCCTTCTGTATTTTATTCTTTTTATATCATTCCTTATGTATTTTATTCTTTTTATATCATTACTTATGTATTATATTCTTTGTATATCATTCCTTATGTACTTCATTCTTTTGTATCATTCCTTCTGTATATTATTATTTTTATATCATTCCTTATGTATTTTATTCTTTTTATATCATTCCTTATGTATTTTATTCTTTGTATATCATTCCTTATGTATGTCATACTTTTGTATCATTCCTTCTGTATTTTATTCTTTTTATATCATTCCTTATGTATTTTATTCTTTTATATCATTCCTTATGTATTTTATTCTTTGTATATCATTCCTTATGTATTTCATTCTTTCGGATCATTCCTTCTGTATTTTATTCTTTTTATATCATTCATTATGTGTTTTATTATTTTTATATCATTCCTTCTGTATTTTATTCTTTTTATATCATTCCTGATGTATTTTATTCTTTTTATATCATTCCTTCTGCATTTTATTCTTTTTGCATCATTCCTTCTGCATTTTATTCTTTTTATATCATTCCTGATGTATTTTATTCTTTTTACATCATTCCTTCTGTATTTTATTCTTTTTATATCATTCCTTATGTGTTTTATTCTTTTTATATCATTCCTTATGTATTTTATTCTTTTTATATCATTCCTTCTGCGTTTTATTCTTTTTATATCATTCCTTCTGTATTTTATTCTTTTTATATCATTCCTTATGTATTTTATTCTTTTTATATCATTCCTTCTGTATTTTATTCTTTTTATATCATTCCTTCTGCATTTTATTCTTTTTATATCATTCCTGATGTATTTTATTCTTTTTACATCATTCCTTCTGTATTTTATTCTTTTTATATCATTCCTTCTGTATTTTATTCTTTTTATATCATTCCTTATGTATTTTATTCTTTTTATATCATTCCTTCTGCGTTTTATTCTTTTTATATCATTCCTTCTGCATTTTATTCTTTTTATATCATTCCTTATGTATTTTATTCTTTTTATATCATTCCTTCTGCGTTTTATTCTTTTTATATCATTCCTTCTGCATTTTATTCTTTTTATATCATTCCTGGTGTATTTTATTCTTTTTACATCATTCCTTCTGTATTTTATTCTTTTTATATCATTCCTCCTGTATTTTATTCTTTTTATATCATTCCTTATGTGTTTTATTCTTTTTATATCATTCCTTATGTATTTTATTCTTTTTATATCATTCCTTCTGCGTTTTATTCTTTTTATATCATTCCTTCTGTATTTTATTCTTTTTATATCATTCCTTCTGTATTTAATTCTTTTTATATCATTCCTTATGTGTTTTATTCTTTTTATATCATTCCTTATGTATTTTATTCTTTTTATATCATTCCTTCTGCGTTTTATTCTTTTTATATCATTCCTTCTGCATGTTATTCTTTTTATATCATTCCTTATGTATTTTATTCTTTTTATATCATTCCTTCTGTATTTTATTCTTTTTATATCATTCCTTCTGTATTTTATTCTTTTTATATCATTCGTTATGTGTTTTATTCTTTTTATATCATTCCTTATGTATTTTATTCTTTTTATATCATTCCTTCTGCGTTTTATTCTTTTTATATCATTCCTTCTGCATTTTATTATTTTTATATCATTCCTGATGTATTTTATTCTTTTTACATCATTCCTTCTGTATTTTATTCTTTTTATATCATTTCTTATGTATTTTATTCTTTTTATATCATTCCTGATGTATTTTATTCTTTTTATATCATTCCTTATGTATTTTATTCTTTTTATATCATTCCTTCTCTGTTTTATTGCTTTCTATATTATTCCTTCTATACATTATTTCTGTTTATTATTCCATTTCGTTGTGTTTATTTTTATTTCTTCCATTTTATTTTATTAATTTTTAAATTAATTGTTTTATTTTATTCCATTTCTAATGAGTTTTATAATTTTCCTACTAGAAATCATTTTATTTTTCATTCATTTCGGTATTTCCTATTTATTTTTTAAAAAAAATTTTTTATTTTTATTCTTTTCCATTTTCCTTTTAATATTTTATCTCATTTACTTTTTATTTTTTATTATTATTATTATTATTATTATTATTATTTTTACTTTCTCTCCTTTTCGTTTTTCCATTTTATTTTGTTTTCCATTCATTTTTATTAATAAACATTTTAGTTCATCTCGTGTTAAGATTTTAGTGGCACCTAACAATGACGCAGCGTGCTGATTTTGAATTGCCGCCGAATACGTTACAATCACTGTTGAGCAAATAACATTGAGGAAAGCTGGATGCGTCTCTTCTCACTATATATGAAATAGCAGGGAAAACTGGTCTCTTTAGTCTTGGTTAGTAAACAGACTAAGAGAAAGACCACTCTATTAAAAACCGTCTAAACACTTGCAACGGAAACCACAACAGTAACGTTGGGTTTGAGGCCCTCTATTCCACAGAATAGTTGGGATTAATATTCATGCGGTATTGGCAGGGCGTAACGGTCATGCGAATTGACAAAGGGTAACAAGCAAAATTATATTAAGATTGATCCTTTCTTGTAAATGACTGTTACCCAGTAACAATATTTTGTTTCAGGAATTTTGACAGAGGTTCCTCGAATGTAGTCTGGGAGATGAGGAAATTAAAATATTTTAAGCTTGTTGTGACGTCATTGTCTCTCGGTAGATGAGATGACGAAACGTAAGATCTTGTCATTCTTGCAGTAGTCGGAAGCAGCAACAAATCTGGGGAAGAAAAAGAAACAAAGGAATTCGTCTGTTGCGTCGTATGTGCGAGGCAAATGGCATAATTCGAAACACGGATAATGAAGATTGCGTCGTATCCACGAATCGTCTTAGGCCTGGACTTTCGTAACCCTGAGACGTACTGTATATGCAGGCAGTGTATTGATGATATGGCATCCTCTGGATGGAGGGCTTTCTAGACTTAAGTCAACAGCCTGAGGGAATGGTTTCTCCTGGTAGAATCACTGGCCACATCTCAATGCCTAAACTAGATTTTATGTTGGAGGACATAGTTTGTGGTTGGACCTGGAGATAGATAGGCATTAGAGAATACCTTTACGGCTTTCAATCCAGGTAGGAAGAGGAAACTGGTCAGGTTCTCAACTGCGCCGAAATTGGAGGCAGCAGAAATGTCATTCTGCAGATGGATACTGAGAATTCCATTTACGGAGCGAGTAAGCAAGAAGGAAGACTTAAAGAAAATGGCAACAGAAAGAACACTTCTACACGGAATCAGTGAATGTTGGACAATTTCCCCACGGATGAAGAAATAACTGAGGGTAGCAGAAATATGGTTCTGCAGAAGGATACTGAGAATTCTATAGACGGAGCTAGTAAGCAACAAGGAAGACTTTAAAAAAAATAGCATACTGAGAATTCCATTGAGGAAGCGAGTGAACGCCCATTAGGCAACCTCATGTGTACTTTGAAGAAACTTGAATTGGTATGAAACCGTCGTAAGAGATTTCTATTTTCCTACTGCTTATCCTACCAGGTTGTAGATTTAGCAAAATAGTAAAGATGGAGGATGGAAGAATGTACAGCGTCAGTGTGTGGACTGAAAACCCTTCAGAGAGTCTCATCCTTTGCCACGCAAGCGAGATATATGGAGACAGCGAGTCAGATGCTCCGTTGTACAGTCGTGGAACTGATGTCGCTAATAATGATTTGACTTTGAAATTATTTTTAAATTTTTTTTTTTTTGGAAGACAATTTTTTTTTTTAATAACAATGGGTATAAAGTAATTAATAATAACAAAACAAAAGTCATTGAAACAAAGCAAGTTAAGTTGACCAATGATGACAATTCCAGAACAACGTAACTATAAACAATTTTTTCTATCCTCTGCCAGCCGCTATGATGGAGCAAGCATTACCTCGAACCGTCGCCAGTGAGACACGCTGCAAGAGCCACTCCGTTTCGCGAGGTTCGTTCCTTAATCGGGGACGCAATCGCGCCAATCCTCCGGAGGAACGCCATCGAACGAGGGCCAATAACCCCTGAAGTCTCCACTGCCACAGGAGTAAAAAAAAATTTCTATCAGCAAGAGAAGAATATTTAGCTTTTTTCTTTCATCTCTGCGTCTCTGGCGACGGGCCCCGGCTCAACCGCGGACCTGATCAAATTACCGACCGAAAATGTATCTGCACAGGTCGCACCCCAAATCAACGACTTACCCATTTTAAAAGGGAAGATGGTAATGCCATCCGGCCGCTTTCCATCACCACGGTCGAGGCATATGGGTTCGATTTGGGAAGGGAACCCAGCTGCATCCAAACCTCTTTGGAAATCTTTTTTCTCTGAACTGTCGTTTCATTTTCTCTATCTCGTTATTATTCCCTTTTAAAGTCTTTTGCTCCCGACAGTTACACTGTTTTTCAAACTAATGCCCCCTTCCTATTCTAAGTAAAACGACCTCAAAAATTAAGTCATTCCAATATTATTTTCTCTGAGTTATTCTTTTTTTTTTTGGTTATTTCTGTGATTTTCTTCATTTTGATTATTATCCTATTAATATTTTTTGACATATTTATTCCTGCCATTAATAAAACATTTTTCTGATATTTTCTTTTAGCAAAAAGATCCATCCCATGAAATACGGAAAAATGTTTAGCACTGCTGGAGCTGCAATCTGATGTCTTCTCGATTCATATCATATTAAACCGTGTAAATATCTCAGCTTAGCCAGAGATGCATCGATTGCCAGACAGAAAGAGGTGTTACGAAATTATTATTACGCAACTGCTAGTCTCAGGAGATTATGGATTTGAGATCAGGGTGATTTAACAGGCACTACGTCCGTCGTGGCTTGGTAAGCTTATACAAGAACGACAGCTTCTTTCGCAATTTGCGAAAAAGTTAGACACTGGTCACATTTTACCTTTACTTCTTTGCCCTTTCACCTATGAAAGTTGTTCAAATATTATTCGTCACTGCAGAATGAACATTCGAAGACTATCTTTCCAAGTGTTTGATTTGATGCAGAGGAGCCGATTTATCAATGTATTTTTTTTATCGTAGTTGCAGTTTGATTACGGACCACCGAGACATACATATGACCCAGAGGTATTCGATCTTCCTCAATTTGCTTGACATGTCCAAGCCTCCATATACAACCTTCTGACGCAAAGATTTTTCTGACTATTGATTAAGAAGGTGGGGCTGAAAGTGTTTCACATCGCAACACTGTCCTGTAGGCAATTCGGTTCACTCTGTAATATCTAATGATATTTTGTTATCATCATCTATTAGACACGAACCTCCTATTCCGTTACCAGCATGCTGATTGGTATTCACTTTGTGACTTACTTCGAGGCACACGTTGGAATGATATATTTAACCATCCTATTGAACAGTGAGGTTTCTTCTCGGGTCAAAGCCGGTACAGATGGTTTCATTCCTTCTGGGAAATACCAGGTGAAAACATGTTTCGCACCGGCATACTCTTTTGACCAAAGAAATCCCTTTTTTCGGCTATAGCAATGTGACAGTACCGATCACGACAGACACCGATTCATCGCTGAATGGAATAAATATAAACATGTCTTCGAAGGAGCTAAGTCTTTGGTGAGAGAATGAGACACCGTGTCTACCATCTTTGGCTCTCGTGATTACCGGCGGCTCTGTAATAGTGTATTAAAAAGAGTATGCTTTATATTCACCTGTAAGGTCTCTTTAGACTCTACACTTGACTCATCCAGAGAATCATTGCTTAACTTTCCACTTTCTGCTATCATCTCTAGTCGGGATCCTCACAAAGTGTGTAGACCTGATATTATCCTTGTAATAGTCATTAAGAAGCGTGCTCCCACGCTGTCTCTTGCTTGTTGGAAATCCTCATATGTTCCAGCCTGTAAGAACACAGTCAGACTCTTCCATCTACTTGTTTATTAGCCTAACTATTTTTTTGGTAAGGTACCTGAAGTCCTAATCAATGCTGTATTAGGTAAGGATCTCACATCGCGGAGTTTTATTTCAAACAAGCTATACTGCTTTCGCTTCTGTAGGTCAACATCTGATATTTGGTTTGGTTTGTTTTGTTTTACGGCATATCAACATCAATGGGTTATTAAATGCCGACAAAATTTTTTATTGCTGGTAATATTATGTTTTGCCAGAAACCTATTTCTGGTAATATGTTTCCTCAAAAAATGTACTGCTGGTAATATTTTTTTTTCAAAAATGTATTGCTTGTAATAGTTTTTTCTTTAAAAATGTATGTCTGATAATAATTTTTTACAAAATGTTTCTGGTATTAAAACCTATTTTACACTTTCATAGTGTTTTCACCTCAGTTTCGTGGTTAACTATTTGCCCATAGCTGCGACCCTAACAGGTGCTACCACCCCGAGTCAGGGCGGACCTGGGAACATCAGGAATTAAGAGGCGGATCCACGCTCCTCAAAGCCTCCTGATCAGAGGCCTTGCTGCTGGACGTAGTTTATCGTCTTACCCATGACAGAACATCTGATGTACTAATGATTATTGTAGAGAGAGTCTATCAAGCTTTAGATAAGACTGGTAGAAGTTCGAATTCTTGCTTTGGACATCTCGAAAGCGTTTAATATAATTTGACATAGAGGTATTCTTCACAAGTTTCCGAACGAATTTTTGAACTGATTCAATCTTACCAAATCGCGAAATGAATGATGTCCTGAACGACCATTCTTCCAGATATTTTGAGCTAATGCAGAAGACTCTTAGAACTCTATCCTTAGGTCTCATTTGTTCTTAAATTTCGTCAGAAACCTTCCCAGTGGCATCAGTTCGCAGCGTGGTATCTATGCTGATGGCACAACTATTTACCCTAGTCTCACTAGTAAGTAATATGTTAGATGAGGTCACATCGACAGCTGATCTAAAAACATGACATTCAGTCTGCTGTTAACTGGGGCAAGGAATGGCTTGTTAACTTTAACGCCTCCAAAACGAAACCTCTCTCTATCAATCACATGAAAAAACCCTCCCTGTCTCCCATCAATATCGCTAAGACTAACCTCCATGTTATACAGGAATAAAGTGTCACTGCATACACTTCAGTCTGAACGTAGATCGCAAGTGAGCAAGCGCAGGCGATCCCATTATTGAATCAAATAAACCACTTGACCATAGAGGAAACGCATATAGTGATTTTCCAAGCATAGCTCAGATGTCGCACAAGGCCGAAAGTACGGGGCACACACTTAAGATCGAACACACTACTCAGTCGCAATTGTTCTAGCGAGACAAGCTTCTTAACCATTACATCACCACGAGGTGCCCCAAAGATGTGGCAAAATATAAAAAATTTAGAACGGCTCCTGATCAGACATAATAGACATTCATATAGTGTAATGTGGCAGCAGGTCCTTATTCAAACATATATTATTGAATATAACATACAAGGAATGTCTATAATGTTTGATCATGAGCCGTTCTAAACTTCGTATGTTTGCTTTAATTTCGGGTGTAATTAAAGACAAAAGATATTTTTATTATGCTGTTTTTTGATCTATGATTCCGGCTCATATGAGCCATCTTCAGAGTGGTTATATGGAAATTTCAACAAAGGTATCCACCATCAAAGCTGATATTCTGTTATACATATGGTTCTGTTGTTAATATTTCAGTCTCTCACATGTTACGATGTCAAAGAAAAGCGTTATTAAATTGCGACCTGCGTCTGCTATTCCACGACAGCTATTGTCGCATAGCAATGTTCTTTGTTAGCATAAAATAAATATCATCTTTGATGATGAATATGTTTGTTTAAATGTCCGCAGAACCATGCTGAAGATGGTACAGGTGAGCTGAAAGTTTAGATCAAGGAACAACTTAATAAAAAACATATCAATGCTGGATAATTTTTGTCTTTATTTTCTCCCAAAATTAAAGCATCTTTACGAAGTTTAGAATGTTTAACAATATATATTTGTGTTATATACCGTATAATTTCCCAATTCTCATAAATAGGTTGGACATTATTGTGTGTGTGTTTGGAAGGATTTATATGATGCCTAAGTAG
>OZ038512.1:8341236-8351236 GCA_964036315.1 Acanthosepion esculentum
AATCCATTGTGCATTTGATAAAAACAAGGATCGTGTGTGTGTGTGTGTGTGTGCGCGCACGCGCGTTTGAAATCATGTTCAAAAGAATAGATGAAAATATTTAGAAGGCAAAGAAGAGGAAAGCGAAAGGAAAAGGAGAAAAATATTTGAAAGAATTCGAAGTTTTTCAACAAAAAAGTAGAAGCGGGAAAAAAGCGGGAAAATCAAAATAGAGTAATTTGAAAATATTTTAAAAATATGAAACGAATTTGTAGGAATTTGGAAGACATTTGGAATTTGGAAGATAAGGACAACCTACAATAAATGATTTACAAAAAGAAAAAAAAAATGAAAGAAAGTAAGAAAGAAAGAATATACAGCCAATGTTTAAGAAAGAAAAAAATGAACGAAAGAAAAAGAAAGAAAGAATATCTAGGGAATGGGTAATGAAGAAAGAAAGAAAGAAAGAAAGAAAGAAAGAAAGAAAGAAAGAAAGAAAAGAAAGAAAGAAAGAAAGAAAGAAAGAAAGAAAAGAAAGAAAGAAAGAAAGAAAAGAAAGAAAGAAAAGAACGAAAAGAAAGAAAGAAAAGAAAGAAAAGAAAGAAAAGAAAGGAAAGAAATAAAGAAAGAAAGAAAGAAAAGAAAGAAAAGAAAGAAAGAAAGAAAAGAAAGAAAGAAAGAAATGAAAGAAAGAAAGAAAGAAAAGAAAGAAAAGAAAGAAAAGAAAGAAAGAAAGAAAGAAAAGAAAGAAAGAAAGAAAAGAAAGAAAAGAAAGAAAGAAAGACAGAAAGAAAAGAAAGAAAGAAAGAATACCGAAGATAAAAAAACTAAATAGACGGGAAGTTAAAAGGATAAAGAAAGAACAATCTGAAAAGAAAAGGTAAGCAAGAGTAGTAGTAGTAGTAAGAGGAGGGGGGCATTGTGGAGTGATGGATAGCGGCTCGGATTAAGGAATCTGAGAGATGAATCCGAATTCCAGTCGATTCCATTAAATTACGTGCTAATACCCTTGGGAAGGGTATGGATCCCTATCTTCTCCCCTCTCCATCTATGGGTAAATAGCAGGACAGACTGGGTTCTATAGCCTTGGATGGCAACTGGTCTAAGAGAAGAACAACTCTGAATTCAAAACCTGTGGAGGGTCGTTTGGAGACCTTGTGGCGCCGTGTTCCACAAGGTCTTCAAAGATCATGGTTAGTTCTACACTATAATCAAATGATATATGCAGGTGTCTAGCAGTTGCTTGAGCCTCATATGTCGAAAAATGACGGGCGAATCCAGTAGTAGAAGATTTAAGAGGAAAAAGAAGAATTAGAATAAAAATCAAAGAAGAAATAGAAGAGGAATATATAATAATTTGAAAAGATTTGTTATATATTGAAAGAAGGAGAGACAAAAAAAAAAGTAAAATAAATCATTTAAAAACTATGATTAAAAGAAATATGTAAAGAAAAACAAACAAAAGAGAAAGAAGTATAAAATAAAGAAACAAAAAACAAAACAAAATATACGAAGAATAGAAACAGAAAAATTAAATAATTTCTCGATAAGGAAGAAAATTTTGAAGAATTTATAAACAAGAAAGATAAAATAAAGGCAGCGAAAGAGAATGAGACGTCGAAGACACAAATTGAAAATCTGAAGTAACGAAATTCTTAGATAAAAAGGGCCAGAACATTAGCAACCAAGGAATCTTGGCAAGAGATCACTTGAGATAAGGGAAGAAAAACAGAATTAAGAAAGAAACCTCTTTAGACAGTGAAATAACAGAAGAATGAAAATATAATCGAAGAAGATTCAAGAAATAAGAGAATTAAATGGGAAGCAGAATTGAGGCGGGAAGAAAATCGACGACCGCGGAATTGGACGAGGCTAAGAAGATTTCTAAAATGTTAAAGATTTGTAAAATTTGACAATTCCTGGAAAAAAAAATGAAATAAAATGATAAAAATTCAGAAATTCTGTAAAGAGATATAAAATGAAAAGTGGGAGATTTAAAAGTTGTAGGAAAGAAAAGGGGGTAAAGAACTACAAAAGAAAGAAACGATAAAAGAAAGAATAAGAGGAAGAAACGATTTTTAGAAAAGAAGATGGAAAACAAAAATAGAAAAAAGGGAGATAATTCAATAATGAATAGTTTAAGCTTTAACTAGTTTGGAAGTGGAAGGAAAAATATGGACGTTGTTGCTTTACTGAAAGATTCTTTTTTGTTTTTTGACGGGGTCTTTTTTGTTTCTTTTATATGAACATTTCTTAAAATTTTAGAAAGAGAGAAAAAAAAAGCTGGAATATTATTAAAGCCATATTGAAATTAGGATTACTTTAGATAAGCAGTAAAAGATCGTATAAACAAAATAAAAACGCACGTAAAAACAAAAAGACAAAGAAATACAGTTGTATTCTTTAGAATGAAAAAAAGGCTGTTATAAAATGCAAAGGAAATCCCGAAAAGATTTAGAGAATCATGCAAAGGTCGTGACTGTCACTCCTCAAGACGCAGCGAGGTCAAAATGGATGATTTAATGGAAAGATGATAGAGGCAAAGAAAAGAAAAGAGATAAAACGAGGTAGCGTTGCATATGTGACGGCTGAAGGCTATTATTGACGAAGAAAAGAAAGTAGGTACGTGAATACAGCAAGAAAAAAAAAACGGACAGAATGAAAAAGAAAGAAGGAAAGATAGAAAAGAAACAAGAAGAGAAAGAAATAGAATGAGAAAGAAAGAAAGAAAATCAGAAAATAGGAAAGAAAAAAGAAAAAAAAGCAACAAAGAAAAAAGAAAAAGATAGAAAAAATTAAAAACAATGAGAAAGAGATGATAGAATAAAATAAGAAAATAAGAATGATGGAAAAAAGCAAGAAAGAGAAAAAAAAATGAAACAAAGAAAGAAAAGAAAGAAAAAGAAAGAAAAGAAAGAAAAGAACGAAAGAAAATAGGAAAAGAAAACAAGAAAGGAAAAAGAAAGGACGAAGAGTAGAAACAACAAAAAAAGAAAGAGAGAAAATATAAAAATAGGAAAAATAAAAGAGAGAAAGAATAGAAAAAGAAAAGAAAGGAAAAAGAAAAGAAAGGAGAAAAGAGAGAAAGAAACAAGGAAATAATAATGAAAAAGAAAAGAGAAAAAGAATAGAAAAAAGAAACAAAAGAAAAAGAAAAGAAAAGAGAAAAGAAAAAAGTAAAAGAAAGAAAAAGAAAGAAAGAGAAAAATGAAAATGAAATGAAAAGAAAGATCGAAAGAGAGAAATAAAAATGAAAAAGAAAATAATGAAAGAAAGAAAGGAAGAAAGAAGGAAATAAAATGAAAAAGAAAAGAAAGAAAGAATAGAAATAAGAAAAGAAAGAAAAATGAAAAGAAACGAGAAAGGAAA
This sequence comes from Acanthosepion esculentum, assembly GCA_964036315.1. NCBI lineage: Eukaryota > Metazoa > Mollusca > Cephalopoda > Sepiida > Sepiidae > Acanthosepion > Acanthosepion esculentum. The sequence goes on from OZ038512.1 coordinate 8,344,585, forward strand.
AAAAGAAGGATATAAATAAAAATGACAAAAAAGAAGGAAGAAAGAAAAAAGACAGAAAGAAAAGAGGTGGAAAACACCAAATAGGACTTTCCTTAACTTCCCATGCCGTGACCTTGAAACATAAGAAAATATTACAATCCAACAACAATGTATGCAGAGTAATAATATATGATTTGAAGTGGGAAAGAAATTCTGGCAGCCCTTGGGGACTTTGGCGATCATGACTCTCCTCAACCTCCTAAGCAGTTAATGCGATGATTATTACAAACGAAGAAAAACATGGGTGGTGTAATAATACAGGTTAGAAAGCATGACGGTAATCCGAATCATTCATTGAATACCAGTGTCATATCTGGTACTGTGCTTGAGCTATGCTTTCAGAGATTTTTATAAAATATAAAGAAGATTCTGCAGTATTATTGGTCCTGGCCTGGCATCTCGGATTCAATCACTTTCCGACCATTATAATGTAGTATAACCGTGTCTTTTGTATAAACATTTTCTTGGTAATTCTTTTCATGAGATTTAATATTTATTACCCAGACTTTATGAATTTTAGCGTACTACGAGATTGACAAGTTTTTTTTTATTTTATTGTTTATATAGCTAGATGTTACAGTAAGTTCTATCTTAACGGTTTCTTCTCAGGCACTTCTTGATTGTGGGAACCTCTTCCAGCTTCTTACTATCAAGTTAGCTTTGATCTTTAAAAATTTAAATTCAATGCAAATCGTTATCTTCTGTGTTCGTAATTCCTGTTATTTTATTATTCTCTCTAATTTGTCGTATATCCTCTCACACTCCGGGTGCCTCGCCGGATTTATTATCTTGTTTTGGGTGAAAAGATCGTAAACAAATACTAGGAATAGGAAGATCACAAAATAATGTTTCATTTATATGCCTTTTAAAAATTATTTGAACAATTCCTCGTAACTTATCTGCTATCTAAAGTTTCCTTTTTTTTTTAAATCAGTCTGGAAGAGAGTTCCACTAAGAACTTATGGTTAAACCTATAAATTTCAACTGTAAAAGAATGAGACATTGTTGCCAATGTTGTCATATCGTTATCTTCTGCATTCTAAATTCCTTTTCTCTTATTATTTTATATCCTTAATAATGCTTTTTTTTATCAGTCCGGAAGAGAGGTCACTCAAAGAACTTATGGTTAAAACTATAAATTTCAACAGTATAAGAATGAGACATTGTTGCCAATGTTGTCCTATCGTTATCTTCTGCATTCTAAATTCCTTTTCTCTTATTATTTTATATCCTTAATAATGCTTTTTTTATCAGTCCGGAAGAGAGGTCACTCAAAGAACTTACTGTTAAAACTATAGATGTCAACTGTAAAAGAATGAGACATCGTTGCCAATGTTGTCCTATCGTTATCTTCTGCATTCTAAATTCCTTTTCTCTTATTACTTTATATCCTTAATAATGCTTTTTTTTATCAGTCCGGAAGAGAGGTCACTCAAAGAACTTATGGTTAAAACTATAAATTTCAACAGTATAAGAATGAGACATTGTTGCCAATGTTGTCCTATCGTTATCTTCTGCATTCTAAATTCTTTTTCTCTTATTACTTTATATCCTTAATAATGCTTTTTTATCAGTCCGGAAGAGAGGCCACTCAAAGAACTTACGGTTAAAACTATAGATGTCAACTGTAAAAGAATGAGACATTGTTGCTAATGTTGTCCTATCGTTATCTTCTGCATTCTAAATTCCTTTTCTCTTATTATTTTATATCCTTAATAATGCTTTTTTTTATCAGTCCGGAAGAGAGGTCACTCAAAGAACTTATGGTTAAAACTATAAATTTCAACAGTATAAGAATGAGACATTGTTGCCAATGTTGTCCTATCGTTATCTTCTGCATTCTAAATTCCTTTTCTCTTATTATTTTATATCCTTAATAATGCTTCTTTTTATCAGTCCGGAAGAGAGTTCAATCAAAGAACTTATGGTTAAAACTATAAATTTCAACAGTATAAGAATGAGACATTGTTGCCAATGTTGTCCTATCGTTATCTTCTGCATTCTAAATTCCTTTTCTCTTATTATTTTATATCCTTAATAATGCTTTTTTTTATCAGTCCGGAAGAGAGGTCACTCAAAGAACTTACGGTTAAAACTATAGATGTCAACTGTAAAAGAATGAGACATTGTTGGTAATGTTGTCCTATCGTTATCTTCTGCATTCTAAATTCCTTTTCTCTTATTATTTTATATCCTTAATAATGCTTTTTTTTATCAGTCCGGAAGAGAGGTCACTCAAAAAACGTACGGTTAAAACTATAGATGTCAACTGTAAAAGAATGAGACATTGTTGCCAATGTTGTCCTATCGTTATCTTCTGCATTCTAAATTCCTTTTCTCTTATTATTTTATATCCTTAATAATGCTTTTTTTAAATCAGTCCGGAAGAGAGGTCACTCAAAAAACTTACCGTTAAAACTATAGATGTCAACTGTAAAAGAATGAGACATTGTTGCCAATGTTGTCCTATCGTTATCTTCTGCATTCTAAATTCCTTTTCTCTTATTATTTTATATCCTTAATAATGCTTTTTTTAAATCAGTCCGGAAGAGAGGTCACTCAAAAAACTTACCGTTAAAACTATAGATGTCAACTGTAAAAGAATGAGACATTGTTGCCAATGTTGTCCTATCGTTATCTTCTGCATTCTAAATTCCTTTTCTCTTATTATTTTATATCCTTAATAATGCTTTTTTTAAATCAGTCCGGAAGAGAGGTCACTCAAAAAACTTACCGTTAAAACTATAGATGTCAACTGTAAAAGAATGAGACATTGTTGCCAATGTTGTCCTATCGTTATCTTCTGCATTCTAAATTCCTTTTCTCTTATTATTTTATATCCTTAATAATGCTTTTTTTAAATCAGTCCGGAAGAGAGGTCACTCAAAGAACTTACGGTTAAAACTATAGATGTCAACTGTAAAAGAATGAGACATTGTTGCCAATGTTGTCCTATCGTTATCTTCTGCATTCTAAATTCCTTTTCTCTTATTATTTTATATCCTTAATAATGCTTTTTTAAAATCAGTCCGGAAGAGAGGTCACTCAAAAAACTTACCGTTAAAACTATAGATGTCAACTGTAAAAGAATGAGACATTGTTGCCAATGTTGTCCTATCGTTATCTTCTGCATTCTAAATTCCTTTTCTCTTATTATTTTATATCCTTAATAATGCTTTTTTTTCTGATATTCTTTCGTGTTTATTAAATTTTTGCGTCTTAACAATAAAGTCGTGTCTGGGTTTGAAACAATTTTTCAAAAAGCATTCGGTCATAACCCATGTGGACGCGCTGGGGCACTTAATTTAAACAGGTTTGTTTCATATCCGCTCACGTTGGGCGGACGAAGGTATAGCAAGTGTCGTAGTACATGTTTCCCTAATCTTTAATGCCACTGTAAATATCAGTCATTTCCTTTTATGGTAACTTTAACCCAGAAGCCAGCGGTACTGTCGTTTGTAATCTTAATCACACTGTGTCATTGGTGATAATATTTTATACCAAGACATCAATGTTTCTTACAGAAAAATATTAAAAAAAAGTGGGGAAAGTCAAAGTCTGGTTTTCATTCTGCCTAATCTTAAGCTTAGCTAGCCACGATTACTTATCCAAACATACCCCAGTATCACTTGCACCAAAACAATAAATTCTTACTACAGCCACCATAATACCTCAAGTCTCTATAAAGTCCTAACTAACATTATTTAGTATCTGTCTATATTTCTGAGATGAGGTATTATGTACATTATTTACATTATTCGGATTATTGTCCTCATCTTTGTCGCCATATTTATCACAACGTTTCGGCCCTTCAGTATATGTCTATATTTCTGAGATGAGGTATTATGTACACTATTTACATTATTCGGACTATTGTTCTCATCTTTGTCGCCATATTTATTACAACGTTTTGGCCTTTCAGTATCTGTCGATATTTCTGAGATGTGGTATTATGTATACTATTTACATTATTCGGACTATTGTTCTCATCTTTGTCGCCATATTTATCACAACGTTTCGGCCCTTCAGTATCTGTCTATATTTCTGAGATGAGGTATTATGTACACTATTTACATTATTCGGACTTATCTTTGTCGCCATATTTATTACCATGTTTCAGCCGTTGTACGCTCTGGCCTTCTTCAGGTGGTTGGAATATTGAACTTTTTTCTTCTTTTTTTTCTTTCTTTTTAAGCTTTTCACCCCAGGCAAGGCTGAAAGCCACTAGCACGCAAGGGGTTACAGAGCAGGAGCAGACAGAAGTGATAGAGGAAAGTATGTGGAGGAGGATAGTAAATAGATCAATGCAACTGGAGATGTCGATTGACGTTACATTTGAATAGTTGGAGATTATAGTTGTCAGGGAAACAGGAATAGGAAAGAGAGTTCCACGCGTGTGAGGTGCGAGATATGAAGCTATTGGAGTAAAAGAGACGTCTACATTTAACAGTTTCAACAGTGAAAGGGTGGGAATGGGATGCCAGCCTCGTATGACGCTTGAATTCATGGAGCCTGGGAACCAGCGATAGAAGCTCATCGGAGCAATTACAATGAAAGTATTTATAAAAGAGACAGAGAGAGGCGATGGTGTGTCTGTGAGAGAGAGACTGCAGACGAGAAGCCAGATCAGGGCCAATTACATTGCATACCCGTCTTTATCAAGAACCCCGAGGCAAACAGAAGGGGCTCCAGATTATATATGGCAGCAATTCCTTTATTTCACTCATTGGGTTAGACTGTTCTAGTTCCACGTGCCACACATGGCACAGTGGATAAAGTCGGTAGTTAGAACCAGTGACGGGACCCAAAGAGTGTGAGTTCAATACTCGGTTAAGGCAGTAGAGTACGTGGAAAGTTGAATTAACAGGAGATAACTAATAACTGACATCCATTAAACATGGCACGTGGAACTAGAACTAGAATTTCTACATTCCAACCACCTGAAGAAGGCCGGAGAGTACAACAGCCGAAACGTTGTAATAAATATGGCGACAAAGATGAGAACAATAGTCCAAATAATGTAAATAGTGTAGCATTATTTACATTATCCGAACCGTTATTCTCATCTTCATTGCCATATTCACAACGTTCCGGCCGTTGTACAAAGCTGCCTTCTTCAGGTGATTGGAATTTTGAACCGAATCCTTTGTTTCTTCCACCGGAGTAGATCTTTCTAGTTTCACGTGCCATGCCTCTTCAGGATGTCTCAGTTATTTCCTTGTTACTTAACTCTCTAATTTTGGTTCACCACTGCTGTGGCCTGATATTGAACACACGACTATTTGGGTCTAGTCACTAAATCTAACCAACATCCTTATCTACTGTGCCATGTGTTCTTAAAATAATGCCTCGTCCCAGAGATATAGACGGATATGGAAGTCCCAAGTAGTTCTCATAGGTGCAATCTATCTGTCGGGATGGGAAATAAAAATGACAAAATATAAACACCAATGAATGATTTTTTAAGAGTAGCTTAAATGTGACACAAGGCCGAAAGTTTGACGCACCCTGTGCAGATCGGACTGCCGAATTAGTAGTAACTGATGTAGCCAGACATGCTCATTAACCATTACACCAAGTGCGCGCTTAATGGGGATGAAAGTAATATCGATTTAGAATAAAAAATGTGGCAAAAGGCGAAAACAAGGAATAGGGTAGGGCTGGTTTTAATCTGTCTTATATTAAACTTAGCTACTCACGATTAAACTTCATTACAGTGGTCGGAAATTGCCTGATTTTTCTCCGCTCATCTTGTCTTCATTGTCGTGTACTTGTCAAATTTGACAAGCCTTCCTTCCTCATTTTGTCCAAGAAATGTCCACTGTCCTTTTTTGATTAGTCATCTAGGACCCACCCGTTTATTGTTGAAATAGCTAAATGAAACCTCCACTTATACACATACAATTTCTTTTCTCGCACTTTCTGCCTGTGGAATCCCTGGCGTTTACTTGCTTCCTTGATAGCTAAAATCTTCACATATTTAAATGCAACGTCAAACACCATCTTATGCCCTCTTGAATCTCATACATGTTTTTTCCTTTGCTCAACCCCACCCTAATTCTCAGGCTTCCCTCTTACATTCACGTACTGGGTATGACGATAAACTACATCCGTGTCCTGGGTATGACGATAAACTACGTCCAACAGCAGGGCCTCTGGTAATAAATTTTTGGAAAAATAATGTTGCCATCTGTACAATTTTGGAAAAATATTACCGGCTATATATATATATATTTTTTTTTTTGAAAGAATAGTGTTGCTGGCTATACATATTTGAAAAATATTACCAGCTATTCGTTTTTGGAAAAAATAATATTACCAGCTATAAATTTAAAAAAAAAATAATATATACGATTTTGGAAAAAAATATAGCCAGCTAGACATTTTGGAAAAATAATATTACCAACTATACTTTTTTGAAAAAAATAATATTACCAGCTATACATTTTTGAGGAAAAAAGACGTTACCATCTATACATTCTTGAAGAAAAACTATTATCAGAAATAAAAATTCTTTTTTAGCATTAAATGATCCATTAAGGTTGATATGCCGTAAAACAAACCAAACCAAACCAAACCTACTATATATTATATAATATAATTTACCTTTATA